>JAMRYA010000018.1:1200000-1800000 GCA_024447215.1 Panagrolaimus sp. LJ2400 | reverse complement strand
TTTCAAATGGAACAGCCACTTCCATGATAATGGGGTTGCCTAAAACATTAAAATAAAAAAGTATGAAGACAAAAAATAAAGAATGAATTTGTAATAAACTTTAATTTTTAAAGCAAAGTGAGAGAACGTAAGTTGGGTTTTTTGTTGAATAATACAAAACTTCTTTTATTCAGCTCTTTTAACTTTCTTCCCTTTTTTATTTTTTTTCCTTTTCTTCTTTTCCTCCTCTTTTTTTCCTTTTTTTCTCTTTCTTCCCTCTTTTTGCACGCGACCTCGCTTTTTCCTTGCACGCCGCACGCGACAGGGTGTGACAATCGCACCCTATCGCACCCCATGCACACGTGTGGTTATAACTAAACTTTTAAATTTGTTATGATATAGCAAACTACTGTTTCACAAACAAAATTACAAATTTTCTATCAAATTTTGTTTTACAAATGTACAGTAACTTTGGATAAACACGTTCTAATATTTTAAAAAACTACCGTAACCCAGAATGTAAAACTGAATCAAAAATTGTATTTTAATTTTGATAAAAAAATACAGTAACCCTTTAAAAATAATAAAAAAAACTACACTTACTTGATCATGTGATGTAAAAAATTGTAATAATCGTTGCTTGCATTCTGGTGTTAAATGTGCAAAAATATCAAAAATTAGTGAATTTTGACATACAACTGCCAGTGAAATATCAAAAAGTGATTTAACCATTTCTTTATAATATTTAATTTAATAAAATATCTTTAATTTCTTAAATAAAAATAGATGGGGAAAAAATATCTGTCACCGTTTCATTAAAGGCAAAAGGGTTTAACTGAAAAAATAAAAAAAGCTTAAAATAATATTTTTACAAGTTTTTTTTCTGTCAACTGATTTTTAACGTTTTTCAACAACAACAATCATAAAAACAGCGAAAGCAACAAAAAAATAAGATAAACATGGATTTCATAAACACGAATGATTAAAGAAGAAGCATTCATAAATTGTGACCACCCATGAAAATCAGGCATACACCGAAGCGGTTTTTTGGTTCAGTTTTTGCGGCATTAGTGAACGAAATAGCTTCATTGAACACTTTATCGTCGTCGATGATTAGAAAACACAGTTAGTAATTACTGTATCTCCATTAAAAGATAATATTTCATGAGCAGGAACGGATTTGCAGTTGCAGAAATAAAAATTTTCAGCAAAAAATTCAAACTTTTAAATCAAATTTTTTTGTCTTAGACTTTGTCTGGGGCAGCTTTAAAAAAATGCTTAAAAAGTTTTACAGTCTCTTTACAGAGGTCGTTTGTATGTCAACCCTCAGAGAATTAACGACGTAAAATGCTTACGTCGGATTTTATCCAAGTGCAAAAAAATATTTTGAAAATTTCAAGTACTTTTTCTCAAACTATTTCTGTCATCAAATTTTTTTTCACACTTTAAATGAAATCAGTTTCAAATATTTATTAAATTTCAAAATATAAAAATTTTTGATAATATTTACGTACTAAAGAAAACTATACAATAAAAGTAAGGCAATAAGGTCAAAACACAAAAACCCGTAAAACGCGAGCAAAAGCGGTTACAATAATACAAAACAAAGATATCAATAATCAAGACAAGACAAGATGAATACATAATTGCAAAGTTTAAGATGAACGTTGTGGAATAAATTGCTTCATACTATTAATATAATCATCACGAAGATGTAACTTTTCAGCGACATTCAAATCTTTCAATGTAAACATCAAGCAGCATAGTCGTAAACTAATATGATCATTAAGAGCAATAATCATTTCAGGAAGAATTGCTAAAAAATATCAAAATTACAGTAATTATAAAAAGACTATGATTTAAAGAAAAGGCTTACAAGTAGGTCTAAGTCTTTCAAGCATAACCAAATCAGGTCGATCATTACAAAAATTGATAAGTTGATGATAAAATTCTTTATCAGTTGCATCAATGAATTCTTTCTTCAAATC
Organism: Panagrolaimus sp. LJ2400; assembly: GCA_024447215.1. Lineage (NCBI taxonomy): Eukaryota > Metazoa > Nematoda > Chromadorea > Rhabditida > Panagrolaimidae > Panagrolaimus > Panagrolaimus sp. LJ2400. The sequence goes on along the minus strand of JAMRYA010000018.1, from coordinate 1,798,033 downwards.
GGAGAGTAGCCATTTCTTTTTACTTCCAAGAAGATACATAACTGCTGTTGGTAAACCAGGTGCCAATGGATATACTTGTAATTCAAGAAGATCAGGATTAACATAAATATATTCAGGATAATTATTATCATAAATCAAAAATTTATATTGGCACATTAATGGAACATTTGCAACAAGATGACTAATCATTTTAAACACTTCTTCACGACGAATAATAGCCTAAAAATAACAATAATTAATGTATTAATGAAAATTTTAAAAAGCATAAACTTACATCAATCAAGTTATGAAAATCTTTAAATGTGAGATTTTCAACACGATCAAGTCGTTCAATATGATAATAAAGATATTGGAAAAATACAATCAATTCAGGGAAACCACTAAAATTTTCCAACCAAAAATTGAGCAAATGACTAAGCTTTGGTCTAAAAAATACAGTATATAAAAAACAATTATCAAAAAAAAGACAATCTTACGGTAGCATGCTTTTAGCAATCTTTTCTTTCATAGCATGTACAGTATCATAATTTGGAACTCTGTAAGATGTATCATATACATATTTAATTGGGGTAAAAGTATCATTAGAAGTTCCAGGTGCTGATGTTTCAGAATTATCAGAATCATAATTAGGACCAATTTCAGCTGCTTCGATTAGCTTAGCAACATTTTCAGCTTTAAAAGAAGGAAGGTTAGTTGGTTTATGATTAACAACTGGTTTAAATGGTTGCTGACCTGGAACAAATGCAGTTTGCAAAGAATTTGATTGCTTTGATTCAGCACGTTTAAATGGCATTGTTGAAGCAGCTAAAATAGGACAGATAAAAATCAGGTTACATATATTTTCCAATACAAAAAAAAACTTACAATCACCAATCTGTTCCAAGAAATCATCACCAACCATAGGTGCTATCGATTCTTGAACAGCAGGTTTTTCATGAGCATCAAGTAGATCCAAGAAATGATCATCAACAACTGGTACAGATTTTTCATCATTTGAAGCATCAAGAAGATCCAAGAATTCATCACCAGCTACTGGAACAGCATTTGCAGGAGCATCTACCATTTCCAAAAAATCATCACCAACAAGTGGTGGATTTGTTGATTCTTGAATGGCAGGTTTTGCAGGTGGTTCAACAAGATCCAAGAAACTATCATCAGCAACTTGTACAGATTTTTGAACATTCGAATCTTCAAGAAGATCTAAGAATTCATCACCAGCGACTGGAACAGCAGGTTTTGCAGGAGCTTCAACCATATCCAAGAAATCATCACCAACAAGTGGTGGATTTGATTCTTGAATAACAGGTTTTCCGGGAGCATCAAGCATATCCAAGAAATCATCACCAGCAACTTGAACTTTTTCGTTTGAAGTTTCAAGAAGTTCTAAGAATTCATCACCAGCTACGGGAACAGTAGGTTTTGCAGGAGCTTCAACCATATCCAAGAAATCATCTCCAACAATTGGAGGATTCATTGATTCTTGAATGGCAGGTTTTGCAGGTGGTTCAACAAGATCCAAGAAACTATCATCAGCAACTTGTACAGATTTTTGAACATTCGAATCTTCAAGAAGATCTAAGAATTCATCACCAGCAACAGGAACTTTTGCTTGAACAGCAGGTTTTTCACGAGCATCAAGAAGATCCAAGAAATCATCTCCAACCATTGGAGGATCTGTTGATACTTTAACAGCAGGCTTTGCAGGTGTTTCAACAAAATCCAAGAAACTATCATCAGCAACTTGTACAGATTTTTGAACATTTGAAGCTTCAAGAAGATCTAAGAATTCATCGCCGGCAACTTGAACTGCATTCTTTGAAATATTGTCTGAAGCACCTATATCATCCAAGAATCCATCATCAATTAATTCAACAGGTTGTTTATTATCATCATCAAGAAGATCCAAGAGCTCATCATCCATAACTGGAACATTATTAACATCAGCAGGAGAGATATCATTATTCATTTGATCTAAAACATATTACCATCTTATTATTAGAGCAAAAAAACAACATTAAAATGTTAAAATTCTCACCGAAAACTGATGCTGCTTTTTTAACAACAATCACCTCTTCGGAGCAGATAATTTTATCCAAAAATTCATCACCCGCGACAGGAATATTAGGATCATACTTACCAATGAAGGAAGTTTTAGCTTCTTTTGATTCTTTCTTTGCTGGTGATTTTGATGGTTGCTTTTGAACTTCATTTGCTTTTGGCTTTTCAGGTTCAGCTTTTGCAGGTGATTCAGGTTTTTTAGATTCAACAACCTTTGATGGCTCTGGCTTCTTTTCAAGTGATTTTTCATTTTTAGCTTCAGTAGGCTTCAGTAAAAGTTTTTCAGGAGATTTTGATTTAGCTTTCTTTACTTCAGCAGGCTTGGTAGTAGCTTTTGAAGGTTGTTGTATAATAATTTTAGCAGGTTCATGATCATTCATAATGGTATCAAAATAATTTTCTAATCGTTTAACACCGCTAGCACTTGGTCCTTGCTTTTCATATTCTTCTTTCTTTTTAGCAAGCTTTTGAAGATTTTCTTCATTATTTTTAGCTTCTTCTGCCTTTGCTTTGAAATCATTCTCAACTGACTTCTTTGAAAAATCTTTAACAACTTGTTCATCAAGTAGATCCATTATATCTTCTTCAAGTTGTTTTGGCCGATTTTTATTATCTTCTTCATCAGATACTTCAAGGGAGCTTGGACCTTCTTCATCAGAGCTTTCATATTCATCTCCCATAGATTCACCTGAACTCGTTCTTTCAACAACTTCATCATCACTTTCAAGTAATTCTTTGTTATCATTCATATTAAAGACTGCTTCCTCAGATTTTGTTGAAGGTATTTCTTCTTTCTTGGCTTCTTCTTCTTTTGGTTTATCATTGTAAACAAATTGTTCACTTTCAGATTCACTATCACTTGGTCGAACGAATCTATCATCAAGAAGATGAAGATTTTTAACTGGTTCAATTGATCTTGATTTAACTTTTTTATTTCCTGATGGATAATGATTTTCTACTTCATCTTCACTACTATCTTCAGAAGTATCATCTTCAAGATGATTTTTTGGTAAACTTGGAATATGATTTGATGATCTATTTTCTTCTTCACTGCTCGGATCAAGTAAACCACGATCAAGGACATGAGATTTATCAGCAGATGTTGAAGATTTTGTTCCAGTTGCTTGATTTGATGAAGACGTTGTTTTTAGATCCGTATCATCATCAGTACTATCTTCTCCACTATCATCAATTAACTTATTCTTTAAAAGACGAGCATTGGCAGCATCTGATTTTACAGGTACAAGCTTTTTAGCATCACCACTCTTTTTAGGAGGAGTTGGCTGCTTCTTAATTTCTTCAACAACAGGTTTTGGTGGTTCAGTTTTAGCTGCTTCATCACTACTATCATCAGAGGAGAGCATATCTCGTTGTAAAAGTGTTGCGCCTGATTTTAAAGGTTTTGGAACTTCTTTGACAACAGGTGGTGGTGTTGGCTTAGAGACAGGTTCTTTAACAGTTATTGGAGGTTTATTTTCAGCAGCTTCTTCATCTTCACTTTCAATTTCAAGAAGCTTCTTATTAAGCATATGAATTTTTTCTTCAGATGGTGGTTGAGATTCATTAACAGGCTTATCAACAGTTGGAAGTTTAGTTTCTTGAACAGGATTAACAGCAGTTGGTTTTTGAACAACACTTTCTTTAACAGGAATAGATTGCTTTACAGCAGGTTCAGGTTTCTTGATAGGAGTTGCTTCTTCTTCATCATCATCAGATAAAAGGAGATTACGTCGAAGAAATTTATCATCAGGTTTAGTAGAAGCTTGTTTGACATCACTATCTTTCTTTTCTTCGACAACTTTTGGTTCTTTTACAACAGCTTCTTTAACAGTTATTTCTGTTTCTTCTTCATCAGAAGATACATCAGTATCAGAAGACGAAGATTCCCCATCATTAGAAGATGAAGAAGATTCAAGCATTGACATAGCAGCAAGCGAAAAACTTTGTTTGCCATCTGTTTTAACTTCTTTTGCTCCCTTTTCAGTTTCAGGTTCTTCTTCTTCTTTATCTTGTTCTTTTGCTGCTTTTGAAACAATATCTAATACATCTTCTTCCAAATCCGGTACATCATCAACATTCTGTATTTCATCAATAATATCAAAAACTAAAGTTGTTGAAGGAGCATCAGTTGCATCAGGAGTTGAAAGTGTATCATGTTCATCAGTAATACCATTTGCTGAAGCTTCAACATTACTAAGTTCAGTATCCGATTCAACGGGAGTAGTATATGATTGAGATGAAGACTAAAATCAAAAAAATAATTAAACAAAAATAACTTTTTATCATTTAGTTTACTTACAGTAAAAGGTGATTGACAATTATTTGTTCGTTCTTCCTGTATCACTGGTGCAGAAGATGTTGATTGTGATTGTTCATTTGAATTAGATTCATCTGTTTTTACTGGTACAGCAGAAGATTCTTCTGTTGATTGATTTGAAGAAGCATTTTCTATTGCTCGAATTGTTGGTGGAGGAGCTACAGCTGCTGTTGCTGCAGGAGCACCAAAATTATCAAAATTATTTTGTACAGGTTTATCAACAAAGCTTCCTCTTACAACACCATGTGGATGACAATTTTTAAATTGCGATGAAAAATATTCATCAATAAAATCTTTAAATGTTGTATTGACTAGTTGACAAGCATACTAAAAAAATTAGACAACTGTTAAATTTGTTCAAAAAGTCAATAAAAAGCATTACATTTAGATCAACACCAGTATATTCTTTAAAATGTGCTTCAATACGTTCTTGAGTAATAAAACCATAACCTTGCGAATCAACATTTAAAATATAATTTATTGTGGTACCAATCTAAAAAGTGGAAAAAGTGATAAGAATGTGTGTTATTTACAAAATAAAAAAGCTGCTTACTATCCGAAGCCTTAGCAAATCAGGCATATTTTCAAATGGAACAGCCACTTCCATGATAATGGGGTTGCCTAAAACATTAAAATAAAAAAGTATGAAGACAAAAAATAAAGAATGAATTTGTAATAAACTTTAATTTTTAAAGCAAAGTGAAAAGAACGCGAGTTGGGTTTTTGTTGTATAAAAAAATCTCAACCAATAACATAGTCTGTTAGACATATTTTGCCAAAGAACAAAAGACACAGCTTCAATTTTTTTGTAAGCAAGCAAAAAAATGCAGCTGCTAAAAAAAATCAACAGCGGCCGAACATTCCGGAACAGTTTTTTTAGAGCTCATTTACAAAAACGGAACCTTAATAAAAAAATAGACCAACCTTTAGAACAATCTATAATTTCGCCGCCATTCCATCCACATCCATTACTAACATCATTCTTTTGTACATTCATTGAAGGCTCTGTTTGTTGATGAAGGGGATCACTTTGGACAGCTTCAGATTCTTCAGTAACTTCTGTTTCAGTGGTTGTTAGATTTGAAGTCTGTAAAAACCTTTAATTAAAACTGTCCACGAATGCTAAAAAATAAAGCTACCGTATCACTGCCACCACTTTCTTCAACACTTTTGTCAGATTTCTTTAAGGTAGAGATTATTAAATCAAAGATATATTTTGAAAGATTTAAAAGAGTTACCAAAGCTTTAGGTGCTGCAGTATGAAAGAATTGTTTAACGCCATTCCAAGTTTTACCAAAGATACTCTAAAATTTAAACCTATAAAAACAGAATTCAATTAATACATACCTTTTTTGGTTTAAACTTTTGTAAAGCAGCTACATCTTCTGCTGGCTTATTCTCTGTTTCTTCATCATCACTACTTTCAAGAACTTTTTCATCCAAATATCTTGTGTTTGATGTAGTAGGATTCTTGGTTTTAGGCTTCTTCTGATTTTTTGAAGAATTTGACATATCTTTTTTACCTAAAAAATAAACGCACATTTAATATTAAAAATTCTGAATTAATATTCCGGAAAAAAATATTAACGATTATTAACAAAACATAACTACCCCATTAATTTTAATCAATAAAAATTATTCAGCAATAAAAAGTAAGTAAATGAGGGCTCTTAACAAATTTTTCACACAACAATATTGTGCAGTGGATTAAATTGGGGAGGGGAGTGTATGGGATAAAATGATAACACAAGGCAAACTTAATCTGCCATATGGGTCTAAATAAAATATTACATAAACATGGTCAAAACAAAGGTTTTAAAGAAAAGAGGTATTTTAGTTGTCTAAAATTAACAGCAAAATAAGAGCGACAGTTCAAAAATAAAATTTAAAATAGTTTAATTTTTTTTAATTTTTGAAAAATACTATTACTGTAACAGAAAAAAAGAAGATTCCATTATTTTATCACGGATGGAAAAAAAACAAAGAATAACAATAAAAAATTTAAGTTAGGGTAAAAGTAAAAATGAATTCTTTAAAAACAAATAACAGATTTAGTCAACGACAAACACAACTGAATATGATCGTTTTATAAACTTGCATAAAATAAAGGAAAGTTTAAATGTGATGAAATTCACAAATTAGACCAAAAAAGGTAGATCTCTTTTAATTTCAAAATAATAAAAAGCAAGATGAAGATAAATAAAAGAAAAAGGGAATTGATGAATTCATTGAAATAAATACAAGTTGTAAATTAAAAGGAAAGATTGCTGTTTCGCCTTGGTTACAACTATAGGCTTTAGCCAGTACACATTTATAAATGTTTTTACAAAAATAGAAAAAATCATTTTGTAAAACTTTATAAAGGTCAGTGTTTTGGAAGAACATTTTTATAACACTTTCATAAGAAAAAAAAACAATAGACGTAAAACGAAGATGTTGCCTTTAAAAAAGAATCAACTTTTTTAAATAGCAATATCGGCAGCAAAAAAATGATCTGAAAATGTTCCAGCCAAAAACAAATGGAAAAAAGAAACACAAAAACAGAATTGCGCAAGAAAAGTTTTAAAAGATGACACGAAATTGGAGAACGTTTTTTCCTTGCTATTAGAGGTGTTTACAAAAATAAGATAAGTGGATGAGACAACACTAAACCATTGGCATGGTATTAAATGTTATTAGTGGATAATCTGACAAACTTAATATTACAGCAAATTGAACAGGTAACAGAATACAGTAAGTAATCTAAATTTTTAAAACCAAGTGTAATAGCCAAAAAAGATTTTTTTATTGGTTTTCAGAAGAAAAAAACTTTTAGCCATCTTGTTATAACCAAAAAATGCCATTAATACTTATTAAACAAAATAAATTGTCACAAATAATGTAATTACCGTAGCCTAATTGAAAAAAAAATTATTTTAATCAACCATAAAGATGTTATATTACACAAAAAAAGAGATAAAGTACATTTATTACAAAAACAAAAGAAATATAACAACAGGAAATAAATAAAATTCAAAAAACCAACAATATAATTACGAATCATCATCTTCTTTTCTTGCACCAATTATATCATAAATTTTTTGAAGAGTTGTTTCCCTTGAAATATCAAAAATAACTTCCAATTCATTTGTTTTTTGATTTTCAGCATGTGTTAAAAGTACTGTACTATCAAATAAATCTAAGCCATCTTCTTTTACTTCTAACGTTGGATCAAGCATTTTAAGTTTTTTCGTAAATCCAGGCCAATCAATTGCATCAACTTTAACATTTTCACTGAAGGTTACAGAATGAAGTGTTGAACCTTCTATTTGACTATCTACATCTGTTACAGTAAGAGCTCCATCATCCTAAAATTAAAAGGTATAGTGAAGCAAAGAACACGGCACAATCAAACATACCCCTTTAACCAATGCAAATTCTAATGGACAATTTCTTTTATGTGGATTTGGATCAAGCATTAAAGCTTTTGTATAAATTTTTTGTGGAATTGTAACAGTTGAATAGGCTGGAGTTGGAATAGAAATTTTTTCACCATTCGCGGGTTTATAAACAGGTAGACCAAGATCTTTTTCAACACGAGCTTTTAAAAATTCCATTTTAATATTTTCACCATGTACAAACATAACATTTCTTGGTTCAACGTGTCGAATAAGTTGTATAATACCTTTTGCATCTGCATGTGCACTAAAGGACATATATTCAACTTTTAATCGAATATCATACTATAATAGATCACAGTTAATAACAATAAAATTGACCTTAAAAGCTTACAGTTCTATCATCAATTTCAATCTTCTTTTCACCTTTAATAACTCTTGCACCAATTGTTCCACCAACACAATATCCCGGCATAATAATCATATTTTTTTCATCTTCACACCATTTTTTAAATACTCGTAATGATTGTCCACCATGAAGCATACCTAAGAGAGATGGAACTACAGTAACCCTTGTATCTTAGAAACAAAAACAAACCGGGAGTTGAAAAAAGTACCATTGGACCAGGTGAATCTGCAGTTCGAAGATCAAATGGTCGAATATGCTTAAAATCAAACATATTTCTTTCGGCAAATGTTTCTTTAATATTTTCATTTGTCCAACCAATGAATAGACGATAATATTGGTTTGCTTTTTCTGCTAAACCTGGTGAAAAGAATACTGGAACATTTAGATCTAGGCGATCCCAATATGATTCAAGTAAAATACAAAGTTCTTGAGCTCTTCCAAGTGCAAAAACAGGAATTAAAACTTTTCCATTATTTTTAACAACTTCATGAACTTTTCTCAAAAAATCACGTTCCTAAAATTAATGATTCAATATATGATTAGTGAAATCAATGAACTAACGCGAGCACGTTTTGAATCACGAATTGTTGAAGCATATGTGGTTTCAGTAATTAAAACATCAGGTTTAAGGCCTGGAAGGACTGTTGCAGCTCCTAAATGTCGATCAGGTGTCATATTAAAGTCACCTAAAAATGTTTATAATGTAATCTATCAAATAATACAGTATATTTTATACCAGTATAAAGAATAGATTGTCCGCCAGTTTTAATCAAAAACATTGCAGCTCCTAGCACATGTCCAGCATAAAATGGTTGGATAGTTAAATCACCAATAACATTTACAACTTGATGAAGATCTACAGGAATAACCTAAAATAATAAATGCGTTGAATAATAAATTGTAGCTTAGTAATTGTAAATATTTCAAACATCTTTTATAAACTAAACTTACTTTTCTCATACATTTTTTAATCATATCTGAAGTAAAAAAATTTGTTTCACCTTTATAATCAGTTTGAACTTTTCGAAAATCTTCCTAAAATTCAGTTTTTGCTTTAGATTTAAACACAATAACGAAAAGAACATACCAATAACACAGGTACGATAGATTTTGATGGATATGTCATATAAATAGGGCCATCATAGCCAATTTGTTCAGACATATGTGGAAGAGCACCACAATGATCAAGATGAAAATGTGAAATAATAACACAATCAAGATACTTTGTTAAATTTCCGCCTCCATTAATCTGGCTGTAAAGGTTATTATTATTATGGTAGCTGTTATAAAATAGAGCTTACGAAAAATTTGGAAATCTTCTTTCATCTGAATATCCCATATGCATTCCACAATCAAACATTATATTTCGATTATTAATATTTACTAAGATACAACTTCTTCCAACATCTTGTCCTGCACCGAGGGGGACAATCTACAACAGTTTTTTATAAGCTTAAAAATCACAGAAAAACCAACTTACAGTAATTTCAGGCATTCTGAAAGATGAATTTAGAAGCTAAAAGTAAAGTAAAAAAGGTTTCAAAATTTTATAATTTTTTGAAAAAGACATTAGATTGGCAAAAGGTTTTCTTCGTGCCAACCATTTTTTTTAGAAATCCTCGCGCGTTTTTTTTAAAAAAATTCTTGTCTGCTGCAAAAAATTTTTAAACTTACAAACTTTTACTTAATTAAATTAAACAACTTTTTGTTATAGGTAATTAGATAATGTCTTTTAGTATTGCTAATAATAACTATCGTTTTATTTTTAGACCTTTAACATGTTCGGCTCTAATAAACCCACAACATCTTTATTCGGTTCAACACAAAATACAGCTGGAACAACTTCAAACCTCTTTGGCTCAACTCAACCTGCTTCGGCACAACCTGGTGGTAGCATATTTGGTTCAACTCAGCCTGCTCAACAGTCAACTGGTGGCTTATTTGGGTCAACTGGTACAACTTCGTCTGGAGGGCTATTCGGTAATACTTCATCCAACACTGGAAGCTCATTATTTGGGCCTAAACCTGCAGGAACATCTACTGGTGGATCATCATTATTTGGAACACAAAGTGCTGCTGGAACTACCGGAAATTTATTTGGATCAACTCAACCTGCTCAACAATCGACTGGTGGTTTATTTGGGTCAAATCAAACAACAGGATTTGGTACTGGTGGGGGGCTATTTGGAGCTCAACCTCAACAGCAACAACAACAAAGTAGCAGTCAAAGACAGCTTCCTGAAATTATTTCTGTAATTTACTTCTTTCTTTGTATTAAAATGTATGTGGTTTTTTTAGGAAGCCATTGCAATTCGTACATCAATCAGTGAACCAAAGCTATATGGTGATGATTCAGATGCAAGTGTTCTTCGATTAAATCAATTATTAGCTGCATGTGGAATTGGTTCAGGTAAACATTCATTTAAGTTTTATTTATGGTTTATGAGAATGATAATTTTCAGGTTATTATGATAAAGATAAATCTCCCATTGCATACGATTCAACAAATCCATTCTTTCAATTTCGTGGTATTGGATATTGTGCATTAAGTCAGCATAAAAATAGTGATGGACTTGTTGCAATAATTTTAAATCAACCTGCTGAATCACTTTCAACTCCACAAGAACGACGAAAAGTTTGTGATTCAAAGATACGTGTATTAGATTGCTTAATACTGTTTCCTTTTTTAGCTTCTTGATTTGCTAAATGAAATCCTTGGTTCACCTGCTGATATTCATTCTCACCTTGTAAATCTTCGACCATTAACAGATAAACTATGTGAAATCGAAATTTTTGTTACAAAACTTGGAAGTGGTAGAATAAATGCAAAAGAGCTCTTTGCATATTTGGATCATCCAGATCGAAATGCAAAAAAGCAAGAAAAGCTTCCACAAATTGAAAAAATTGTTCCAAGAGTTGAAATGAGTCAAGATGATATTAAACGATATCTTTCATCACCACCTAAAGGCTTCTCTGAACATGAATGGCGTCAAGCAATTATTAATAATCCAGACCAACAAAATATATTACCGTATCCAATTTATGGCTATAAAGAACTAGATTATCGTCGACAAAGACAAGTAAAAGAACGAGATGTTCAAAGAAAATTATTGGCAGGCTTGAATGATCGACTTAAAACTGCAACACAAGATATTCAACAAATTAATGGATTAAAAAAGATATTTCATGAAGATGCTAAAAGACTTCGACATAGGTTTGCTCTTTGAAATACTGTATCTTTGTTTCATATATGTACTTTTTAGAATTCTTCGTATAATTGCTGCAGTTCATAATCAAAGCTATCAAACAGCTGTTACAATTGAAGAAGAACAACTTTTATCTCGATTAGAAACAATTGCAGTTTGTATTAATGCACCAAATCGTCTATTTCAACGCATTGAAAAAGTTCATCATTATCTTGATAGCAATAAAGATGGGCTAGAAGCTCGAAAGAAAGAAGCTGCTGATCATCAATCACTATCTGAAGAAGAATCAGCTGCATTAAAACGTTATCTATCACGTCGTCAACAAGATTTAGATGTTATTTCTGAATCAATTAAGAATGATGTTGATGATGTCAAAGTTATGCTTAAAGAACAATATTAAAACTTTTTTTGTTTTATTTTTGTTGTTGAAATTTATGTACTATGTTATTATTTATTTTATACTGTGAACTTGTTTTTAAATAAAAGATCTCTTTGAGATTACTGTAACAATTCATTTTTACATCGAAGTAGGAGGACATAACTTGTTGTGTTTGATCTTATTCAGTAGCAAGTTTGGTTTAACAGTGATTAAAAAAGAATATTTTACAATGTTTGTTTTTACAGTAATCTTAAAAAAACATAGCTTTTTTCTATTCTTTTTTCAAATATTTTGTCTAAAATAAAGACTCTGTTTGTTCCATTTCTTCTAAACGTTTTAACTGCCTTTATATATAGTTCGAAGCTTACATCCATAAAACAAAAACAGCATTCTAATAAGAGACACAGTTTTTGCAAAAATTAAACCAATAAAAACAGAATTTTATTTTAATCCAAAAATGTTAAATAAATAATAATTTTTGTAAAGATGAAAAATACAGTATATGGCATAAACAATAATGTGAAGCAATATTTGCTTAAAATATTCTTTTTGTAACTGTTTCCCAGAATTACAGTGACCACTGATTTGTTCATTATTTTTGAAAACAGTCATATTTTTTCAAAAATGTTTTTAAGTATTTAAATGAAAACACATTTATCCAAGTTATAATCGATAAACTCTTTTTTATATTCAGAAAAGTTATAAGACAAAAGTCTGGCATTGTGTAAGGCATTCATTCACTTAATGGATTCTCCTTCATTATAATCCTTTTATGACCCATTAAACATTAAAACTTTATAAATGCCGAAGAAGATTACACGTTATAAATCAAAAAAAGATTTTTTCATTTTTTTTGCTTCATTAGCAAATGGTAAAAACCGATCTTTGGGTACTGTACTTTTACAAACACTTTAAATTGATACTGTAGCTTACCTACCAATTTACATCATTTAATATTTATAGGACTTATGTATTTGAAATGTTCGGCAGGTCTGTTTTTTGTTGGAGGTTTTTTGCCTGAATCGTTAACAACGATTTTTAGGAATCGGGAACTTTTGTTGGACTTGAATATGGAAATGAAAGGCTTAAATCTGGGGATAAGCTTGGTCTTGTTGATATAAGTTTTTTATAAGTAATTATTGTTTACGTTACTGCAGTTGTAAAATTTTTAGATAATGAAAGAACTACGAGCTCATCGAATACAATCAATACTATCTCATCTACAGTATCTTTATTTAGCTGTATGTTTATTGGAAACTTTTGCACGGCAAAACTTAATTGAACGTGATTCAAAATTTAGAGCTTTTCTTTCAAGCTATATTAGCTACATATGTGAAACGTCATGCTGCAAAACATGGAATCAAAGCTGATGCAAAAGGATAATATATGTAATAATTGTTGATAAATATTTTTTTGTTTTATGATTCGAATAAATATTGCTATCGTTCTGATGAGCGTGATGATCCATTTGCGTATCATTTTCATGTTGCTGTAATACACCCATAGCTGAATCAACTTGTCAAGTTTTTTCCTTCACAGTAAGCTTTACACCGTTTGAGTTATAAGGTTTTTTTTAAACATTTTAAAAAAATGAAAAATTTGGGTCATTTAATCAATAAAAGTATTTAGGGTCATTTTCTGAAACATTTTGGGTATGATCAGTAGTGGTGGTCAGACAAACAATGGACAAAAAATAAGTGGCCAAAAAACTATTGATCATAGAAAGACAACAAACTTTGTTTCCAATATTTTTATCAATAATAAGTTAGGGATTTGTTCACATAGCTGTTGTCATTTGGACCATCTCTTTTTTTGTTATTACCACTGCTTTCTTTTCCTTCCAAATAAACCACTGCTATGTAAGAAAAATTAAAAAAATAAGTGTATCTCCCATATCGCGAATTACTGTAATTTTACGTTTATTTTGAACTCCAATTGTATCTGTTATTACATATTTAACTTTTGATTTTTCAGCTTTAACAGAAAATGGAAAACGGAAAAATCGTAGGTTTTTTTAAAAAATTTATCAAGTAACGACAAATGATTTGATTTTAAAGATGAAAACAAAAAAATGATTTTTTGATTATATATTTTTGAAAATATTTGAAATAATTTGTTCAAAAATATGCAACATTTAAGAACTGTCTTTGATAAAAAGGTGTACAAATCTTTAAATGTTGCATCATCCAAAAAAAATTTTTTAGTTACCATTTTCTAAAACAAATCTTTTGTCGTTACTCCGCCTGCAGAGCTGTGTGATACTCAGTATCGTATTGGAAATATCGGTATCGGTCGAAAAATTTCTTTTATCGGTATGGGAGTATCGGTTTTTTTAAAAAAAGTATCGGTATCGCACAGCTCTGTCCACCAGTAAAACAATAAAGTGATAGATATATCTATATTTAATGGACCATCCAAAGATTTTCCCATAAAACAATGGATGCATCCGGAGTTTTCGTCACCACTTTTGATTAAAGGGTTTCGAAAAAATGCAGCGTCCAGAGAATAATTGTTTTCAAAAACAATTTTAGGAAATTCCAATTGCTTTACAATGGAAAATTACAAACATTGAAATTAAAGAGGGATTACAAGAAAACAAGCTTTTAACAAAAGAAATCGAATATGAAGAATTGGAAAATATTCGATATGGCATATGTTTCATTCTTGATAATGAAAACTTTAAAAATTTGATACTGATTGGAATATATATAATGATGGAGCCACCGATGGTTATCAATGCCAAATGGAAAATTTCTATTTCATCTGCAAATTATTATTATGAAATGGAAACATGTTTTAATCGTTGTCAATCTTATGGGAAAGTATTGTGTTCTGCTGATGACTTTTTTGATCCTGTAAATAATTATTTCATTGACGACAACGTAATTATTTTAATGGAAGGTCTTTTGAGTTTTGAAAAAGAGCAACAACAAACTTATCCTAATTGTGCAATTAAAAGTTCTTTAAATTTGGGTGAAATTTTGTGGACTCGCGATGACAAAGATTTTAACATTCTGGTAGCTGGACAAGTTGTTCAAGTATGTAGTAAAATCTGTGAATAGACAAATTTAAGGTATTTGAATATTGTTTTTTAGGTTCATAAATGTGTTATCGCTACAAAATCTTCCGTTTTTGAAAAAATGTTTCAGCCATGTTGGAAAGAAGCAAAAGAAAATCAAGTAAAAATTATAGATTTTGATTTCGATACTGTCGAAATTGCAATGAAATTTTGTTACGGCATTGAAATTACTCAATTTTTGAGTGTTTCGAATGGTATTAAGCTTCTTCAATTTTCTGACAAGTATAATATGGATGATCTAAAAGTAAGCTTTCTTAATAGCTACCGTAATATTTTTTAAAATACATTTTTAAGAATGCTATGGAAGTATATTTATTCAATCAAAAATATCCGATGAATATTGTTGAAATTGCAAATGCCGCCATTTTTTCAAATTCATTCAAACTTCGTGAAAACTGTTTTAATTATCTGATTGAAAGAAAACAAGCATCAATTTTTATCAAAGGTTTAGAAAATTTAGAACAAGAATTTTTTGAGACTTTATTAAAAACTTGTATAAACTCTGTCTAACGTTTGTATTTGTGCTTTTGTTGCAATAAAACAGTGACACCGGAGTGTTTTGTGCTCATACAGAGTCATTAAGACAAAAAAGAAATCCCCCTAACAGTGTTGACAATAAATTTGCGACATCAAAAACACACCGGAGAAATTACCGTTTATTAGCACTTTATTATTTGAAAAAATAGAATAAGAAGTAAAGATCTTTGTGCACACTAGAGATTGTACATATATAAAACTGCAGTATGATACATGTGTTATGCACGAGAAATTTTAAGAAAACTGAAAGATAAAGAAATTACAGATGTATGGGTTCCTGCTGTTGAAGATCTAACTGACTTTGTTAATTTAAATAAACTAACAAATTCTGTTTAACCTAATACTGTAACAACTACAGCAAATAAAGAATAAAACGTTGAAATTAACAAAAGAAGATGTGAATATCAAGTTGTATTTGACCGCAAAGCAATGAAAAATGAAACAAGGGATATATCTTTTGAAGCAAATGAAATGATAAGATTATGATTGGTGAAAATCAAAAGGATACTGTAAAAGATATTTTAGACAAAATAAAAAGTGAAAAAATTAAATTTAAAACAGGATTGAAAGAAGAATAGATGATTTTGAACCATTGATATCTATCAAAAAAGTAAAAGCTGAAGACAAAGAACATATGGATATTGATGAAGAAGTACCCTTGATGATTGAAGCAGAAGAAAAGTTGAAATTTAATTTCAAAATGAATATTGTATAAAAGTGTGGTATCATGTTAAAAAATAATGTTTAATTTAGTTTTTTATGAGCACTTTATTATTTGAATAGATGGAATAAGAAATAAAGAGCTTTATGCACTCTAAAGATTGTTCTTATATAAAACTGCAGAATGATGCACGTTTTATGGAATAACAAGTATAATTTGAAGCAAATTTTGGTACTGTAGTTTCACGAAAAGTGTTTATTTTCTTATGCGAATTACTTTTTTTGAATAAAGCAGTTTCTGTTTAAACATGGATTAAACATTGATTATCGACAAATTTTTTATCTCATAAAGTAACCATTACAATTAATTAACAAACCATTTTTCATTCAAAGATCATTCGAGCATTCAACAAAAAGTTTACAAAATAGCTTCATTGTTGTTCAAATAGAGTTGGTTTTTACTAACTATTATTGCATTTATTTTTTATTGTTATAATTTTATTATTCTTTATGCATTGTATTATTTGTTTTAAGCAGAGTGTGTTAGGGCATTCAAATAAATAAATAATTGAATCCCAAAAAATTTGATTAGATTTTCCTTATAATATTCTTACCGCCCTTTTATCTTTTTGGGGCTGTCCAGAAATCACCTACAGGGATACCTCTTCGAGGGGCAAATGACTGCGCCTTCTTGGATGTAGAGGGGTAAGAGGCAATTTTAGGATATATCAATTCTGGACAGTCTCTTTTTTCATCGTTTTTTTTTCTGCGAAAAATTCGAGGATTAAGCATAAAAGTCTTTATTAAAAGATACGATTAAAAATGCCAAATAAAATTTTCTTTTATAATTTTTTTGAACAAGCAAAACTGTTTTAATTAAAGAAGAAATTTTTTTGAAGATTGCAATATATTAAGATTCTTTTTTATGAAGATGCAACATTCCCGAACTAACAAAAAATAAAAAAGAAGGCGCAAAAAAAGCTATTTAAACCTGTTTTTAATTCATATATATATCAACTATGCCAAATCTTCAATAAAGGCGTCTTTTGTAAAAAATCTTTAAATGTTACATCTTAAAAAAAATTATTTTAACATTTGTTTTTCAAATAATGATCTTCAAATATTAATTATTTATATTTAACATCTTTAAAACCAAATCTTTATTGCTCACTCCGCTAAAAAATCACAGAAAATGAATTAACAAAAAAAAACGAAAAAGCATCACGCACAAAAAAGTTTTGAAATTCTTTTTTACGCACGTTGAGCATTTTTTATGGATTTTTTTCATTTTCGCACCACTCTAAAGAGAGCTCTCTTGTCAGTTCAGGAAAAGAGCAAAAAAAGAATTGAAATACATCCGTGTTTTTTGTCGTTTCTTTTTTTTACACATCCGTTTTTCTTTTTTTGTGTAACATTTTGTTTTACAAAAAACATACTTCTAAAAAGTGCTAATACTTATTGTATATTATTTTTTAGCCCATCTGGTACTTATTAATTATAATAACAATGGATTCAACAAATGTAGGTTTATAAAACGCAAATTAATAGAGGGATCAATAAGGTTTTTTTCAGGAATTTTTACCGCGAGCTGATCAAAGAAGTGAAATTCTTGGAGATTTGGATACAAGTGGTAAGCTTTTTTGAGTGCTATATTATTGATGTTGCCTTATTTTAGTTATGTCAGAGATTGATGAAGTAGAAAATTCTAATGATTCATCTGATACAAAGGTAGCGGAGAAAGATGATGCAGGTTTGGCTGTTTCTAATAAGACTTATTGCTATTAATTGTATAAATGCTTATAGATAAAACAACACATAAGAATAAACCATATACTAATGATAGTGAAGGTAATAATCTTTGGTTTATCTTTAACCCCTTAACAGTTCAACAATGTTTCAGATATTCCAATGATTGATACTTCAGCAACTTCTGCCTCTTCTTTTCTTCGTTCACCACTTAGATCTGTAAACAAACCTTCAACTATTACAATACAAGATTCACCTGTACCTACATCACCATTAAAAGCAAAATTTGCAAAACTTTCACAAGGTTATCAGAATTTTGAAGTTGATATTAAACCAACCAAATCTAAAGAAGGTTATATTCATGGACCTATTAAACGTGATGGTATGGGTGGTGAAAATCCAGCTACAGAATTCTTTGCACCTAAACCACTTGGCTCTACTTCAGCGACTAATACTAATTCTGGAAACAATTCACCTGCTTTACCATCTGAACAACAGCAACAAGTAGCATCAGGTGCAACAACAAGCACACCAAAATCTGCTGCTCTTCCTGTAAATAATCTTCCACTTTCACCATTCTCTAATCATTCAAGCTTGAATGCATCAGATGCAAATGAAACCTTTAACAATACCAGTTTAAATGGAATATTTACATTTGGTCGAAAGGTTTGTTTTTGCTCCTTGTTTTGCGTAATACAGTATCTTTTTGTTATAGATTATCAATGAGCCATCAATGGAAAGAGTCGATGAAGCACCGTTCTCACCTGTAGAAGAAAAGACATCAAATGCTCGTTTACCAGCTTTACCATTTCTTGCTGCTAAATCATCAAGTACTGAAAGTACAGGACCTGCATCAGCTTCATCATCTTTATCTGCATCAAAATATGGTCATAAAGTTGATGAATTAAAAAAGAAATTTGATCCAAAGAAAGGACTTGTACTTGGAAATACAATTGATTATAATAAAAAGGATTTTGGTAAAGCAACAAGCTCGTTTGAATTTGCTTTTCAACCAACAACAAGATATCAAGTTCGTGATTCCTTTGTAGTTTTTTTTTATTAAAAGCGTTTACTTTTTAGTCACCATATGCTGCCAAACGAGAACAAGCAGTAACAAATATTCGTCGATATGATGATCCACATCCAACAAAGAAGCCAGCGCATTGTGAAATTGTTAGTGGACCAACTTTTAAGCAATCTGTTGATTATTGGCAAGATCGTGAACGTGCTTTTCCTTCATCTGAGCTTGTTGATGCTGCAACACAAATCTTTAAAGGACCTACAAAACGTGAAAATCCTAAAAGTGGTGGAAATCTTCTTTATTCTTCTACACAACATCTATCATCATCTCGTAATGATACAACATCACCAAGTCCAAAAATATCAAAATATTTTGATCATCCTCCACAAACAGCTATGGAACAAGCACGAAAACTTGTAAGCTTTGCAGAAGATTCTGATGCCGAGCCTGGAAATCAAACATCAATGAATACTGCAATTAATTCATCATGGAGGAAAGATCAAATTTATGGACAACAACAGCAACAAGTAGCATCAGGTGCAACAACAAGCACACCAAAATCTGCTGCTCTTCCTGGAAATAATCTTCCACTTTCACCATTCTCTAATCATTCAAGCTTGAATGCATCATATGCAAATGAAACCGTTAATAAAGAAGTCGTTGATGGACTTGAAAATATGAATCGGAAAAGAAAAAGAATTGGTGAACATATACAACCTGGTAATCATCATAAAGGTACGTTGTTCTTGTTATTGATGACATGCAACAAAATCGATACTTCAAATGCACCGCGGATATAAACAAGATTTTTTCGGGGTGAACCGTTACGATTTCGGAGGAAGCACGCCTTCGATCTATTGCCGCTGGCGGCAGAACATCCAGGGATTTTATTTATCTAGGAGGAGATACGTGCCCCCCCCCCCCCCCCCCCCCCCATCTACTGACGCACTATCAGTTGACGTCCCTGGCTGTTGGTATTAAAATAATTAAAATTAATTATAATTTTCAGATATTCCCAAGCGTCCACGATGCGATCCCCAAGTCTTCTATGAATATTACAGAAGAATGAGAGATGGAAAAACTTCTGAAACTGATTTACTTCAAGCACTTGAAACTATATATGCCACATACAGAAGCCTCGAATGGAGAACTGAAAGAGGTGAAACACTTTTACATCGGGCGATTCGGCTAAATCATTATGATCTTGCTCGTTGGATGCTAGATAAAATTGGTGATATTAATGCTGCAGATAATGGTGGAAGCACATATTTATTTGATTCAATTAAAAATACAGATGCATCTTTCGAAATTTTTAAACGGCTTCTTGAAATTCCTGGTATTGAAGTAAATAAATATACAGATGCTTGGCCAAATTTAACTCCCCTCAAGCAATGTGCAGAATCTGATGGCCTTCTTCGATTCTTAAACCTTTTGTGTAAACATCCAAGAATTAATATTCGATCAATTGGTTTTACTAAAGATCGAAAATGTAAGCGTCAAAATGTCCTTCATCATGCAGCAGGATATGGAAGTGTTGAAACAATTAAATATTTACTTCAACTTAATGTTACTAAAAAGAAAAGTGAAACAAATTTAATTGCTGTTTTGGATGACAATGGTCGAACTCCACTTGTTTATGCCTTGGAGTCGGAGCAATGGGAAGCTGCAAAGCTGCTAATTCAACACATGAAAACTGTGGATTTAAAAGCTGGCATTCCAGCGTTAACTGTTGCAAAGCATTGTGGAAATGAAGAAATTTATCAATTAATTGATGCAAAAATCCCAAAAGAAACGCCTCCACCACCTCCACCAAAGAAAGCTGAACCAGTTAAATCATCAGCTTTAGAATATATGAAATCAACAGTTTGTAATTTTGGACTTTTACCACCACCAGCTTCAACAATAATGCCACCACCACAGACTTATGGCAATCAACAATATTATCAAAATCAATCACCACCAATGATGTTGACTCAACAACAACCATCACCCGTTATTGTCCAACAACCACAACCTTTGCCACCACAAATGCAGTATCCTCAGCCTCAAGTTCAATTACCGAATTCACAAGCATCTTCAATTATTAGTCCACAACAACGACAGCCACCACCAATGATTGCTACACAACCTCAGCAACAACAACAGCTGCCACCTCCTGTACAACATCTACAGCAACAAATACAAATTCCGGCTTCAGCTCAACCCATGGTACAATATACACCTCCATCTACTACAATACCAACGACTGCTACATTGCCTCAGTATGTCCAACAACAACAATATTTCGTAAATATGGAAGTATCAACTTCTCCAGCAAGACAACAACAACGATCACAATTAAGCCGTATGCTATCACAACCTGTTATTGCTCAAGTACCACAACAACAACGACAGCAACAGCTTCAGTATCAAAATCAATACGCATCAATGCAATCCATTCCATCTTCTTCAACTGGACATTTTGTTGCACCACAAATGCCCCAACAACGAATTCCACAGCAACAACAACAGCAGCATCCATTACAACAACAATGGCAACAAAATACTACAGAATATTCTCAACCAATCACTGCTCCTTCTAATTATACTAATTATCCACAATTTAATAACTTTGTTGTACCTGTGGAAAGAAGACAACCACAACCATTAAAACGAGCACAAAGTCATGCAGTCCTTTCAACAATCCCACAATATTATCAAGAAGTACAACCACAACAGCTACAGCAACAATATTATCCACCAAACAATGCTGTAACAAATTATTCAAATCAGCAACATCAACCCACAATGCAACCTCCTCAATAACAGCAGCATCCCCAGAGCCAGTTTCGTCAAAATATTCTTTTTGATGCATTTTTATCGTATTGTATACTCATTTGTAGTTTATTTTTATGCAATTCATTTACGTATTATTGCTAAAATAAATGTTTTTCGATGAATTTGTTTTTCGCATTTTTTAAGCATATTGGTTTCACATTCCTCAGTTTATTTACATTTTTTCTGAATAAGGCTTAGGTGAATGATTAGAAATATAATTTTATAATTGAATAATTTGAATACTTATTATTTTCATGAAGAAATAAAATATATTAAGTAAATGGCTTTTCCGAGTTTTTACAATAATCATTGTTGCATATATACTGTAGCCTCTGATTTTCAAGCTTTATATAATTTTTACAACGTTTTAAAAGATATAATTAAAAAGGATATCTTATGTTAGAATTTATTAGTTGATCTACTGAGTAACAAAGCTGATTGTTTTACTAACAAACTTTCATTTAGCAATTTTGGGAGGATTTAAAAAAAGTTGATTAAAATTTTCGGAATTTATATCCCCCACAAAAAGGAATTTAATTTAAATAGTGTCCGTTTTATTCACAAGAAGCTAGGTTTGTCATCATCATCAGCTGTCAAGGTTATTCCTTTAAAAATAAATGATATCGAAGACTGCCCACGTTATGTTTGAAAATGGGGAAAAAGATCTTGTTCTTCCTTTTTGCTGCTGCCTACAAAAGGTCTTTGTTAGTGTTGCGCACACAGCTGCTGCTATTTTTGTTGTCTTTCCTTCGGTTGTTTTCCCGCCAAAAATCCTCGATAAGAGTAAAATTTGAAAAAGATACATCTTTGCTTATTGTCGTTTCTTTTTTTTACACATCCGCTTTTCTTTTTTGTGTAACATTTTTTGTTTTACAAAATACATACTTTTACAAAGTGCTAATTATTTTTAGTCCATCTGGTATTTATTAAAAATAATGGATTCAACAAATGTAAGTTTATTCACTGCCAATTATTAGAGAAATCAATAACATCTGTTTTTTTCAGGAATTTTTAAAGCGAGCTGATCAAAGAAGTAAAATTCTTGGAGATTTGGATACAAGTGGTTAGCTTTTTTCATGCTATTGAGTGCTATATTATTGATGTTGCTTTCTTTTAGTTATGTCAGAGATTGATGAAGTAGAAAATTCTAATGATTCATCAGATACAAAGATGGTTGAGAAAGATCATACAGGTTTGTTTGTTTTTGATAAGACTCATTTCTATTAATTGCATAAATGTTTATAGATAAAGCAGCAGATAAGAACAGACCATATACTAATGATAGTGAAGGTATGCATTCCTCTGTTACACTTTATACCCTAATAACTCACCGATGTTTCAGATATTCCAGCCATTGATGCTTCAGCAACTTATGCCTCTTCTCTTCGTTCACCACTAAGATCTGTAAACAAGCCTTCAACAATTGCAATACAAGATTCACCTGTACCTACATCACCATTAAAAGCAAAATTTGCAAAACTTTCACAAGGTTATCAGAATTTTGAAGTTGATATTAAACCAACCAAATCTAAAGAAGATTATATTCATGGACCTATTAAACGTGTTAGTATGGGTGGTGAAAAGCCAGCTACAGAATTTTTTGCACCTAAACAACCACTTGGCTCTACTTCAACTAATACTAATTCTGGAAATAATTCACCTGCTTTACCATCTGAACATCAACAACAGCAAATAGCATCAGGTGCAACAACAAGCACACCAAAATCTGCTGCTCTTCCTGTAAATAATCTTCCACTTTCACCATTCTCTAGTCATTCAAGCTTGAATGCATCAGATGCAAATGAAACCTTTAACAATACCAGTTTAAATGGAATATTTACATTTGGTCGAAAGGTTTATTATTTTACTTTCTTAATCATCACTGTGTCTTTTTGTTATAGATTATCAATGAGCCATCAATGGAAAGGGTCGATGAAGCACCATTTTCACCTGTAGAAGAAAAGACATCAAATGCTCGTTTGCCAACTTTACCATTTCTTGCTGCTAAATCATCAAGCACTGAAAGTACAGGACCTGCATCAGCTTCATCATCTTTATCTGCATCAAAATATGGTCATAAAGTTGATGAATTAAAAAAGAAATTTGATTATACGAAGAAAGGACTTGTACCTGGAAATACAATTGATTATAATAAAATGGATTTTGGTAAAGCTAAAAGCTTATTTGAATCTGCTTTTCAACCAACAACAAGATATCAGGTTTTGTACCTCTTTTTAGGACTTTACATTAATACCATTCACTTTTTAGTCACCATATGCTGCCAAACGAGAACAAGCAGTAACAAATATTCGTCGATATGATGATCCACATCCAACAAAGAAGCCAGCGCATTGTGAAATTGTTAGTGGACCAACTTTTAAGCAATCTGTTGATTATTGGCAAGATCGTGAACGTGCTTTTCCTTCATCTGAGCTTGTTGATGCTGCAACACAAATCTTTAAAGGACCTACAAAACGTGAAAATCCTAAAAGTGGTGGAAATCTTCTTTATTCTTCTACACAACATCTATCATCATCTCGTAATGATACAACATCACCAAGTCCAAAAATATCAAAATATTTTGATCATCCTCCACAAACAGCTATGGAACAAGCACGAAAACTTGTAAGCTTTGCAGAAGATTCTGATGCCGAGCCTGGAAATCAAACATCAATGAATACTGCAATTAATTCATCATGGAATAATAAGAAAGATCAAAGTTATGGATATAAGCCTTTAGTTGTTACAGAATCTTTTACTGCATTTAGTACACTTGCATCAAGTAAAAAGTCTGAATCTGCTGCATCAATTAGTGTACCATCTGATTCATTTGATTATCAAAAATCACCTTCAACAAAGACTGCTGCTAATACTTCACAACAACCATCTGGCCATGCTTCACAGCTATCACCATTGGGTCCATCGCTACTTGATGATATTAATCAAGATTTTACAAAAGTTCATACTCCTGTTTCTCATAAAGCTTCTTCTAATGCTGGTGAAGGTGATGCTGGTACTACTACAAAACCTGGATTAGTTTATTCACTTTCAAATTATCGTAAAAATGAATCTACACCACAAAGAGAAAGAATTATTTATGATAAAGATGTTGTAAAAGGTTTGTTCTTTCATTAGATTACTGTAATTCATACCAGTTTCTTGTAGAACTTATGTCTCCAGATGTTAAATCAAGTGAAGAAATGATTCGTAAAATTCCCCAGGATCAAATTCAGAAGAAGCTTAAACAACTTGAACTTGCTCAAACTGTTGCGAATAATCAAATTCAACAAACTGAAAAAGCCTTGAAAGTTGCTCGGCACACAAATGCTAAAACAAGTTATCCAAATTATAATCAAGAAGTGGAACTTCTACAAACTTTACAAACATTAATTGAGCGTCGACGTGCATGTTATCTCGAATTTGGCCGACTTTCAAATGCTTCTGATCTATATTACATTTTTCCACGTGCAACAATTCGTTTTACAAAGATAGCTGTTGATGTTCATCGTCATCTTGATGTTGCTGGTAAGTTGAATATACTGTAACTGTGTATTGACACTAATTTTATCCATTTTTCAGCACATCATTATGCATATCTTTTTGCGCTCGTTCGATATAATGAACAAGTCATTTCATCACAAGCAGTATTTATTAATCCAATGATTTCACAAGGTGTTGGATCAATTGAATTTAGTGATATTATTGAAATTGAAGATGTTTCACCTGATTTTTCAATGTCTATTGAGATATATGGAGTAACATTGGTACGAAAAGATTCAAAGCTAGATACAACTCGATTCAATATTAAAAGAATGGTATCATCTCCACAGCCAGATCGTAGTCAACCAAATGAAACATTTGCTCGAATTGGTCAAGTCGTTATTGATAAAGAAGATTTGAATAAACAAGTTTTGGATTTATCATCGTATGAAACCCCGCTCATTGGACATTGCCGTATCAATTTTCAACCAAAGATAACTGATATGGATGATAATAAATGGTCCGGATTTGTTAGTATTTATCGAGTTGTTGATGGTAAAGGTGCATGGGAACTTTGCTACAGTAATATTCAAAATAATCGTCTTAATTTTTGGAGATATCCTGAAGATGCTGATACAAAGGTATTTGTCTCTTTCATTAGCGATTACAGTAATCTATACAATTCATTTTTTAGCCACCTATTTTATCATTGAATATGCGTGATATGGCGGAATTGGCCCGTCCAAGCTGTAATGAAAAACTCAATTTTCAAAATGATTTTGAAGTTAAAATTATTGATGCAAGTGAAAATGTTATTCAAATTATGCTTTCAACTGCAGAAGAGCGTGATCGTGATCGAATTATTGCTGCTATTAATCGAAGCTATAAATATATTAATACATGGCGATTCTCTTAACTCCTTTTTTATTATTATCTGTTATATATCGCTTGTTTTCTTTGATATATATTTGTTTTATTAATGGCCTGTTTTTAAATTTTTTTATTATTATTATTGCATTAATATTTTTTATGTTTTTCATAAAAATTTTCTTTCATCATGCTTTGGGCTTTGATATTACAGTATACAAAAAGTTATTGGATTACATTTTTAAGTTTTTTTATGTCAAAAACAAACATTATAACTTTCCCGAACTTCGCTTGCAGCGTTTGCCAGAAACCTGCAGGCATGTTGCCAGGCAAAATGTCGGTCTCTTTCAAGGAAAAAATTTTTTTCTTGCAAGAAACCTGCAGGCGTTTTAAATTCTTGCAGGATTATTGCAATGTATGCAATAATTTTTTGCAAGGATTCTCGCAAATTTTATTCTGGACTTGGAAATTTTTCATAAATTTTCAATTTTTTTGCATTTTCTTACTTTTTTTGCCAGATATTTAATATTTCACTATAATTAGTTAAAATAATTAAACTTTTGACGGAAAAAGCAAAAAATACAAAAAAATGAAAATTCATGATAAAAAATTTCCAACCCAAAACAGGGATGAAAACGCGGCCTAAAATTTTCGGCCAGCCGCATTTTTCATCCCTGAACCAAAATTAAAGTTTGAAGAAACGCTTAAAGAGAGGGCATCAAATTTCTTAAGGATCTAGTTAAATATCGGCAAGGAAATTTTAAAAAGCTTATCTTTTAGCTTCCAGAAAACACAAATTTTTGGCTTTTTTCTCAAGAGAATAAATATTAAAGCTGCACATAGTTAATATTCTGTGGCCAATAACTAAGTTGAATTTCTATATTTCGAGAACTATTTGGCATATGCGCGCAAAGCAGTGATTAACGCTAATAGCTGCTGGCTGTTTTTTAAAACAGCAAAAACTTAGATACCCTTTGTCATTTTTGTAACTTTAAAAAAGGTTAAGAAGACTTCCACAACTTACACAATAGAAGCACCTGAAACATAATAATTTTAGCAATGGAATAGTCTCTGTAACTGACCAAACAGAGACTCCTAAAATTAACAAATTAAATAGCAGAAGTTACAAAAATGACAAATGTAACAGAAGGTAAAATGTACGAGGTTTTGGGGTAGCACCGTCTGGAGTTAAAATTAAGCAGTATTTTTTAGTATGCAGTTTTAATAAGTTTTAAGCTTATATCTAGGATTTTTACTAAAGAACTAAAGGACACCTTTACTGATATACAAGAGTTGTAATTCTATTTTTAAAGAGCTAAGAATACAGCAATACAAAGATAAGAGAAGTATAATTATAAGGATAAAACCATTTATAAACAATATGAAAAATCTTTATTCAACAAAAATACGATGATATGATAGAAATTAAAACAAAGAAGGTATTTAACCGGATATGACGGATTAATCAAACAAAAAAATAATTTATTACAAATACATATATTAAACATACTGCAGAACATTGATAAAGATATTTCACCGCATTAAAACGGATATTTACACAAACAAAATTATTTATTATAAAACAAAAATAAAATTCTAAGCTCAATAAAAATAGCAATCGAACTTTGTAAAGTAATAAAAGTGTCCTTCAATTCGTTAATAGTTATCCTAAATGTTATGGTAAAATTTATTACAAGGCTATTAGGAAATTATTATCGGGATATAAAAAATAAGCTTAAATTCGTGTTTTTCTGGTAAATCAACATGTTATACGCGATCTAGTCCGGCTTGCCGTTCATGAGATCAACTAGCTAACTACAAAATCGATTGCAAAAAATATACTCAAAAACTAATTGATGATAAAAAAAGGCAAAAATAAAAAACTTACAACCATTCGAGATAATGTAGTAAATTATAAATAAATATATTTAATTATTCAACATCGTTTAATACTGAATAAAATAATTTAGCGGTAAATAATAACAGAATTTAAGCAAAAAAATTAGCGTCTTTTTCATTAAGAAATTTGTCAAAATTTTGCGCATTTAGTTTATGCGTCTCTCGCCAAGAAAATTTTTTCATCGATTTCTTTTTTGATTTGAAATTATTTTTTAAAAATTCCACAAGTGTTGAAGAAAAAGCTATAACGCAAGGATTTAAAAATTTTTAGTTTTTAATTTTTTAAAAACGGATATGTAATATTGGCAACAAAACAATACTTTTTAATCAAATTTCGCAAGTTACCAGCAAGGATTCTGCAAGATTCCTGCAGGATTCTTTTTTTGTGCAATTTTCTTGCAAGATAAAAATCTGCTGAAAGAAACCTGCAAGATTCTGTTAATCGTCGGTTTCCTGCAGCTTTCTTGCAACCTTTTGCAAGCGAAGTTCGGGTTGTTTTTAAGTTTTTGTTAAAACTTTTTTTTGAAAATTCCAAAAAATAAATTTTAGAAAGCTAGCATTTTTTTGTTTTTTAAATGATGTTTAAAAATTCACAAGAGGCACAAATTTATTTTTGTGTTTGATCAGT
This sequence comes from Panagrolaimus sp. LJ2400, assembly GCA_024447215.1. Taxonomy (NCBI): domain Eukaryota; kingdom Metazoa; phylum Nematoda; class Chromadorea; order Rhabditida; family Panagrolaimidae; genus Panagrolaimus; species Panagrolaimus sp. LJ2400. The sequence continues at coordinate 1,769,553 of JAMRYA010000018.1, read as the reverse complement.
CACAACTTTTAATTCCAGCTGTCTCTTTGCATTTGTATCATTTCAGTTTAAAGTGTATTCTTTGTTTTCTTCCTTTTTTCTCTTCATGTACTCTAGCATACATGTATAAATATAACTTCCTCAAATAAAAGATAGATCACATTTGTTTTGAAAACAGTCGAAAATGTTCACTTTTATTTTTACTTTTCTTACATTTACTTTTTCATTGTTTGGAATTTATTACTAGTAAGTTTACGCTTTATGAAATACTACAAATGCTTTTTTCGGAATTTCGATCCATTTATTTAACCGGTCTTAACAACCGGTTAAATAAACCCGTTTTCAGGTTAACCGAGTAGTAGCACAAGATATCTTTCACTAACTGAAAATTTGCTATTCTTGATTTTCATAAATTTTTTTTTTTTGTAGATTTTTTTCTGCAAAAAGTCGTTTGCATCCATAAAAATCCCACAAAACTATGTATTTTTTTGTGTTTTTTAGTATTGCTTCTAACAATGCTTACTACTGGAAGCGACGAGGAGTACCAGGACCAATATCAAAAAATTATTTTATAAATTTCTTAGAAGATTTATTAAATCCAAATTATAATGGCGTCTTTTTAATTCGAGATTGGACAAAGAAATATGGTTCAATTTATGGTTTACTTGAAGGATCTCGAAGAGTTTTAGTTGTGGCAGATTTAAAACTTGCACAAGAAATTTTGGTGAAAGATTTTGAAAATTTTCATGAAAGAAAAGTTGGAGCACTTGTTCCTGATTCAAATCTGGATAAAGGTGTGGATGTATTTCTTGCATCTGGAAGTCGATGGAAACGATTACGTACTATAATGAATCCATGCTTTAGTGTAAATAATTTAAAACAAGTATGTCAAAAAATGGGCGGGAATTTTAACATTTAAAGAGAGTTTTAGATTTTACCAATTATGGATGACTCTTGTAAAGTGATGATGAAATTTTTGGATAAAACTGTTGCAGAAAAAAAGCCATTTGATATTGCGAGATATTATCATGAGCTGACAATGGATGTAATATGTCGAATTGCACTTGGACAAAAAAACACAAAACAATTTGATAATCCAAATGTTGAAATAATTAAAGCAATACTGAACCGAAAAGGAGTGGAATGGTTGGATGATTTTGCGCATATGTTTCCAACACTTGGGCCTTATCTGTTTAAATTTTTAATTGGATTTTTGGCAAAATTTATTAATTTACCTGGCTTTTATTTGCTTGAGTCAATTAAGAAAGCTATTGAAGAAAGAAAAGCTGAAAAGGTTTAGACCCCAAAAATGATTTACATTCAAAATTTTTTAGGCCAATGGCATTACAGCTAATACAGATTTCATTGGAATTTTTATTGATGCTGAAGCGGAAGCTGAAAGCATCAAAGATGAAGCATACACAAAAAGTTCAACGAAAATTGAAAAAAAGATGAATATCGAAGAAACAATGATGAATTGCTTTTTATTTTTAATTGCGGGTTATGATACTACTGCGAATACCCTTTCAATTATTACATGGTATTTAATACAGTATCCTGAAATTCAAGAACAGCTCTTTGATGAAATTGATGCTTGCTGTCCTGATGAAGAATGTACATATGATCAGTTGAATCAATTAAAGCTTTGTGAAGCAGTGATAAAAGAAAGTTTAAGGCTAAATCCTATTGGGATGTTGTAAGTTTATCTTACTTTTTGGTTAGTTGAAATTTGATTTGAAAAAACTTTTGGTTTAAATATTGGCTCTTGAAATTATAATTCTAAAAGCCAAAATCTTTGGTCTCGATAACCAAAATTATGTTTTCTCAGCAAATCCAAAAACCGAAATTTAGATTTTAAAAGTCAAAAATATTTCTATCCACCAATTCAAAAAATTGATATTTTGATATCGAAAATTAAAATTTTATCAGATTTTATTATGCAAATTTTTTTACAGAGTAGTTTCCCGTCGCTGTGTTGAACCAACTGTTCTCGGCAATATCCCATAATAAGAAAGACAGAGAGAGAGATTTATAAAAGCGAAACAGAAAAACACCATCGTATAAGATTTTGAGAGCCTTGATGAATGGCCGCGGTGGCGCAGTGATAACACTGGCTGCCAACACTCCAAGATTTGGAGAGTCGTCAAATACCGCGGTCGCTGGGGACCTTTAGCTTGTGTGTAAAAAAAACTACGGTTTTCTTCTTTCGGGAAGTTTTTTTGTATCATAGTTTTTTAATACACATTTAAAAATGTAAAAACGCAATTAAAGAAAAAACATTTTAAATTCTTTAATCTTTTGAAACCTAGCGGTACGCAATGAATTTAGTTTGAGCAGTCTTTCATCTGAAGTGCTAAACCATTAAAGGCAGTTTATTTGTTTAAAAAATAGGAATGCATTTAATAAAAAATGAGTATCAAAAAACATTCAATTTTGTGCAAATAGTTGGATTTTAAATAATGTCACATAAGTATTTCTGATTAGATTTCGATATAAATTTTTATTATCTCAGCAAATCCTAAAACCAAAACTATTTCTATCTGCCAATCGAAAAATTGATATTTCGATATCAAAGATCAAAATTTTATTTTTATCATATTCCTTAAAATCATTTATGCAAATTTTGCAGAGTAGTTTCCCGTCGATGTGTTGAACCAACTGTTCTTGGCAATATCCCACTTGAAAAAGGAACCTATGTACAAGTAGATGTAATGTCAATACATCATGACAAGAAAATTTGGGGTGATAATGCAGATGAATTTTATCCTGAACGATTTTATGATCTTACAGTAGAGCAACAAATGGCATATTTTTCATTTGGAGCTGGTCCAAGAATTTGTATTGGGCAACGTCTGACAATATTGGAACAAAAATTAGCACTTGTAAAAATATTAAAAAAATATAGAATTAAAAAATGTGATGAAACTTTGAAGGAATTGAAATTAGTTGGTTCAATTATTTTGGGGCCTGAAAATGTTATGGTAGAATTTGAAGATCGTAATTAATGCATTTTTGTTAGACAAAGATTTATAAACAGTGTATAAATAAAGATTCTGTAAAAGCATTGGGACCAGGGCTGAGAAATGCGGCCGGCCAACATTTTTTCGGCCGCGGCCGGCCGAAGATTTTGGTAAAATTCTTTGTTTTTCGCTAGTAAAAATTGAAATTTGGTCGGCCGCTTTTCTCAGCCCTGATTGGGACTTTGGTTTTTATACAACATTTAAAACTGGAATCACAGCGCTTGTGAAACTCTTCTCCACATTTAAGAAAATTAAAGATTCATTCATTGGAGCAAAGAAAAATTAAACTTTCTTTTGTCATAGTTTCACAGAGTTTAAACTGACACTTTTTATAGTTTCAAAAATCGCTCCAATAGATGTATGATTTTGTTGGAATAGTCAGAAAAAAAGCTTCTACCGAATTTGGATTGTTTGAAAAAATATTTAAAATCATTAACATATGGGATTCATAGTAGAAATATCATAAGAAGTTCAAATTTGTTATCAAAAAATCTGCATTTTAATTATGGTAGATTTGAATGTACCAAGACAATCAATAATTGTTGAAATAATTTATTTTTTTTTGCATTGTAATTTGAGCCACTGTTATTTTTCCACTGCCCCTCAATTATTGGAAAAAAATTCACGCATTTATCTCCCCAAATTTTATCAGTATTATTTTTACATGCAACTAATCGATCGGCTAAAACAATTTTAAACAAAACCAGAAACGCTTAAAACCTTGGTAAGCATTTACAGTGTTTTAGATTCTCATGTTTTGCACACACTTTAACACTGATAGATTCTCATAAATTTATTGGCATAAAAATATTTAATCACAAAAAACAAAGAATTCTCATTCTCAGTATTTCTTTCTTTTCCAAGGTCACAACAAAGTAAGGCATTCCCATACTTTCTTTCGTTCCACTTAACTTTTTGATTGAAAGGAGAGAAATACCTCTGCCTCTGAAGAAAGGAAAGATGAATGCACGCTTTTGTTTGTATTAAAGTTTAAATAAAGAAGTGCGAAAAGCATTACCTCAAAAAAAGCAGCAGTAGATAATTTTGCCTTGGAACGTTATTCTCATGCCATTTTAATCAGATACGCCAGAGAGAAAAAAGGGGATAGCCGTTGTGGATGAACAAAAAAAAGATTTTTTAGTTCAGTTTTATTTTTTTTAAAACAAAATTTGATAACCATGAAGGTGATTCAAATTTTTAGATGCTTTATTTTTATATCTTTAATTTCGAATGCTTCGGGCGAATATGTGCCATGGATGGATGTTTTTAAACAAGGTAATAGTTTGAATATGATCGACGATGAAATGTTTGAAAAAAATGGATAGGATTTTTATAAAATTTCTTTTATTCCTTTTTAAAAAAAGTCTTGAAAACTTTGAATTCAAAAAACCAAAAAAATATAAAAAAATATTTAGCCAAATTATAGAAATTCATAGCCCTATAACTCTTATCTTTTGTCATTTACCCCCAAAAAAAACTCTTTCCCAAACATTTAACATTAAAACAAAAATTTTTAGTTATAAATAATGGTTTAACATTTCCTGTCCGATTACCACCATGTAATTCACAAAATTGTATTAATGGAAGATGTCTGCTGCCAATGAATGAATGTGAATGCTTCGATGGATATGAAGGAATCAAATGTGATCGACGAAAGACTTCTTCATTTACACCGTCTTTACCACCAACAACTACTCCACCATTAACAACAACATTGACCACAACAATTCCCTTTGTTATTGCAAAAAATATTACTGTAACCTCAAAGATTTCCCCGGAAATTATTTGGGGTACTTTTGGTAAGACTAAAAAATTTAATCATATAAATAATTCATCATTAATTTTTTTTACAGAAGACAGAGAGGTTATTATACCAGCAAAAAAGTTTTCGAATAAAACTTTATCCAAAACTACAGTACCTCCAAATTTTTTTGGTAAGATTACAAAATTAACACTTCCCATTATTAATAATTCAAAATTAATTTTTCCTACAGAGTCTTCCACGAAAGCTGTAACAAAAGATAATATTTCAAATGATTTAGAAAAAACTACAGTACTTCCAAATGTTATTGGTAAGTTTATAAATTCTCCCCGCATTATTAATGTAACATTAATTCTTCTAACAGATGTTTCTACAACAGAGGTTACGGTAACTCCTAAAATTAATGAAGCTGGTGATTTACTTACAACTAATGTATTGCCATTAAATATTTCTACAACTGTAATCCCAAATATTGCAACTACAACATCATCTTTAAATTTAAAACATAGCTTAAATTCCAATTTTTCAACAAATTTTCCAACAACAACTGTAATCCCAATCCTTGCAACAACTCCACTTTCAACTGTTTTGATCGTCGTAAACAGAACTTCCATCCCTGATTTAACAACTACACCAACATCAAATATTATTACAAAAGTACTTAAATGTCCATTTGCTAATTACTGTAGCAAAGTTGCAAAGAATGGAATTTGTGATCTTCGATGTAATATTGAAGAATGTAATTTTGATAATGGTGATTGCAACGATAAAAATGTTGACAATAATGACGACACTGTTGCTGATAACAACAATGATAATGAAGATGATAAATGTCTAGCAACTTGTATTCAACAACTCAAAAATGGTATCTGCAATGAAGAATGTAATATTCAATCTTGTAATTTTGATGATTGCCTTCAATCTCTTAATCCCACAATATCACCTGTCAAAGAAGAAGAAGATGATGAAAAAGTGAAGCTTAAAATTATCTATGAAACAAATCCAAACAGCTTTGATAAAACAACAGCTGAAAAATTGTTGGAAAAGTTTTCACAACTTTCAAATATCCCAAATATTCAATTTTCCACAATAGATTCCGGTGATTATGAAATTTATAAATGGACAAAAGATTCCGGAAGGGGAGATCGCATCAAACTTGATGGACTTTTTTCAATGTTGCGTCAATCAAACTCGGAAGGTGTTGAAGTATATTTTGATGTTGATTTTAGTCAATGCAAAAAATCTGATGCAAGTTGCCGCTTTGAAAATCCTAAAGAAGTTGAAGCCTATATTAATACAGCTCCAGTATATAAGGTAATTGTTGAAAAAATGATGTAATTTTTTAAAAATTTTAAATTTTTTAGGTGACTTCTGAACTTGGTGCACCAGTATATGAAGCTCAGGTAATTTATCCTGAAAAAAAAAATTCTAATGGAATTGGATATATAATTGGAATGATTTTCATTGGATTTGTGCTTGTTATTAGCGTTGTTGGTGGACTTCAAAATCCAAATCGAAAGCGAAAAATAATTGTTGAATATCCACAACCTGATGATCATCAAAAAGGTAAGGGTATTTATGATTAATAGTGGCTTTGCAAAATTGATGTTTTGAATTTGGGAAAAATTTAAGTTTTGATTTTGAGAAAACTTTTGATATCACTCTATTGAATTGAAACTTTTCAATTTCTATTTTGATTTGAGTTTTCAATTTTGCATAGCCTTGTTTTGAAAATCACAAAAAATCAAAGAAAAAAGTGCCGCTTTTCGACGTTGAAACTGAAATCACTAAACAATTCGGCATCTAACTGCTTGTGATAACAATAATTAAAGCCTATAATAACTTTCAGATTTTCCCAAGCGCCCAAGATGTGATCCCCAGGTCTTCTATGAATTTTACAGAAGAATGAGAGATGGAAAAACTTCTGAAACTGATTTACTTCAAGCACTTGAAACTATATATGCCACATACAGAAGCCTCGAATGGAGAACTGAAAGAGGTGAAACACTTTTACATTGGGCGATTCGGCTAAATCATTATGATCTTGCTCGTTGGATGCTAGATAAAATTGGTGATATTAATGCTGTAGATAATGGTGGAAGCACATATTTATTTGATTCAATTAAAAATACAGATGCATCTTTCGAAATTTTTAAACGGCTTCTTGAAATTCCTAGTATTGAAGTAAATAAATATACAGATGCTTGGCCAAATTTAACTCCCCTCAAGCAATGTGCAGAATCTGATGGCCTTCTTCGATTCTTAAACCTTTTGTGTAAACATCCAAGAATTAATATTCGATCAATTGGTTTTACTAAAGATCGAAAATGTAAGCGTCAAAATGTCCTTCATCATGCAGCAGGATATGGAAGTGTTGAAACAATTAAATATTTACTTCAACTTAATGTTACTAAAAAGAAAAGTGAAACAAATTTAATTGCTGTTTTGGATGACAATGGTCGAACTCCACTTGTTTATGCCTTGGAGTCGGAGCAATGGGAAGCTGCAAAGCTGCTAATTCAACACATGAAAACTGTGGATTTAAAAGCTGGCATTCCAGCGTTAACTGTTGCAAAGCATTGTGGAAATGAAGAAATTTATCAATTAATTGATGCAAAAATCCCAAAAGAAACGCCTCCACCACCTCCACCAAAGAAAGCTGAACCAGTTAAATCATCAGCTTTAGAATATATGAAATCAACAGTTTGTAATTTTGGACTTTTACCACCACCAGCTTCAACAATAATGCCACCACCACAGACTTATGGCAATCAACAATATTATCAAAATCAATCACCACCAATGATGTTGACTCAACAACAACCATCACCCGTTATTGTCCAACAACCACAACCTTTGCCACCACAAATGCAGTATCCTCAGCCTCAAGTTCAATTACCGAATTCACAAGCATCTTCAATTATTAGTCCACAACAACGACAGCCACCACCAATGATTGCTACACAACCTCAGCAACAACAACAGCTGCCACCTCCTGTACAACATCCACAGCAACAAATACAAATTCCGGCTTCAGCTCAACCCATGGTACAATATACACCTCCATCTACTGCAATACCAACAACTGCTACATTGCCTCAGTATGTCCAACAACAACAATATTTCGTAAATATGGAAGTATCAACTTCTTCAGCAAGACAACAACAACGATCACAATTAAGCCGTATGCTATCACAACCTGTTATTGCTCAAGTACCACAACAACAACGACAGCAACAGCTTCAGTATCAAAATCAATACGCATCAATGCAATCCATTCCATCTTCTTCAACTGGACATTTTGTTGCACCACAAATGCCCCAACAACGAATTCCACAGCAACAACAACAGCAGCATCCATTACAACAACAATGGCAACAAAATACTACAGAATATTCTCAACCAATCACTGCTCCTTCTAATTATACTAATTATCCACAATTTAATAACTTTGTTGTACCTGTGGAAAGAAGACAACCACAACCATTAAAACGAGCACAAAGTCATGCAGTCCTTTCAACAATCCCACAATATTATCAAGAAGTACAACCACAACAGCTACAGCAACAATATTATCCACCAAACAATGCTGTAACAAATTATTCAAATTATCAGCAAATATCAACAATGTCTCCTCATCAACAACAACAGCATCCACAGCCACAAAATCAACAGTTGCAACAATCTATCCATCAACCTGCCTACCATTATCAGCCACAACAACAAATTCAGCCAGTATACTATCATCATCAACAGCAACCACAAACATCAACTCCAAATCCCCATCAACACCAACAACCCCAGCAAGCAGTAATTTCAAATTATCAAGAAACCGCAGTTGATCCAACAACGTTGATGCTACAACCAAATTTATCTCCAATTACATCAGATGAAAGTGGCTATCATACAAATTCACCAGAATCTTTCCTAAATTACACAAATGATAGCAGTTTTCAAAATACTAATGTTCAATAAAAATAGTTTTATTTTGTTTATTTTTATGATATTTGTTTGTTGTTTTAATAAAAATTTTAATAAAAATTTATTAATAAACGAAGATTTATTGAGGAACAAAAACGAAAATTTTTTCAAAATAAAACTTTTGCATGATTAATTAAACACAAAGGACAGAAATGACCTTTTATCAAAAAATAAAATTCATAATCTGATTGATAATTTAACATTTCACAGGTTGCTAAATATTTCATTCGATATTTACCATGCTTTCTTTCAGATGGTGGATCTTCAAAATGTAAATCTTCTCTAATTGTTGTTCTCCAAGGATCTGACTGTGGTTTTGTATAACTGATTACAATATCCTGGAATTATTTTTAATTGTTAGGAGAGTGTTTACTCTATTAGTTTAGCCCAAAAAAATTTATAAAGGATAATCTTTATCTGAAAACCATTTTGCTAGCCCTTCGAATCATACCTCTCTCAAAGATTTATCAGCTTCAAATAAGCTTGGAAATATTACACATTTTTCAGGCAATTTATTCTTTTTAATTGTTGTTAGCCCTATTGTAATTTCAATTTTACGAGCATTCCAATTATATGACCGTTTATAAGCTTCATTAATTCGAACAACGTAAAAATAGCATGAATTGTTTGATTGTCGATTCCATTCTTTTATTCCTTTTTTTACAATTGCCTATAAATATTTATTATAGTATGCTTTAAAGGTGTTTATGCTTACATAAATTTTTCTTGTACAATGATTTACAGGTTCCACGCGTCTCCATCGTTGCCAATGAAACATTGTGTCTACCTCACCAAGATCGTCATATCGTTTTAATGGAAAACAAACGAGCAACATCGTTTTTAGAAAAATAAGTTCGGAAAACCGAAAAATTTTCAATTCAACAAAATGTGCTGAAAAAAGTATAAAAAAGTGATAATAAACAGCTACAGTATCCAATTTCAAATACATTGTAATAATTTATTAAATTTAGAACAAAATTTTGGCATGATTAATTAAACATAGCGTACAAAAATGGCTTTTAAGTAAAAATTTAAATTTACAATCTGGTTGACAGTTGTGATAATTACATTTAGCTAAATATTCCATTCGATTTTTATCATATTTTCTTCAATACCATGGAGGTTCAAAATGTAAATCTTCTTTAATTCTCCTTTTCCAAGGATCTATCCCTGGTTTTGTATAACTGATTACAATATCCTGTAATAAGTAAATATTAGGAAAAACAACGACCAAAGATGTACGCAACTCGGAGAATTATTGGAATTTTTCTTCAAAAAAGCTTTGATAGCTTTCATCCTCCAAAGGATTGCGCACATTCTAGATAACATACCTCTCTTAAAGTTTTATCCGCTTCAAAAATATACTTGGAAATATTACAAATGTTTCAGGTATTTTGTTCTTTTTAATTGTTGTAAGCCCTATCGTAATATCAATTTGGATCGCATTGTCAGTTCGGGTCGAATTAATGCCTATTAACGCATCAGGGTATTTATAAGCTTCATTAATTCTTACAACATAAAAATGGCATGAATTGTTTGATTGTCGATTCCATTCTTTTATTTCTTTTTTGATAATTTCCTGTAAATAGCTATTATAATGTGCTATAAAGATGTTTAAGCTTACATAAATCTTTTTTGTATAATGATAAACAGGAATTACGTTTCCTTGGTTATAAAACGTTCGGCTTGCATATTCGTCTGTATATCTTTTTAATGGAAAAGCAACATTGTTTCCAAAGAAATATATTCTAAATTAATTCAGCAAGCTATGTTTAATAAAGTATAAATAAAGTAGTAACATACTTTTACAGTATTCATAATTAAAAACGATTGTTATTTGTAACAAATGTTTAATGAATTTAAAATAAAATTTTTGCATGATTAATTAAACATAGAGGACAAAAATGGCCCTTTAATAAAAATTTAAATTGATAATCTGGTTGACAATTAGGCATGGCCCAGGGACCACAAGTCCCGCTTAGTCCCGTCCCGTCCCGGGGCCCCGCCGGGACGGAACGGGACGGGACTTAATGTCAACGGGACAGGACGGGACGGGACTTGAAGAAGCAGTCCCGGGACTTTTTTGGTCATTCTTCTTCTTCATAATTTTTTTGCCGAGTGTATAATTAATTTTCACATTTTTCAAAATTAATGCATTTTTTGCAGAAAATTAACAAGGGTTATCAAAAATCTTAAATTTCACGTATTTTGATTATGCCATCGCTTAAGAAAATTCATGTAAAACTTTTTAAAAAATTTTTTTGTGTAACTGAAAAATTTTAAAAAGTCCCGTCCCGTCCTGGTCCCGTCCCGTCCCGGGACCGGGCGGGACTTGTGTTGACGGGACCAGGACGGGACGGGACTTCAAAAAGTGGTCCCTAGGCCATGCCTACTTGAAATAAAAGTATAAACAAAGTGATAATAAACTGTTACAATATTTAAAGTAATAAATTTAAGTAATAAATATCTTTATTAGTAGAGAATTTTAATTAAATGATTAATTTTGCATGATTAATTAAACACAGCGGACACAAATGACTTTTCAATAAAAATTTAAATTGATAATCTGGTTGACAATTATAAAAATTACATTTTGCTAAATATTTTAGACGATTTTTATCTCGCATTCTATCATATGGTTGAACTTCAAAGCTAACTTCTTTTTCAATTGGTTGATTCGCATGCTCAATTGGCCAGTGATAGCGAATTACAATGTCCTGCAAAAGTAAATGAATAAATGTTATTAGAAAGTTATTATATAAATTTGATCAATGCCAAAAAAACATCTCTCTGATGATTTCAATGATAATTAACAAAGTTTTTGCTACTGTAACATACTTGTCTCAAAGATTTATCAGCTTCAAATAAACTTGGAAATATAACATATTTTTGTGAAATTTTATTCTTTTTAATTGTTGTTAGTCCAATTGTAACTTCAATTCGAGCCCATATTCCTACGGTAGGTGTGTAAGCTCGATTTATTCTGGCAACATACCAATAACATGAAGTATTTGAAAGTCGATTATATTCTTCTACTGCTTTTTTAGCTACTTTCTGCAACAAACATATAACATTTTTAAAGCTAAGATAACTATATTCCAAGACTTACATAAATAGTTTTATCACAATGATTTGCGGGATTTGTATCATCAAAAAGACTGGAACGAAATGAAGGGAAAATAAAATCATCATTATATCGTTTTAACGGGAAACAAATACACCACATTTTTCTTCTATTTTTGCAAGAAAATTGAGTTTTTAAAATAACACTGGATTTGTTGCAGAAGGCAAAAGAGACATGTGTGCAAAAAAGTAGGAACGACGGCACACAAAACGAGAAAAGAAAAAGAGGCACTTTTTTGGATATGTAGTGTTTAATGAAAAACTCTAGTGAGTGGAAACAAAGACGTTTAAGTGTGTTTCAAAGGACAAAAAAGATAAAATGCATCAATGTTTCTTTTAGTTTTGAAACCGTTTCAAAAGCCAGCAGAAAAGTTACAAAAATTTTCTTTATTTTTTCAATTAAAATAAACATAAACAATTTTTACAACATAATCTAAACAAATAGAAAGATATTTTACTTCTGTTTCTTTGTTGTCCATCGACAGAATGATTGAAAACTCTAAAAAAAGCGTCAAAAATTAATATGTTACAGTATGCTTATAAATGATAATACCCTTGCAAAATGCCGACAAACATATAACATTAATTCTTTAGGTGTTGCATCAGGTTTCATTAATTGATATACACAATTAATTTCTTGAAAATGTTCTTCCAAAAGTTGATTCGTTTTTTTACATTCTTCATCAATTCGATCCAATAATATTGCCATTTTATGTGCTTGCTATAAAAAACAGGGTTAATAAAAAAAGTAGGAAATCATTATCTGATTCACAAGCATTAAAAACAATTAAGAAAGACATACCATTCTACGATATTGCTGAATAATAGATAAATATTCAATAGATTTTGTTAAATTTCCTTTGAATAAATTCATATGATCATTTAAGCCATAATCTAATCGCTTTATTAATTGATGTTCCAATGCAACACTTTGCTTTAATTCTGGTATTTTACAATCATCATCAAACAATGCAGTTAAACGTCTAAATTTTTTTTATAGAAAATATAGTAAATTTGATTAACCAAGAATTAAATTTAGTTTATAAACCAAAACCGTAAAAACAACTTTAAACACTCCGTAGTAAATCTACAAAACAGACTTACCTCATAAGTTGATCTTCTCGTTCATTATTTCGTTTTTGAAGTTCTTTGAATCTTCGATAACTTCCAGAATATTCTTTTGTTTTCTTTGTTGCTGCTGGAGCTGCTGTCATTTTTGAAGTTATCTTTGCTTTTCCATGTTCCAATGATTCAACTTTAGCAGCATTCACAGGTAATCGAAAAGCTTTTGTTGGTGAGAATTGTGGAATTTTTGACGTTGCTCCTACTGCTGCAGATTTAAGTGTCTTCAATTCTTTTGTATCACTTGATTTCTTTTCATTGTCATCGGATGTTTTTTGACGAGGTTGCTGTTGTTTTGGAACTTTTGAATGCGCTGGTTCTTCTTTACTTTTAATAGATGATTTAATTTTAGTCTTTGTTGTTCGAGATGGTAAACTTCCTGGCATTTTTTAAGATTTATTTGAGTAATACACTAATCAACTAAAAAGTTATTTCATTAAATGAAAATACAAATATGCAAATTTTAGCGATATTTGTTAAAAATTTGGTCTACTTTTTGTAGTTGCTAAAGGAGTGTATTTTACATTGTATTTATTTTTGTAAATGTTACAAATTTTGAGATTCAGAATTAATTTAGTGACTGAAAAATGTTATCAGCTGTTTACATATTGATGCGTAGTTTTATCAACTGATGTTGTTTTCTTTGTTGTGGTCGATGTTGCTTTTGGAGTTGTAGCAGGCACTGTAGCATTTGTTGACGGTAATGTTGATGCTGGAGTGGTTTTAGTTTTGCACGGACACGGTTTATCGGTTGTTGGAGAAGGAGTTGTAGTTGTTTGACAGGGACATGGTCTATCATCATCTGGTCCGTCAGTATCATTGCATCCATGATGTGGAGGATTGTGATGATGTGGTGGAGGCGTTGGTAATGGAGCATCAACACATGTAATTGTACATACCATATTTCGATTAGTATTTTCAACATTATCCAACCATACACCGGCTTTTACAAATGTATCACCTTAAAAGTTATTACTTTTATAACAAACTAATTTCATAGATCTCTTACCATAAACATGAGAGACGATGCAAAATGCAAGAATCAAATAGCAATGTAAGTGCTCCATTTTAACTCAAAGAAGAGAGAGAAGGAAGGAAAAGACAATGTTTAATTCGAATTTTTGTCGGCCCTTTTATATGATTTTTGACATAACCTTTTTTAAAAGAAAGGAATCAAAATTTGGGGGTGGATAGTGCAGGGTCACGTTTAGCTTAATTAAATAAAGCTGTCGGATATCCTTGCAAAAACAATTGAAAAAAAAATGTAACAAAAATTTTCATCTCTTAAAAGCATAGGTATGAAAAAATCAAATAAAAATAAATCAAAAATTACATTTTTTTTAAAAAAAGGTGTTCAAACAATCAAAATTAATTTTTTAGAATTATTGTGCAAACAATTGAATTTTCGAATAATAAGCAATTTTAAATAGCACACCAAATAATTCTGATTTTTAAAATATTTTTTCGTAGATAAAAAGTGAAGTGATACAAAGTTAACCGAATTCCATTGTTTCCCTTAACAGTTGATTAAATAATGAAAATAAAAATTAATTTTTAAGTCAATATAAAATTCATGAAGTCTTTGACACCTAACGGTACGTAAAGAATTATCAAGTTTGAACAGTCTTTTGTTTGAAGTGTTAAACCATTAAGAGCAGCAGCAGCTTTCGTTTGTTTGTTTTAGAAAAATATGAATGCATTTTTAAATAAATATCGAAAAACCTTCAATATTGTGCAAATAATTGAATTTTTAAAAAATGCCACAAAAATGAGTTCAATGAAGATACTATTTGTTGAAAAAAGCTTTATTTGTTTAATACAGTTTTAAATATATTATTATTAAATATAAAATTTTTTTTAAAAAAATCCATTTTTAAACCGTTTATTTTTAAGGTGCTCGATTTTAGATACGGTATCAACAATCTAAAAAGGTTTAGCGATATTCGCTAACATAAAGAGTTCGTCAACTGTTTAAAAACATTCAAAGAAGGTTTTGAAAAAATAATCATACTTTCGTACAAGAAAAAAATTTTGATCTTCAGAGTCTCAGGATTCTCAAGGCGTCAGAATCTTGAAAATACTTTTTATGGATTCTCCCTTGCATTCTCCATATCTTTCTTACAATACCGTAACAAAATTAGAAATTTTCAAGCAAAAATAAGCTAAAATAGACAAACTTATAAAAACATGGATGATAAATGCAGAAAATTTTAATTCATTACTTCTTTCTCAAAAATGTATCAGCTGATATGATAAATAATTAACACTGCAAAACGTTGGCATTGAACATTGTTTATGCCTGAATTTTATTAGAACATCAATCAGATATTCTTGGATATAAAACTTTTAAAACGAAAACGTCGAATTTGAAAAAGTCCTACAGTAGTTGCACAAAAATACGACAATCGCTAATGCGAATTTTTTAAACCATCATAAACTTATTATCACAAAAAGAGCATAATTAAAAACCCAAAATATGCAATTTTATTTTAAAAATAAAAGAACAAAAGATCAAATTTTTTTAAATCGAATAAAAAAACGCGTTACCAAAATTAATCACAACAAATTAAAATTGTTTGAACACCTTTTCCGCCACAGACTGGTTATTAAAAATTTTTGTTACATTTTTTTCTATTGTTTTTGCAAGAATATCCGACAGCTTTATTTAATTAAGCTAAACGTGACCCTGCACTATCCACCCCCAAATTTTGATTCCTTTCTTTTAAAAAAGGTTATGTCAAAAATGATATAAAAGGGCCGACAAAAATTCGAATTAAACATTGTCTTTTTTCCTTCCTTCTCTCTCTTCTTTGAGTTAAAATGGAGCACTTACATTGCTATTTGATTCTTGCATTTTGCATCGTCTCTCATGTTTATGGTAAGAGATCTATGAAATTAGTTTGTTATAAAAGTAATAACTTTTAAGGTGATACATTTGTAAAAGCCGGTGTATGGTTGGATAATGTTGAAAATAATAATCGAAATATGGTATGTACAATTACATGTGTTGATGCTCCATTACCAACGCCTCCACCACATCATCACAATCCTCCACATCATGGATGCAATGATACTGACGGACCAGATGATGATAAACCTTGTCCTTGTCAAACAACTACAACCCCTTCACCAACAACTGATAAACCATGTCCATGCAAAACTACTACTACTCCAAAAACGTCGACTACAACAACAACTACCACTACTACTACAACCACAAAGCCAACAACAACAACAACAACAACAACTTTAAAGCCAAATACAACAACCACAAAAACAACCACTGACTTTACAACAATGAAGCCAACAACTACGAAAAGCCCTGTTACAACAACAGAAGCTGCTGAAACAACACCTCAAGTTATTGTTACAACTTCGCAAGCACCAAAACCAACAACAACAAAAGCATCGCCCACAACAACGATGAAAGCAACAACTGAACTCCCTGCTGCTACTACACCTGAAGCTGCTGCTACAACTCCAGCAGTTGTAATCACAACACCAAATGGCGATGAACAAACCACCAATAAAGTTGTAACTACCGCAGTTCCAACAACAACTCAATCATCTGTTACTGGAAATAATCCAGGTAATCCAACTGTTGTTTTTGATACAACGCTTCGACCATCCACTGCTGAAATTCGCTCAACAACTGGATCTTTCTCTCAACCTCCACAGCAACAAACAACCGAACAACCTGAATACCCTACAATTGATTATGGTACAACACCAAAATCTAATGAAAACACTAATGCACCAACAACAGCACAACAACCTAAAACAACTGAAGCTCCAAAAACTACATATGGAACAACCAAATCTAATGATAAAACTGATAAGCCTTCTACTGCAGTACCGTCACAACCTCCAGCAGATAGAACCACTGAAAATCCAGAATACCCAACAGTAAATTATGGAACAACAGAAGGCTCTGATAATGCTACAGATGCTCCATCTACAGTAGCACCAACTCAGCCACCAAAAGCTTCAACAACTGGAAATCCAGAATATCCAACAATCAATTACGGAACTACAACAGTTGCTAACGAAAATACAAATAAACCATCAACAACTATTCGAACCGATGAAAATACAACTGAAAACCCTGAATATCCAACAGTTAATTATGGAACAACTCAAAAATCCAATGATGCATCACCATCTACTCCTGCATCGCAAACAACTGTTAAACAATCAACTAAAAATCCAGAATATCCAACAGTAAACTACGGCACTACCGAAAGCTCAGAAAATGCGACTGATGTTCCACCTACCTTTGCACCAAGTCAACCACCAAAAGCATCAACAACCGGAAAACCTGAATATCCAACAGTAAGCTATGGAACAACCAAAGAAGCTTTTGAAAGTACAAAACTTCCATCAACCCCTTCACAGCAAGTAAAAACAACTGAAAATCCTGAATATCCAACAGTAAATTATGGCACCACAGAGGGCACTGATAATTCCACTGATGCTCCATCAACCAATGCACCTACACAACCACCAAAAGCTTCAACAACAGAAAAGCTTGAATACCCAACAATTATTTATCCAACAACTCAAGGCACTACAAGAGGACAACGTTCAACTTATGCACCAACAACCCAACAGCCACAAGAAGTCACAACAACGCTTAACCCTGAATATCCTACTGTAAACTATGGAACAACCGAAAAGATTGTTGAAAACCCAAGTACTTCAACGCCCGAAAATCCAGAATATCCAACCATTAATTATGGCACTACCACTAAGAAACCACAAGTTGGCACTACCACTTTAAAGGAAGAATATCCAACAATAGATTATGGAACAACAACTAAAAAAGCTCATAATGAACCTAATGGTCGTTCAACTCCTGAACCATCAACACCTGCAGCGCCTGAAGAAACAACTCCAAGTAATCCAGAATATCCAACTGTAAATTACAAAACTACTACAGCTGCAGATATTCCATCAACAACTAGAAAAACATTCTCTAATCCACCTCAAGTACAACGTACCACAACAGAAGGTGAAGTAGAAGCCACAACAACTACTTTGGCACAAACAACTCCAACTACAACAACTACCACAACAACAAAACCACAAAGTAAGTTTAAAAACTTTGAAATCAAATCAAATATTTATATTTTTAGCACCACCATCTGACACCTGTGGAAAAGCCACAAAACGTGCCTGCATCAGCGGAGATCCACATTATACAACATTTGATGGAGCTCGACATGATTATCAAGCAACCTGTCCCTATCTCTACATGCAACCATGCACAAATATTACCGGCTTTGAAAACTTCAGCATTAAAGCCAAGAATCGTTTCTACAGTGGAACGTAAGCCCTATCAGTTTAGAGAGTATATTTTAAAATAAAAAATTTTATAGTGTCGCTGTCATTGACTCAGTCCTCATTGAACTTTATGGACAACAAATTTATATGGATGTCCTTGGAAAACTTTTTATTAATGGTAAGGCTGAAATGTATCCATACTATTATCCATCACAAGCAGCACCAAAATTAACAATCACTAGAAATGGTTTTAAAAAGACTATTACAACTGTTGACAGTATTCAAGTTCTCTTTGATACTTATGACTTCTGTGTTGATATCCCCGATTGTTCACCTTTCTATGGAAAAGATAAACTCTGTGGAATGGCAGGAAATTATGATGGAAATTGTGCCAATGACTTGGTTAATAAAGATGGCAGCCTTGCTCCAAAACAAGCTAAACCATGTAATTATTACAATTCTGTCAATGATTGGGCAAACAGCTGGGCTACAACAGATTACTTCTATCCACCTGGTACATCTGCTGGTAGCTGTGTCCAAGGTGCTAATACACCCATCGATAACAATTGCGTAAGTGTTGAGATTACAAATACACATCTAAGACTTCTATTTTAGGAAGCAGCTAAAGCTACATGTGAAGTAATCAAATCTGCTTTATCTGGCAATGGAACATTTGCAAAATGTGCCGAATTAGGCGCTGATGCAATCAATAATGCATATGATAAATGTGTTCAAGATGTTTGCGCTGCTCCAGACTTTAAATGTAATTCATTTGATGCATTTGCTCGTGAATGCCAACGTGAACTTAATGGTAATTTTATTGCATCCAAGAAGTATTTTAATCCCGTCATTTTTAGGAATAAATATTGGAAACTGGCGTACTGCAGTTAGCTGCCCATCAATGCAATGCCCTGCCAATTCAGTCTATTCTTCATGCGTATCAAATTGCCAACCAACTTGTACCAATCAATTCATTGCTGCCAAATGTGCCAATAAAGAATGTGTTGAAGGATGTCAATGCCAAGCTGGTTATGTTGTTGATAATACAAAAACAGAATTAACTTGTATCAAAGCTGCAGAATGTTGTGGCGAAGGATATACATATTATGAACCCACACAATCGTGTTATCGAGCATATGAAGGAAAAAATTGGAAGGATTCTGAAGCGGCATGCCAAAAAGATGGTGCCCATTTAGTTTCACTTCATAGTGCAGAAGAAACTGCCTTTGTCATTGGTAAGTTCCACAAAAAATTTGCATAAATAATTACAAGATATTCTTTTAGACCTTGTTAATAACGCTTCTATCGGAAGAGAAAAACAAAAACCAGGAAATGGTAACAACAAAAAGGACAACAAAAAAACAAAGACAAATTGCTACGATGAACAATTATGGGTTGGTCTTTCAACAGATGATAACAACAAGACATGGAAATGGAGTGACAGCACCCCATATGATTACGTCATTAATTGGTCCAAGAATGAACCAAATAATCCAGGAAGTGAAAATTGTACTCAGCTTATGATTGATTCATGTGACAATACTCCAAAACAAACTTTCAACAATTATGTTTGTGATTCTGTACAAAAGGCATTTGCATGTAAAAAGACATTTGTTGTAAAGAATTGAAGTGGGAAAGGGATGTAAACATGTAATTATATTATACATATATATTTATTTATTACTATCTAATAAATTATTTGCATATCATTTAACTGGTTTCGAACAATAACAGGTTTCACTGGTAATATCAATATGATAAGATAAAGATCAGATAATCAGTGATATCTATCATTGATTTAAGCATAGGATGATTTTGATATTTCAATTTATTAATCAAAGTTGGATCAAAACTTTTGAGTTTCATTTCGACTCTTCAAATTCCGATTTCCTGGCCAGCTAATAGGCCATCGGTGATAACAAGTGCTGATAAATTTTAATTCCATAACTTTTGTAAATGTACAAAATGATCTTTTGTTAAATTTTCTGTTGAATTTACAGTAAACATTTGCTTCTTTCGACAAAATGCATAAAATATTACTACTGCAGCACTTATAAATCCATGTATCGGAGTTATCTAAAATCAACGAATAGATATATAAAATCCTCTATCACCCATGTTAAAGCTTACATAAGTATATTCCAAATACGCATGAAATGCAACTTTTCCAATATTTTCTGTAATAGCTCGTGCAAAAACATTTGACCCCAAAAATACCACACTAATAAGAAGTGATGAAATACTTGATACTGTAACAAAACCCATTGCAAGTTGATTTGATTTCATTGTATAATGGGTATTGACATCAAAGCCATGCAAATTATTTATCATATTTTGTTTGTTTTTTATTAGCAGCATTATTAGAACGATGGAATAGGCAACAGATAGAACCAGCAATGATCGTAGAAGAAAGTTGAATCGATCAGAGCCAGATTCATTTGTTAAAGAACAATATGCTCGATATGGGATTATCGGGTATTCGATGACGACGGCACAGGTAAGGAAAAATGATATTATAAACTGAAAATGGTTGTTGTTTATAGTACAATTTAAGCTAAACTTTTTCATAATGGCTTTGAAAATATTGATCCCGTTTTTTCCATTTTTCTCCATTTCTTTAATTAAACGATTTCTAGAAGGCCAAATTAAATGAAACCATCAGAAATAGTACATATAAATCTAGGGAAGTGATTTATAGCACTTTTAAACCCCTATGTACCCTTTAAACTCCATTGGAATCCTAACCAAAAAAATCACGAAAAATGAAAAAAAAATCAAAGAATTCGTAAAAAATTCGTGGAAAACCGTAGAAAATCGTGCTAAATTTTCCACGATTTTCTACGATTTTGCAGAATTTTCTACGGTTTTCCACGAATTTTTTTGTCTTTTTGAATCAAAATTTTCACAAAATCGAAATTACAACATTTATCAATGTATGGATAAAACAAAAAGTTTTAATTTCAAGTTTTGAATATAAATCAAAGTCATAATTTCTAGCCAAATTTAAAAGCAACTTACAATACTAATCAAATAACTCAAAGCTGAATTAGCTTCCCATTTGCCGTATTTTGATGGCTTCCAAGTACAATATGCTCGGTCAAAAACCAAAGTTAAATATGTTAAAGTTAAAGCAATAAAACAAAATAGTTGCGGAATTCTAACAATCATGCACGTCCAAGCAGGGAATAAATCACACGTAATTGCACTACTGTAGACTATCTGTAACAAAATTGATTAGACAAAGATTTTAATTGAATCTTTTAAAAAAATAGACTAACTTGATTTCGAATTTGCGTAATCAAAGTAAAACTATTATGACAAATAATAAATATATAACTGTAACTTATTAATAGCTGAAAAACAGTAAATTTAGAAGTGATGTTTGAAATTTAAAAGGGCAAAAACAAAAAATATCAGAGAACAAATTTTAGAAGTAAAACGCTTATCAGAATAGATTAAACACAATGATTAAGTAACAAATAATAACATTTTTAACAGCAAAAACGAACTTTAACATTTTTTTCAATATCTGGTGTAATACC
Source organism: Panagrolaimus sp. LJ2400 (assembly GCA_024447215.1). Taxonomy (NCBI): domain Eukaryota; kingdom Metazoa; phylum Nematoda; class Chromadorea; order Rhabditida; family Panagrolaimidae; genus Panagrolaimus; species Panagrolaimus sp. LJ2400. The sequence goes on along the minus strand of JAMRYA010000018.1, from coordinate 1,747,741 downwards.
AAATAATAACCATGAAGATAAAAGTAAGGCATTTGACATTGAAGCAAGAATGATTTGAACCCATGATGCAATGTCATAGGTGAAAGATGTTGCAAATTGATTGAATAATAGACATGTCGATGTATAATTAAATGTAGAGGATGACATAAGTCTAAAAAATATTGGATATGCCTTTCAAAGATTTCTAGCAAATTCGATAATTATTTTCCAAAAACATTTTACAGAGATAAACATAATTTTTTAAGCAAATGAAAAAATTACAACATTGTCACTTAACTACTGTTAAGTAAAAATAGCTTTTTAACTTTAAAATTTGGGCACAAAATAATAGCTACAAAACCTTTGCAAACGTGACATTTGTTTCAAAAAAATGTTTTTAAAAAGTAAATACACAAAGGACTTCACTTAAAAGCTACTAAATTCCTAATTAAAGCCTTAAAACTAAAACAAAAAAGGATAAATGCTCAAAAAAAGGTCTCTGGAGAATTTGACAAAAAAACTTTCTTTCGTTCAACTTTTCCCAATAGTTTTACGTAAAAGCAATGAACATTCGACTCGGCATGACATGACAAATAAATATTTTTAAAAGGTTTAATAAAATTACTATCTTTTTTTGCAATTGTATAAAAAATGTGCTAAAATTTAATAAGCTCAATAAATTTTTAAAAATTTTAAAGGTCGTTTTTAATTTAATTTTACCAATTTTAGTTTTTCCAAACAAAAAAATACAAATACTGCATAATGCAACTAACTGATGCCGTGGCACTTGTCTACAATTAAAAAACTAAACAAGAAAATAGTAAGTAAAGTAGCAATTTAGCCTACGTGCTTAAACAAAAGCAAGCCTCCGAAAAGACAGAGCTTTAATGCCATAACTTTTGTACATCCGGCAATACAGCGCAATTATTAAAAAGTGCAATTTAAAAAAAAACAACAAAATAGCAATAATTTTTTTAAACTTTAAAAATTACAGTATTTAAATGTTTAATATAACATAAAAATCTAGCAATGGTGGATTCTAGAATGCTATCTACTCCCTCACAAATTAAATGTCTATCTAAACATTTACAAGAAAAAAAGATGTCGCAAATATGCAATTTTAAATTTTAGAATGAATAGCTTTTTAGTAGAACAATCTCTGAACACTTATTTGCTGTTTTAGAAAGTAATAATTTTACCCCTTACTTTTAAAAAGTGTTTACAAAAACAATTAAATTTTTACAGTATTACCTGAAAAAGGCTGCCACAAAATGACAAATATTTTAAAAATTTGGTTTTTTAAAAAATACAAAAAAATGAATTTTGTGTATTTTATGTAGTCGTTTTCCTTTGAGGGTGTAACACAAGGAAAAACATTTGTGTTACAAGTCAATTAGCGGATTTAAAACAATTCGGAAAAACATTTTACTGTTGTTTTAATTTTTAAACGAAAACTTCCTTATTTTTTGTTTTAGCTGGAGCGCTTTTTGTTTCATGTAAAAGTAATTTCGACTAATACGTAATAAGTGAATGCACATATAAATATCACGCAAAAAATGAGTAGTAGTTAGCAGCTATCAAATAATCAAAAACCATGTTGTGCCTATTTAAAACAATTTTGGCAATCAAAAATTACTAGACTGGAAACTTTTTAATCAACTGTTTTTTTTAAAGAAAATTTAATTACTGTTTTATCATTTTAAACAAGCATTACAAATTGGCTATAATTAAGTTTTATGATTTCGAGGTTTAAAATATACGTGAGAATCATTACGATTAAAGCTTAAAGTTTAAAAACCTTAAAAATACTCTATTGCTGGCCAAATTTTTTATTCTAACCCTTAAAAATATTTATTAACAAATTTCAAGTTGTAAAAATCATAAAGTTAACGCTGTGTTTTCCAAAATTAAAGTTTTGCACAAAATTTTCCATTTCTACTCTTGATACAGAACCAGAACCACCCGCACAAATTTTAAACAATGCTAAAAAACTAAACAATAAAAATAGAATCATAACTTTCACTGAAATAATGTAGTTCTAGGTATACATTAAATTAATTAGGATTTCCTGTGTTTTGTTTGTCTGCTAAATACAATTATTGTATTTAATTTTGACAAAAAAGAAACTTTTGTACTTTATTGCATTACACATTCAACATAAAATTAATTATTTCCATAAATCATGTAAAACTTGAAGCAATGCCAACAGCTTTAATATTTAATTTCTTTTGTCGAATTACACAAAGGCTCTTGAAAAGCATGAATCACTAACATTATAAATAATAACGTTACATAATAGATATAGTACAAAAAGTACAGTGTTTAAATTAATTACAGCACTTAAATAAGACTTTAGCATTTAAATTAACTACAATTTTTAGGTATTTTTGAAGGGAAAGTTTTTTAGAAGTAAAAAAACCGAAAAACAAAATGTGTTTTAAGTCGACGTTTCGGCCCTAAACTCTAGACGTCTTTTGTTCAAATTTTAATATATATTTAGGTACCGGCAGGTCAAAAAAAAGTTTTTGAAAATAATTATTTTCTTGTTAGATTATAGTATTTTCGACCTTGACTAAGAATAAAATAAAAACAAAATTTTAAAAAAATAAATTTTAAATGCCGAAAACGCCATCTGAAAATTCGGCAAAGCAAATTTTTTTCGTCGACAAAAAAAGTCAAAGAGAACACTCTTTTTTTGTGTGTGCATCCTTCTCTTTTTTTCCTCGCAGCCGGTTCAAAAAGAAAAGAAGAGACGCACTAGCCATCTGCTTTTTTCTTTGCCTTTTTTTGAACAGACTTTTTGAACTTTTTTAAGCTGAAAAATGCCGTTTTTGATTAAAAAAAGTGCCTGTGGCGTTCGGTGGCGATATGATTTTTTTACTGTAGATGTATTTTTTGATGGGCTATCTAATGATACTAAGCTCATTATTTACCACGCGCTACCGGAAGGTGTTTTCCTCAAAAAACACAAAAAAATGACGTTTTCGGCGCTTTGTGCCAAAGAAAACCTTTTCAAAAATGACATTTTTGGAATCAGCGTAAAAAATTACATCTAAAAGTTTTAATAGTTAAGTTGTAAAAAAAAGTGCCGCCAAAGTAGCATTTAGATTACGGTAACGAAAGAAAAGCCAAAGAAAAGAAGGGAATAAATGTGTCCTGCCGGTACCTATATATATTTTTTAGATTTTTTGACTAACTGGTGGGCCCAAGCAGTGTAACATCAAAGATAAAAAAAATAAAGCAATGATTTCAATATATCGAGGTGTGATTATTTATGTTTGTTGGTATTAAAATTGAAAGCTTAAAAATTGGTGAGTTTATTATGGACAATTTCAAAAAAGCAACAAGTTTAAAAAAAAGCATTTTTTTTACTAAAGTCAACACTTTCTTGGATCATATTTTCTTGGCTTACAAACATGCTCTTTTTCATTAATCTTTAAAGATTTGGTACCATCGCTGCCTTCTATAATTGATGCGGATACACAAAGTTTTTTAGAATCACATCCACTACATACGTAATAACCAGGTTTTGACGGTTTTGCCATAAAGTATTGATAAACAAAATCTTTTTTTTCAGAAGTAAAAACTTTCAAGTGTTTATTTTTCTCACCTTTGGTATTAGGATGCAACACAAAACCATCACTTGAAATAATTCTTTGTCGATCAAATTTTTCTGGATTATACTTTTTTGGCTGACATACATGCTCTTTTCCACTGCTGAGCTTAAGAAATTTTAGACCATTTTCATCTTCAATAACTTTTGCAGAAACATAATGTTTCTTTTTATTATTACATTCATGGCAAATATAAGTGTTAGGTTTAACCATATAATATTTATAAAAATAATCTTTTTCTGCTGAGGTGAATAGAATTAAATACTTCTCTTTTTCATCAGTTCCAATGCCAGAACAAAATGTGAAATATTCATTTGAGACAATTTTTGATTCTGAATATACATATTTCTTTGGATCATATTTTCGTGGCTCACAAACATGCTCTTGTTGACAAAGTTTTACAGATTTGGCACCATTTTCATTTTCAATGATTGTTGCATATACGTGGTGTCTTCTGGTTGAACATGATTTGCAGCTGAAATAACCGGGTCTATTTGAATAATATTGATAAACAAAATCCTTTTTTTCAGAAGTAAAAACTACCAAATATTTTTCTTTTTCACCATTACTGCCATTATGGAATGCAAATTGATCGCTGGAAATAATTTTTGGTTCTGAATATACATATTTTGTTGGATCATATTTTCGAGGTTCACAAACATGTTCTTGTTGACACAGTTTTACAGATTTGTTATCATTTTCTTTGTCAACAACAACCGATGCACTAATCCATTTCTTTTTATTAGAACACCCATTACAGACGTAAAAACCGGCTTTTTCCATGTAATATTGATATGCCAAATCTTTCTTTTCAGATACAAAAATCACCAAGTATTTATCTTTTTCACTATTTTTACCATCATGAAATACAAACTGTTCAATTGGAATAATTTTTGGTTGAGCATATTTTGATGGATCATATTTTCGAGGTTCACAAATATGATCTTGTTTACCAACAAATTCTATACGTTTTTGGCCATTTTTATCTTCCAAAAGTTTTACCATAATATTATTTTTTTTTGCTCGACACGGCAGACAATGAAAAGATTTCTTGCTTGTTTTGGAGAATTCATGAATAAAATCTTTTTCAGCAGAAGTAAAAATAATTAATCGTTTATCTGGATCACTTTTGGCATTTGGATGAAGTTCAAATAATTTTGGTTCTGTTTTAAATGTTTCAACAGGCTTTTCATATTTGATGGGATCACACTTATGATTACTTTTTGATAAAATTACAAAGTTTTCACCATTTTCATCAACTTCAAGTTTTGCATTCACACCACAATGAGGAAGTTTGCAGCATACATAATGATTAAAGAAGCTTGAATGCCGATATCGATATCCAATACTTCGATCATCAGGTTTAAATACGAATAAAGAGGCATCTGGAACACAATCTCGATTTTGACGAAGTTCAAAGCCAGGAAATTTGATTATTCTGCTTTCATCAATTATTTCTGGTTTCTTTTTAGTTTCCAAAGTGAATTCATTCCTTTTCAGAGCAACATATTCAGATCCACGAAGCAATGAAACTTTGGTTGGTTTGCAGACATGTTTTTGAAAGTCATGATTGAAATATTCTTTTCCGTTTCCATCTTCTTTAATTTTCAAAATAAAAGAATACTTATGATTTTTACATTCTCCACATCGAAAATTATCTGTGGTTCTTTGATAGTTAAAGGGGAAACATACTTTTTTATCTTTTGGATGATAAAAAGCGACATTCACGCAGTTTGGTAAATGTTTTGGTCGATAAAAAAAGTAATCGTAGCATTTTGGTATTTCTTTTTTCGCGTATTTTTCAGGTTCATATTTTTGCGGTTTACAGATATGTTTTCCATCATTAAATTCTACAAAATATTCATTGTTGTTTTCATTTTTTAATAAATGAGCATGAGCTATTTCAGCACCATTACTATTCTTTTTTCGTGAAAGAAGTGCAGGATTACAACCTCGATATCCTTGAATATTAAGGCAATTGAGACATGAATACCAATTTGCATGTCCTTCTTTCCTTTGAGTAAATATATAGCATAAATTTCGATCCATGGAATCAAAAATAACTAATTTTTGAACATCATTTGTTGTTTTTTCAATAACTTCAAAGTCTGGTGGATGTAAAATAACTTTTTTCTTTGTAACCTCTGAATATGACAGTAATTTACAGATGTGTTTTCTCTTCGACAACAACACATATCCTTCGCCATCAGAGTTTTTCAATAATTTTGCAGCAACTCTGTATTTTTTATATTGACATCCATCACAACGAAAATTTTTTTCAAAAAAGCTATAACTATAGCACAAACTTCTATCATTTTTGTCGAAAACTATTAATTTTTTCTTTTCTTCACCGTTTTTCTTGATTGTAGTTTTAATTTCAAATTGTGGTGATAAAACGAAATCATGGAATTGATAATATTTATCCAGATCATATGGAACAACTTGACAGCAATGTTCTACATTTCGTAATTCAACATATTCATCTTCGGCATTTGAATTCCATAATTTTGCAAAGGTTTTACATTGACGACATTTATATATGTCACTATCTTTTATCTGACGAAATTCCCAACATTGACTTTTGTCTTTTTCATTAAATATTAGAAGTAGCTTTCCAGAAAATGTATTGCAATTTTCTAATAATTCATAGCCTGGTTTCTTGAGTATCTTCATTTTAATATATTTATCAGCAGCATACGGTATTGGGATACAAAGATGTTTTTTATCTTCTACTTTAATACATTTGAATCCCTTTTCATCACGTGATATTACAGCAGTAAGTTGCTTTCTTTTAGCTTTACATCCGATACATTTAAATATGTTTCTTTTAGGATTCCAAAAATATTCATAACACTGATTTTTTTCATTTGAAGTAAAAATGAGTAGTAATCTCTGCATTGTTCTACTACCATCCCTTTTAACATTAACTATATCATATTGTGAATGATTAACAGTTATTGGAAATATTTTAGATGTTTTATTTGGTATCCTAAACTAATGAGAATAAATGAATGTTAAATATTAAATGGCCTTACTGGGTAGTATCTGAAACAACAGAATTAACTTGTTCTTCTTTTTGAGTATCTTTCCCAGACATTTCAGCAAATCGTCTTTTTCGAAGGATACATGATCTAAACAAATCTATGTAGATAAATTTAAGAATCTTGAATAAATTACCTTTTTACATTTTGGGTAATATCTTTGTTTAGATAATCTTTTGATACTGATGTAAAAGAAGTTTTGGCATTACTTATTTGCTTTCCTTTTCTTGTTGAATACACAAGCTCATAAACATTGTTTTCATTCAAAATATTAAAATACTCTTGTTGCTCTTTTCTGTGATGGCTGTCAATCCATTTTCTAGCAATTTCACAAATCTTTTCATCGTTTTTTCTAGCGATCTTCTCACAAATACAAATGAAAAAACGTTTTTTAAGCAATTCTTTGTCAGCATTATTTTGAGCCTAAAAAACATGAAATTTCATGTTTCGAAACATTCATAAAAAATATTTTCCAACACACTTACAGTTTCTTTACAAATAAATTTATAAACTTTTTTGCATCGAATTTCATCATTAAAAATTAAAGCAAAATCATCAAATTCATTTTCAGCAAAAGCAAATAAAATATTCTGAAATCAAAAAAATCGATTAATTTAATTTAAGTGCTTTTAATAAACTTGCTTTATCCATGACAAAATTCCATTTAAATTGTGCAGTAATCATTTTATGTTCTAAATTAAATGTTTAATAAAAATAATAGTTACAAAGACAAACCTTCTTTTTTGGGTTTTACAAAAAGCATCTCAGAAATTCGATTTAAACAAAGCTTACATTTACCTTCATACTGTAACTCTTGATTTTCATCAAATGCAAGCAATTCTATTGATTTCGATTTCATCTATAAATGGACATGATTTAAAACCAGATATAAATATAAATTAATCTTCAAAAATACCGTTTCTTCAACACTTACAAACAAAAATTGATTGTTAAAAGCGCGAAAAAAATTTGGTTTTTTGGTTTGATATTTTGATGCAAAATTGGTTTTTAAAAAGGAATACTTTTTTCCCGCGCTAAGTTTTTCGGTTGACATTTTAAAAGTGATGCGACAAATAACAGGAGAGATCTCTGTGGAGAACAACCATTGTTCCAAAATAAGGTCCCTGTTTTCCTGCTCTGAGGGACAGTAGAAAAATATCTAAGAGAAAGAATTTTTCTTTGAAAAAATTGGACATTCATTCAAAGAATTTATTTATAATTGTAGATTTTGCACTTATTTTTTCAGTTTTTAATAAGCTTATTTTAATGACATCAAATTTTCGTTAAGTTATCTTCTATCGTGTATTGATAAAACTTCCATAAAAATTTTTTAACAATTTTGTTTTCGAATATGCATAAAAAATTATTAAAATAAGTAAAATAAGTTTATTTACATTTGAAAAGAATCACATTATTTTTCATTAAAAAAAAGTAATGGAAACATTCCAATCAAACAACCAACAGTTAATCCAAGAGCACGAGAACAATTAACAATATATCGAACTTTACGAGATTCAGCTTGTTCTCGAAGGAGGGTAGGTTGATGAATGCCAAGCTTACGAACTCCGAGCTCTACGTAATAGCTTAACCCAACTCCAGCAATATCTGATAAAATATTTCCCAATGCTGCCGCAGCCATTGTTGAAATTCCAAGCATTATACCAAAAGTTGTATTAATCCACTGACCAGCAACTATCAAAATCATATTATCTAATATCCCAAAACCAATGAAAGGGAAAGTATTAAAAATTATCAACTGTTTAACTTGTTTAGAAGTAATATCTTCTGTGTTTCCAACTTCCTTTTTAACTTCTTTCTTTTTAATATCAATGTTAATAGCTTCAAGAACAAATTTCTTTTCATGCGGTGATAAATTTGAAATATATTCTGATGCTTCATTCACAGAGGAGATTTGTTTACTGTAAATAGTTTGATGAGGTGGATATCGAAACATTGAACCATTTGGAACATATGGATGTAAGAATGAGCAAGATGAATATGTGAATAAATGAGGTAATAATAATTGTTTAGTCGTCGAAAAAGAAGGAAATCGCGTAATAAATGCCATTAATTAGATTACAAGCTGTAAAAGTAACAGAAACGTCAAATGAATTTCAAGAAAAGAAGTGATTCATATTTTCTTGTTATTACTGAAAAACAGAAAACATTGGTATCGCGCATCACATTTTTTTTTCAATTTTGAGGAAAAACAAAAAACTTCCTCCATCTTAGAAAGTACATGTTGATCGTATCTATTTGAAAAATGATCAAAAAACAATATTGGAGGGATTTTTGAAAGTTAAGGTAAAAGAAAGATGAATAAACTCATTGCTATAACATAAAGAAAAAAGGAAAAACATTATAGCAGTTTTTTGAAGTCAATATTTTTTTATTTAAGAGCTTTTGGATAAATATTAAAAAAACATTTCTCGAAAATTAACCAAAAAATATAATTGAAACTGCGGGATAGGATGAAAGATTGGATCTCCTAGAGTTAAAAATAAATAGGTTGTGATAATAATGCTAAAATATTTTTTTTTAATTTATTAAAATTAACAATCTTCGTTTTCTTAAAAACCAACAAAAACTACTAAAAAACTCTATACAAAAAATTAAGCTAAATCAATGCATCAAATAAAACAGCAGTATTCATTCATTGATTTCTGTTTGCTAAACATACATGTCGCTCCTTGTGTTTCCTTGTAAAAACAAGGGAAAAAAATTAAATTGAAAAACAAACATACAAAAAAACGCTTGTTTTGTTTTTTGTTTCTTGGCTTATCTTTCAATGAGATCACTGAACTTTCATCTATTGCTACTAGTTGTTTGTCTAGACAAACAAATTCTTTGAGTTTAACATGAAGGGTCATTACGAAACGGGTTTATTTTTATTATTTTTTAATGTCTTCTTCGAAAGTTGTTTTCATTAAATTTTTTATACGTTTGCTTTTCTTTCTTTGGTTGGCAAATTGCCAATGGCAAAATGACAAACTATGAATTTTTTTTTATGAAAATTAATAAATTTTTAATTCATTTAAAACAATTTAAAAAGTTTTTTTTTGTTATTTTTTCTTCTGTTTTTGTAAAAATAAGCTTTGTTCAAAAATTTTTAGGAAGAACATGGGAAAACTTGAAGTTTGTTTTCAAATTCTCGTAAAATTTATTTAAAAATGGAATGCATTAAAACATGCATTTTTTATGATATCTTTTTGCAATGTTTTTTTTCCGTATTTATTGAACGATATTAATTTGAAATAGAATACGACAGTGTACACCTTAAAAGTGTACACTGTCGTATAAAATGTAGTTCTTGAACCTTTTTTATTTTAATTGAATCATTAATAAGAACACAAAAATTTATCACTTTTTCCATATAAACGCGTATTTTTCATGAAGAATAAAACCATTTCGAGAGCTTTTTAATCTCAATTCCTTTAATTTGTGCAATAAAATATTCAAATCAATTATTTGTCGCAAAATAAAGAACCATTTTTATTTTTTAAATAAAAAAAAGTTCTCAAATTTTAGCATGTGATTTTGACATCAAACTATAAAAATAACAAAACTACATTTGTTGTCTTTGATATATTTTCCTTAAATTTGGATTTTAACATCTGTTAACAAGTAAAATAAGTTTATTAAAAGTTGGCGAAATAAAATTCAATATTTTTAGACAAAAAATTTCAGTATTTGTAGATTTCTTTTTGAAAACATGATGTTTACTATATTTGTCGTGAATAGATTCTTCTAAACTGAAAATACTTTTTTATTTAAACATTTTTTAAGTAGAAAAACATACAAATATTTTATTTCCCTTCATTTGAATATGGTTGAAAGCTGCCTCCATTTGGTGGTTTTTCCCAAGGTTGACGACTATGTTGAGCTTGTTGATTATTATTGTATGATCGTTGTTGATCAGATACATACGGCTTTGGACCATTAAAATTATAATTTTGTTGTTCTGGAGTCATAGATGAAATATAATTACGATTTTGTGGCCCTTGTTGTGGCCATTGTTCATAACGATAATTTGGATTTTGTTGATTATAATTATGCGGAGGTGAATAAGGAGATTGGTATCGATCTAGTCTAGCATTGTAATTATTTTTAAAGCGATTATGTTGAACTTGTTGAGTATTACTGTAACGACTAAGTTGAGTAGACGCATATGGTTTTGGGCCATTAAAATTATAATTTTGTGGAATAGAAGTTGCAGTTTCATGGGCAGCAAAATATTCTGATGGATATCTGTATCGTTGTTGTTGCTGTTGTTGCTGGTATCGTTGTTGTTGTTGATATCGAGGTGAATAATGTTCATTCTTATTGCCCTGCCAATCAAATGGATTTCTAATAGAATCTTGAATTTGTTGAACAGTTTGTCTTTGATTTTTATTAAAATCATAGCCTGTAGTTGAACTTAAATAATACGGGGTCCACATGGTTGTTGTTCTTGGAGTAGTATAATAATTAGCATAATTGTTATTACCAAGAATCCCAGAAATCATTACAAAAATAAACAGAACCAAATATGAAGTTGTCATCGTTTTTTGTTAACTACAAAGAAGAAAAATCGAAAAATGAAGAGGGGCAAGAAGTTCGTAAAAAATTTAACAGCAATTATGTTTTTGTTTAACTTATGACTTTATACAAGTTTTTTGCTCGATCAAAACAAATCCTTTGTTCGAACATTTTTCCTCCCTTTTTTCTTTAATTTTAAGACAACGAAAAGCTATAATCAGTAAAAGCGCAACTGTTCCTTGTTTGCATTTCAGGGTTACACACTTGTCCGTTCTCCAAGTTATATAATGTGAGAAAATAAAGCATATGTTTTTTTTTTCCAATGTCCAATCACTGCCGTAATCTCTGTTGTTTTTTCTATAGAGTTTTTATTAAACGACTCATAAAAATTCGTATAATATCAAAGAAGTTTTTTACATAAAATGACAAATTAATTGATTATTTTTATGATTAAAACGTTTTTAAGTTGTACTTCTCTTTGTGCTTTCATTAACAGAAGCTGACGCTGACATTGAAAAAATTTGTATTTGATTTGTATGAGGTGTTGTTGGCATTCTTTTACAGGTAAAAAGATTGTAGAACTGAGAAATCCGATAAAACTTTAACAGCTTCTCTCTCAAAATTTTACTGAAATGTATGTTAATTGTATAAAAATGGCTCTAAAAATTGTGCTCTTACGAAAATGCAAAAAGTAACACATAATTTGTTAACAAATAAATTTCATAAGAGAAATCCCGGCAGAAATACAGCACTACCAGCTTCCACATGGCATCATCTCTACCAGTTGACATATCTTCTAAGACTTTTCGAGTGTATAAAAATAATGAAAAATGAATGAAAAATGTAATTGAAGAAATGATTGCTTGAATAACAAATTTTTGATCTGAATTTTGTCGCGAACTTGTGTCATCTTTTTTTACAATAATTTTGTTTCGATAGATTACAGCAGTTATAATAGCAGTGATAAAAGAAAGAGATGCAACAATTGCATTTGCAATTCCCGTAATTGTGAACAATTGAAAACTGTACAACACTTTACAGCTGCTTAAAACATTGCACTGATACGTTAATTGAAAGTATGTAACAAATTTTTCAATATTTGATAAAAATGGATATAAAAGTAAAAGAATTAAAATTTTCCAAAAATTATTTGTCCAAATTTTATCGTATTTTTGCCACCAAACGATTGCCGTGAGACGATTGATGGTAAGTGCAAAAGTCCAGATTGCACAAAAATTTGTGTTATACCATTTTGCAGCCGAGGATATTGCTACTGTAACGGGGCACCGGTTATCAAATATTCCACAAATTTGTCCAGCTACTCCAGTGAAAAAACAACAAATATCCCAGAAAAGCCCAATAAAAAGTAAATAAAAATAAATATTACAAATTTTTGAATATTTTTGGGTAAAATGGTTAATAAAAAAGATGAATACTAATAGCTTAAAGATGAAACATGTTTTTGAAAAGTAAAAGATAAATTCTGTTGACCAGAGATAGATGAGTTCTAATGTATCCAGTTGTTTTGCCATTTCTGTTGATTTAAAAACAGTTTTTTATTCAAAAAATATGTCTTTTATTTTACTGTAACCCTAGCACGTGTAAGCCTTATATATAAGAAACTATCACTTTTAAATCTTTAAAAATGGGCGTTAAAAAAGCAGTAACATTATGATAATTAGATACTATAACTATTCATCGTCGTCGTACAGATAGAGAAATACTCTCAAATAACAGTGACATATTCGTAGTTTTTTGATTTCTTGTGTTGCGTTACATATGATTAGTACTCAATTATATGCTTTAGTTTATCAGACAAAGAACTGTAAATTTTAAGTTGTAATAGAAATAAGAATTTTTAATAGCAGTCTTCTTTCTTGGCAATACGCTATGTCGCTAGAAAATTAAATGTAATAGCAGCTTTTAAGAAAAACGTATCGCAAAACGTGATTAGTGGGCTTTACCAAACTACATTCAAATTTAATATGTATACGAAATCATGATAAATAAATGACAATGTGAAGCTGTTTCATCTTACGATCACATAGAATTTAATGATCAAATGAACACAAGGATTTTTAAGATCTTCATCAGTAAATTGTTCGTCACTATATCATTTTATTCCCATGCATTTTGTTGAATTGTGAGAACACTGTTTTAAATTTATAATGTCTAGATATGGTTCATAAAAATCTCTTAACTGATCGTTAAATTAGGTATATAATATTAAAAAAAGTATTACTTTATTCCTCAGTTTTAAAACTTAAATATTCAAATAATATATTTTTAAAAAAAATTGTACCTTTTAATTAAAGGAATGGTACGGGTTAATAGAAATTCCTCTCAAATACCGTCGTGCAATGATGGGGAATGTATTAGTTGCGTGTGGACGGACAATCTTTTTCATTCTTCATGATTGCACGACGGTCGACGGTTATTAAGAAAAAAATTTGTTATTAGCCTCAATGCTCCCTTTAATTGATTGAATAACAATTTAGACAAAACTGCAGAAAAATTAGTTGCGTTGTATTATTTAAATTTCGATAAAAATTATTTTGTACTATATTTCATTACATAGTTACACAAAACTAATAACAACAAATTAAGAATTATTTCCATAAATCATGTAAAACTTGAAAGTGTTCATTCAAGGGATCAATGTCGACAACTTTGATAGTTAAATTCTTTTGTCGAATTGCAAAAAATAGCATCACAAATGCACTTGTAATAGCATGGATTGGTACAAACTAAAATTATAAATTTTTAAAAAGTCATTAATTGTGCAATTTAAAATTAAATAAAAGGCTTAAAGATGTTATTATTTGTAATACTTTACTCTAGATAATACAATTAATCAGCTTTAGTTGATTAATTGTACAAACCACACACATAAAAGAAAGACTGAGAGAGTAAAAGTGAGAAAGAAAAATACCATTGTATAAGATTTTGCGAGCCTTGATGAATGACCGCGGTGGCGCAGTGGTAGCACTGGCTGCCAACACTCCAAGGTTTAATTGACTTTGGAGAGTCGTCAACAACCGCGGTCACCCGGACTTGCGAGATTTATAAAAAAAACTACGGTTTTCTTCTTTCGGGAAGTTTTTTTTGTTGTTTCTTTAAATTAACATCTTTTGAAAAAAATTAGAACCGAAATAGTTGCACGCCAATAAATAACATAAAAATGTTAATTTTTTAAAAATTAAACACAGTTACATCATTTTTCACTCATTCAACAGATATACATGCATTAACAGTTTTCTTCTCCCATATATTGTATTAAGAATGTATAAATAATTTATTGCAGACGGGGATGGAAATCAAGTGATTTACATAAAAGTAATTTTAAAAAAATTTTAAACAAATATTTTTAGATGATTTTAAAATTTTTAAGCCGTTACATTACCGCATCCTTTAAAATATTTTTACATAACAAACTTACATATGTAAATTCCAAATATGCATGTAAAGTAATTCGATCAACATTAACCACAAATATCCGGATAAAAGTATTTGCAAGTAAAAATCCAAAATTTACAAAAAGCGTAAAAGATGTTGAAATAAACGAAAATTTGATAGCCAGCAAATTGATTTTAAATTGATAATGTGAGTTAACGTTGAAATTATGGGTATTTCTTTGTAAGCTTCGATAATTGTAAAATAAAAGAAAACACAGAGTGATAACAGATAAAAATGTTAAAACTAATAGCAGCCGAAATAAATAATTTACATTTGTTGCAGAAGAATCATTTGTTATTGTACAGTATGGCCGAAATGGGTATAACGGGAATTCGATTAGCACAGATGTGGTAAGAAAAATTGGGGTTATAAGCTGAAATCAGTTTGTGATATTAGATTTCTAGAACGAATTGGGGCAATTTCCGTTAGATTTTTTTTCACTTAGGTTGTATGCGTCTGACAAAGTAGCATACAAAGATGTTTTCGCGGCCATGGATTTGTTATTAGCTTAAATGATGAAAACTTTAATGCAAATTGCTATATTTAAAAGAATCAGAAATCTAAAAAACATAAAAAAAACAGTTCTTAGATCTAATAGTGTCCATAAAAAAATAATTGACCTAATGTTTTAGGCATTTTTTGGCTTTCATAAAAAAAAGAATGTAAAATTTGCTTCTTTTTTTTCAAGTTATGCATTTTCGAACACAAAAAAGTTGAGCCTCAGTGGAATAGTGGTCAAAACGGGATCACAAAGTCCAGCAATCTGAGCTTGTCGTTGACAAGGGTTCCACTCCGGGGCAATTTTTTGAAAAAATTTTTATTTTTTTTAAAAAATTAAAAGTCTACAATAACAAGATTTTTTTAATGAAGCTTTTATTAATTTTATTGCAAGATCTTTGTTTTATTAGTTGCCTAAAGTGAGAACTGCTGGCTGTTTTTAATTAGTTTAGGTAGCACACACGATATCGTTTATCACTTATAATTAAAAATTGCTTATTTATGGGTGGCCTCGTTTTTGGTTTTCATGAGCAACTGGAAATAGATATTGTATCTAAAACATTATCATGACTTCGAAATCGTATAAAATACGTTTTATAAATTATAATGAAACCGAAAAACATCTCCAAATGTTTCTTTGCCAGCTCTGCTATTTTTAAAACCAAAATCATACAAACTTACAATAAAAATACTATAAAACGGTAAAGCTTTCGATCCATTTGCTTCATAAAAAATTGGTTTCAACGTTGAAAACACTCGATCAAATACAATGACAACATAAGTCATAACTAATCCAACAAAACAATACAGCTGTGGAATTCTTAAAACCATGCAACTCCAAGCCGGAAACAAATTGCATGAAATTTTAAACATATAATTTATTTGTATCATTGCTTGCGTGAATGCCGTAAAAAAGTTGTGCACAAAAATGAAGGCATAACTGTAATAAATTAATATCTAAAGATATATGGAATGTTTTAAGTGGAAAACAAAATTCAGGTTTACAAACTTTAACGATTCTTTCAACGCCTGGAACGATTCCCAAAAACATCCACGTAGAAATTAGGAAGGCATTTCCAAGAAGGCAAACGATAACTTGAGTCCATGACACAATTTTATGATGTTGTGAAGTGGAAAAAAGTTGATAGAGTTCACAGCTTTGGGTTTCATTGTATGGGCCCATTATATCTAAATAATAGCTTTTATTCATTCTTCCACAGACAAATTTGTAACACAAAAATAACAAAAAATATGAGTAAAAAAGATGTGCACTTTTTTTAAAAATTATAAAAACATGGCTGTTTTGGGAATGTAAAAAAAGCATGACGTAAAAAGGACTAAAAGAAATGCCATCCTTCTATCTTTGGCATTTTAGCAAAGCAAAAGGTGAAAAACTCTCAAAGAAAAATTTAATGACTATAAAAAAAATGATAAAAATTAAAAAGTCATCCATGCTTTAAAAATTGTAAGCAGCACATTACCGTCAAGTAATGTCAAGAAAAAGATGTAAGAAAAAAATTAAAGAGATATTATTTTTAAAAAAGCTATTTTAGAACTTTCCTGACGTATAGAAAAAAGAATGAGTTACAGTTAATTTGAGGTGAATAAATTATAACTCATTTATTCTGAATCACAGGAAATTAAAAAGAGTTCCAGGCTTTCATAGGTAAGTCAAATGTAAAAATTAGCTTTCATTATTTTTTTTGACTATTGTTAATCTAAGAGAATTTATAAAAGTGTTTTTTAAAAAATACAATTTAACGCACAGAAAATGTAATTGTGCAAGTACCGTAAAAAATACAGAAAACTTTCAAAGGCAAAACTGTAATGAGCATTTGAAAACAGAGTTCAATAAGTTAAAGACAAAAATTTATGCAAAAAATAAAGCTCAAGAGGTTTAATTATAGGTAAAATTTATAATGAAACTTTCGTAAATAAAAATGTCATAGAAAGTTGACGATTTCACTAGCAACATTCTTTATTTACTTTAACAGAATGAAATTGAAAATGTACAAAAACAAATAAACTGTAAAGTACTTCTAAAAATGTCATATAAATCTGTATTTTTGAGGTTAATCAATCGTAAAACTTTTAAGAGATCAAAGTTTGTAGAATAACTTTGCACAAATTAATGTTAAAAATTATTTTTTTAACAAACAATATCTGAGTGTTCTAGCATCTTCTAGACTAGAACACTTGTAAATCGTAAATCAATTATTTAACATCTTGTAATTTTGTCAACCATGTAATTAAATGTAAACGTTTTAACGTAGGCTGATGTTTTAAAAGTCAAACTGTGACAAACGTCTATTCATGTAAGTAGTGATTAATATTTGTAACGCTTTATATATGTATGTTCCATGATTACTCATGAAAAAAAAGTAAAATTAATTTATAGATGTAAGACGCTTCAATTTTTTTAATGAAAAGAAGATTCACGTAAGTCTACTAATTTACAACATAAATGTAAAATCACTCTCAAATTTTGAGATTTATATTTATTTTCATTTTTTGTACAAATAATAAATATTTTATGTAAAAAGTACAATTTTCAAAAAACAATAACTATATCATTAAATTTACAAAATATATAACATTTTTAACTCGTATTACCGTAATCTCAGACAAAAGAATGTTTGGAAAGATTTTTACATTTTCTTTGGTCCCAAAAAAACGATGATATTTTTAAAAGGGACAAAGGCAGGGGCAAGCCCCCATGGCACATATTGACTGTTCTTTGAACCATTTTTTCATATGCTCAAGATGTCCACCATGGCTCTGAAAAATTGGAAGCAAAGATTAATAAAAGGCTACAAAAATGTTTTAAAAAAGATTTTTCGCATTTCTCTGGGGAAAAGTCGTTACTATAATCCTATGATATTTTTGTTGTTTTTAAAAATTTTGAAAATTAATTGGAAAAATACAGTATCCTTTTGTCGTAAAAATTTTAAAAATACTTACACAAAGTGGACAAGTTAGCATTAGTCCGCTGCATGGAAAATCACATATCACACAAATAATTAATTCTTGTTTACATTTTTCACAAATTTCACCGCTTTCATCTTCACTATCAAAAACTTTTTGGCATTGTGAACAGGCAATTAAAATTGAAAATGGATCAGGTTGTTGTGATGGACAAAATTTTAAAACTTCTGCAGACTTTTTAAACATCCCCCAACGAGCTAGTACTTCGGCATATGCAACTCGAGAAGTTTCAAAGTGATCAAAGGCTTTACCGGTGATCATACTGTAATAGAAAAAAATTGGATTAGGTAAAAAAACTTCAAAAATCAATATTGTAAATATGCAAATTTTTACTCTAATATTGGTTCCTTAACTAAGCGGCTTCCATATATCCGCAAACTTTGGTTTCATGCCAAAACTTGCATATTCTTTTCCAAAAAAACTTACGGAAACTCTCGTTTAACTGAATTTAAATTAATCGGTTCACCAGGATATACTTTATCTTCTGCATCAAAGATTAAAACATGATCTTCAAGTTTTTCTCCCTCTCCCTCAGGCGTTGAATCATCAGCAGCATCAGTTTGTATCGGAGTATCATCATCAAAAATTGGTTCAGTTGGAAAGATATTGGCATCATTCGAATTTCCGATACTATTTGAACGAGCACGTTGTCGAAGAGCAAGTTTTTGTAAAAATTGAAAATTATCGCTGCTATCTTTTGTTTTTCCTTCTGTTGATTGCGTTGAAACTAATCCACCATGAATTGTATTTCTTTCAGCTAGAGGGCCCTAAAATTTTAGACGTTGTATTGGGAGATTAGGTAATTGATGGCACAACACTTCACAACAGATTTACGTTAAAACTTTATCAAATTTTATTATTTTAAAATGCTCATTCAAAATTACAAATTACAAACTACAAACACTACCATAAAATGTTATTTAAAGTTTTAAAATTTCAGAAATCTAACTAAATAAAGAAAATGTTCAAACAACTGTAATTTGAATTTAACAAAACTTTTTTTTATTGTTGATAATTTCAATCACCTCAAAGCAACCAAAAAAGTTTGTTACAACAGCTTTTTTTAAAGGTTATAATCAACGAAAACTATGAAAGGTTCAAAACCAAAATTAAGAATGTAATAATTAACCATAAGAGTACTATCACTACCACAACATTCCAAAAACTTAAAAAAACACGACAACACTTAAAAAAATTTTCTTACAAGTAATAACGCGAGTTTTTCTCTTCGTGCAAGAAATTTTGCAATTTCTTCTGACTGTAAAAATGTAATAAGAGTCAATAAATAAGTATAAAGCTTTAAAGCTTGGGTAGATGTTTTTAAAATGAAGAAAAACTTACAGCTGAACCTCCAATACTTGCACTTCTCTTTGATTTTTCATTATTTGGTGGCCACATAACATTGATTAGCGGAGATCCAGATAAATTTTGATTATCTGATGAGCTACGAATCATTCCATTACTTGGTCTTTCAGATTCAATTATTGCACCCCATGCATTTGAACGAGCATTTCGAGGTCGGCGTTTTGGGGGGAGTCGGCATACATCTGCCATGGCGCAAGTTACAGCTGCAACAGTTTGTATATCACCTTGTTCAGCATGGGATTGAAGTCTAAAATATTGAACTCAATTTGGTTCCACTGCTTCAAATCTTGTCATAGATACGGTAGCTAATTGATCAATGCTTTGTCAATAAAAAGTCAAAACTTACAAATGAATAAAAAAATTTGAATTCAGCGTTCCAGCATTCCATGGAGTTTTATATCGACTTTGTAGCTCTCTTTGTAAAACTCTTTGAATTCTTAAATCTTTTTCATATTTACTTTCATATTTTCGATTCCAACCCCAATATGCTGTTTCACAAATCCTCGATTTTTTACAATGTACACGTGGTCGTTTCATAAATCTAGAAAATATTTTTTATTACTGTAATCTCTGCAGCTGCACTGTTTAACATACGTGCTTCGGATAGATTTAGCATAATCTTTACAAACTCCCCAAGTTTGTGTTACATCTGTTCGATTTGCGCTATTGATTTGTTTAATATTATGTTTTACGAGCTTTTTATGATTTCCACCAAGTAGCCTAAAACAAGGGATGTATGAAAAACAAAATATGTAGTAGTAGCTTACTTATAATTTTTAGCCATTATCTTTGAAACTGGTAAATAATATGATACATCAAAAAGTTCAACGGGTGTACTGACAAGGAAGTCACTGCTTGAACTTTTAATATTTGAATCCGGGTCTGTAAGAGTTAAACTACCACCACGATGCCGAGCTGCAAAGGATCGAGTGGATCCAGGTGAAGAACTAAGCCTTCCACGAGGATTATTTCGTTGTAAAATTATTGATGCTGCTGTTGGAGATGATGAGAGGGAGAAGGTTCGAACTGGTGATACACAATGATATGGTACAGTATCACCTTTTGGATATCCATCTGGGCTATATCCATCTTCATTCGTAACATTTGCGGCATCACGTTTATGTTGAGCAATTTCACGTAAAATTGGTCCCACTAAAATTTGATAGGATTAAACAGATTTATCAAATCCGCAAAATCAGATGTGTAATTAACTAAAAAATTCTCGTGCAACAGTGAAACCTTTTACAGAGCCTAGATACGGATGTATCAAATCCGATTACATGTGCAAATTTTCAAAAATCAGTAACATACTAAGCTCCAAATAATCCACCAATGACTTCGGTGCAGCTTTAACATCTCCAAATGGAAACATTGTTGCTTTTGGAGCTGCAAGAAGAACAGAAGTTAAAGATTTCTTTCGCTTTTCTTTTTTAAATTCATCAAAATCTTCAAGTTCATCATCTGAGGTAAAGCTTGAAGCTGATGGGCTTGTTTTATACCATTCCACTGAAGGTGCAGAAGATGACGACGAAAAATAATACTCATCTTCACCTTCTTTATAATATTTTCGATAATTTCTTTCTTTTAAAGTTGCTATTGAAATTACAGAAGTTTTAAGAGCTTCTTCATCTGATTCTGTTCTTTCACTAAGTGGGAATTCACCAATATCAAATTCTTGTTGATACGAGGATTCAGATGTTTCAGCTTCTTCCTCTTCTTCTTCACCATTTTCTTCTTCATCATTTGCAGAGGGAGGAGATTGAATAGGATCTTCTGGGATTTCATCTTTAATTTCAAAACTTCTCATATAAATTGGTTCAGTTGGAATATCATCTGATGACGAATATCGAAATGGATGATGCATTAGTTGATTAGCGGTTTCTTCTTCAGGTAGCATTTCTTCTTCTTCAACTTCTTGTTGTGTTTGTTGTGGAGGTTCTTGAATAACAGCTTCTTCTTCATCTTCTTCCGATGATGAGGTACTTGAAGTTTCTGATGACGCGTCATCTGATGAGGATGAAATATATCGTCGCTTTGGAGTTGGTGTAATAAATGAATCACTATCAGATATCACTGGCTCGGGTTCTTCCGATTCTGGTTCAGATCCGTAATCAATATATCCAATGTTATTTTTTCCATCATTTTTTTTATCTACATCACTTTTTGTTGACGTTGAATCTTTATCACTTTCATCATCGTCCTCTCCTTCTTCTTCACCGTCTTCATTTTTATTTTTTTCTTTGTCATCACTTTTTGTTGATGATGCCGATGAGAGATTACTGTCAGAGCTCCCATTCTTCTTTTTATTTCTTATCAGCGACAAAAATGTATTACTTTGTTCATCTTCTGATGATCCATTATCATTTGTTGTTGGATCACCTTCATTTTCAACATCAATGATTCCAAGTTCTTTAAAATTGATTCCACCAGTTGTTGAAATTTTTGCAGCGGCAACATTTGTTTCAGCTCGGAAACCTTGTCGTAGCGTGGATCGAAAATTTCCGAATCTAACCAAATATCCGCTGCTATCGAATTGCGCACCAGAAGTTCTTGGTGCAGGTACCCAGGCATCAAAATGACTTAAAGTGAATGATATGCTTATTGATTGCCGCAGGGAAGATTCAGAGCCTTCAGATTCTGTTTCATCAATGATGCTTGAAGTTGATGTTGGACGTTTTCGATCATCATGAAAGAGAGAAGGAAAATGATATTGATTATTATGTATGGGAAACATTGTTGAAGGGGTTGGTGGAGTTACAGATGGAAAGGGAGCAGAATTTGATGCCGATGATTCATCAAAAGTAAAAACTTTCATAGAATTAATTATATTTCGAAGATTTTTAAGAACCCTTGAAAAAACAGGATCACGATCATGTCGAGTTTGGAGTCGAGTTTGTCGCTCGGATTCAATTTGCATAAGTGTTAAAAGTTTTAAAGCATTCTCTTTGGTGAGGGGACAATTATTTGATAAAAGTTTTATAACAATTTTACCATTTTCAACAAATCTAAATTTATGCTTTTTAAAATGGGATACAGTATGTAAGTTAAAAAAGCTTACGATCGATGATATCTTGCTTCAAAGGATAACTTTCGATATACAGGCATTGGATGCTCATATGTAAAGCCAAGAGCTGCTCGAGGAATATTAATTTCAGTCATCGTAATCCCCTCAGCTTCAATCATCCAAAGTGCATCCAACTCATCCCTCAAATCTCCTCCTGTTGTATTTGGTGCAACAATCCATTTTTCATAATCTGTTGATGAACCCATGGGCAAGGGGGATATTGGAATGGCACTGCTGCTAGTTTGTCGGGTTAAATACATTTGTGCAATTACAGACGTAATAGAAGTTGTTGAAGGTGACATTTTTATAGGGCTTTGTTCTTTTTCATTCCAAGATGTAGATGGTGAAAAATGTTGTTGTTGTCCCGTAGCACTACTCTGACGATGTCGATGATCTTCCATATCCATATGTCCTATAATATTTCCACCTTTGTCTGGTGATCCAAATTCACTCGATGAAGAATATCCAATAGCTTTTTCAATAATCTCTGGACGACTTTCAACAAATGCTTGTAAATCCATTGCTTCATCTTCACGGGATTGGGCAATAGGAGTGGCCATTTCTTCACGATTCTCCGATGCTAGAAATTGTTAGCATAAAAGATATTAATAATACACATAAACCTACAGTAATCAAAAACAATTGCATGCCGAACTAATCCTTTATTTTTTGACAGAGCCCATACAAATTTTGAAGGTTTATCAGGATTTTTATCCCAGCAAAGATCAATAAATAAATCAGATGTATCAATTTTAAGGGGATTAAGATTTTCTTGAAATGGATATTGATAAACTGCTAGATGGCCTTGTTGGGTTGTAGATAAAGGGGATTTTATCATTGCCTAAATTTATATTTTTCATAATTGGGGATACTGTAATTTTCTAAAAAGCATACATATTCCTCCCCATCTGGTGCAAACCAAAATCTCCAACAATCTAAATCTCTTTCATGAACATCTGGTTGTTCAACTTTTTCACCATCATCATCAAAAAAATCCCAACATCGAAGTAATCCATCTTTAGATGAAGTTAAAAAGCTGTGTTTATTATTTGGATGCCATGCTAAACATGTGATTAAAGAGGCATGGGCATGAAATTCTGTTAAAGGGGCTTTCGATTGTCGCTGATCCCATAAATATACATGTCCCATTGCAGATGTTGCAAGGATATTTTCCATCATTGGGGAATACTGTACCTGAAATGGATTGCGTTTAATGATGCTATTGCAAGTACAATCATGCCTGTGAAGCACCAGAAGAATTCCCAATTTGAATTGCAACTTTTCTTGGGACCCGTAGATCCCGGATTATTGTTACATCATAATTCGCACAAGTTGCAATTAAATGTGTATTAAAATGATTCCATGAAATATCTGAGACATATTTGCTTGAACCAGATGTAAGCTTCCAACGAACTTTTTGTTTTAGAGTATCCAAAGTGTATATTCCAACTAAAGTTTTATGTTTTATTCTACTGTATTTTAGCTTTCTGAAACAAACCTTCAGAACCCGAAACTATTGCAACTTGACTCGTTGTTTTTGGATGACAAACTAATTTACTAACAAATTTATTTCGAATTTTAACTTCTTGAAATGATTCCAAGGATGTGGTATTAAAAATATATGCATTATGATAACCAGCTGCAACAACAAAGTGAGAATTGGGGGTTTTATCTATTGCTGTCGCTTCAATACTATACACTCTAGATTCTTCAAATAAACCCGCTACCATTCTGTAAACTATTGTTACTGCACTCTACAGAAATCGAAACTAGTTTAACAAAAAAAGATATATACGGAATATTACCGTAATTTTTTCTTCTCCAAAATTAACAAAAACAACTTTTATTTCTAACAAAACATTTTTAAATTTTTACACATTCAAAATACCCGCAATCATAAGAATAACATAACATTGAATTTAAATTACGAGTATAAAATGCTGGAGGATTTGCGCCGCGACCTTCTTTCTTCTCTATTCTAAATCCAATTTTTTCAATAATTTCTAGCAGCTTTTCAAACGGTATTTCAACAGAATCATTTTCAGGCATATCTGCATAATGATATAACAGTGGACCAAAATTTAACCATACTCCACCAGGCTTTAAGAGGTTGTACATTGCTCGAACATATGCAACGGGATTCTTTGCAGTATCTAAGAAAAATACAGATACAACAGCATCAAATTGTTCACCATCAGAAAATACTTCAAGGAAATCACCCATTGCAAAACCAAATGTATTTTTACGCTAAAAATTGTTGAGATAAAAAATGTTTGTTTAAACACAAAAACATACAGTAAGCAATTGTGTTGAAGACATATCAATATCTGGTACAGTAATATTTCGAATTTGATCATCATATGACCATGAATTCAGCCTTTCTACAATATAAGGATAGATAGATAAAGAATATTGCTAAAATCAACACTTAAAACACATATACTTTTAAAATTATAAATCAAACCTTTAGCTTTGAATTTAATAAATAATTTGCCATTACAATCATACTAAAATCAAATTCATTTGCAAGTGTTGAAAATCCAAGTCGACTTATATCCCAAGCTAGACGACTTAAACCAGAACCAGGAACTAAAATTTGAATATTATGCCGATTTTCTTTAGTTGGAAATCGTTCTACAAGTCCTCGAATAACCCTTGAATAGCAGGATGCACGTTCTTCTGCACCTTCAGAAGACCAATCACGAACAAGCTGTTTAAGTAATGATCTAACTTTTGACATTCGATCGCCATCTGGTAGTCGGGGTTGATGAATTTGTGCGGCTTGAACGATTGGATTATCTTCACCCAAGGCAACTTGTGCAAAAGTTATTGCATTTTCAAGAACTCTAAAAGTATGTTATTATAAAAACAGAGTTAAGTTAATGAAGCTTACTTTTGATTGGCAATACTACAAGCAACAACTTTTTTCCAATGATCTCGAGGATCTCCTAGTAGTTCACGATCTTCCGCAGGTAGTTTACTGAAATAAATGAGCATATCTTTTACTGCATGTGAACCAGAAAAAACATACCTAATAGCTCTTCTTTCTTGTTCTAAACAATGCCGAATATGTGAAACATACATTTTAAAATCATTTATCATTTTTTCCGCGCATTTAACTTCTTCATCTTCTATTCTTGAATCTTTCTTTTCTGGCCATGAATCTAAATATCCTTGTTCATTTCTTTCAATAATAGTATTATTGGTATCAGAATTTTTTGATTCTTCTTCTTTTATATTTGACATTGCTGAATTTGAATTTGAAAAGCTATGAATTATTTTTGAATCAGATTTGTAGAATTAAAGCTGCTGCTATTTTGGCTGCTGCCATTAATTGCTGTTAAAATTTTTTAGCACTTATTCGGTTTTCGTTCCAAGATTTTTGGCGATGTTAAACAAACGTTTGAAAAGTTTTTCGATCGCGACAGCGATTTACATATTTTTATCTTTCATCTTTTATTTCTAATTTATTTTGTCATCATTATTACTGCCATTAATATATTTCTTTCTCTAATTAAATCTATTTTGTGTATGTATGCTTAACAATGCCACTATCACCATCACCTTGCCTTAACATTGATATTCTCAAAGATATTTGTAAAAAGATTAGCTATGAAGAAGGCTTTAATGAAGTTCTGAAATTTGCTGCCTCTGGGGTTGAACCAATGAAAGCTTTTATGCAACTTTTAACTACTGTTAAATCAGTTGAATTTAAGCATTATGGTGTTAAAGCTGTTTTTGTAAGTTTTATATCTTTAACTGGAGGATTTACACGTGCTTTTTAGAATTGGGCAACATATTATCTCAATTTTGAAGTTGATGATCCATTTCCAAATGAAATATGCTTTCGAATTCTTTCATATACTCCTAAACTTACAATCTATGTTGATGATATTGATTCACAACATATGGAATTACTCAATGATTGGCCTAACAGCGATCGTAAGCTATTTAGAACAATCTGGATTCATTTAATCTATTCTATTTTAGGCCTTAACAAAATCTGCATTGAATATGCTGGAAATACTACTGACTTTCTTGAACCTGTTATGTCACTTGTATTAAATATGCCTATCAAACATCTTGTTGCTGATGCATCATCCTTAATTCCTTTTATTGCAACAATTGATGATCGAGTATACGATAGTGTTGAACTTCGATTTGAAAATGGATATTTTGATCGTCTTGAAGTAAGTTTTAATCACTGCTTATCTTTTAATAACAAAGATCTATTTTAGACTATGCTTACTTCTTTTCGTTTCCATTCCAAAAATCTTACTTTATCTTTTACGGGTGAATATACGTGGTATGAAATATTATATGTTGTTACAAAAGTTGTAAAAGAAAATAGTAATGGGTATGTTCTTATTACCAAAAGATCTCTTATGACTTGTTTTTTAGTGCTGTTTCAACAATGGTAGAAAATTTAGTTTTAAATTTTAATGGTGATATCGATGTTCCTGCTCTACCTGAGCTACAATTAACAGATTTCTTTGAAGATATCTCAAAATGTTTTCCAAATTTAAAGAATGTCAATTTTTGCATTGATTTTACTTTTAATGCTGAAGGTTTTCTTACTGTATGTTGTCTTTTCTTATCAACACATTCTTTCACTGATAAGAAAAAATTCTTTTTAGGAAGAAGATGCAAGCATTGAATTATATGTTTCAACTTGTCAAGAAGTCGTTAAACAAGTATCTAAAGCTAAAATTGATTATAATCTTTTTGTTGAATGGATTCGTGAAGATCATGTTGTTGATATTTCTGTGAGTTATCGCTTGCAAGAGACTTGACATTTCTGTAATTGTTTCTATTTTTAGCCAACAAATACTCATTTTGTTACCTTATGTGAAGCATTAACAAAGGATTTGGGATTTCATAAAATTGAAGATAAAGAAGCTACATGGGAAGTTGAAAAAAAGATTACAGATAAAAAGAATTTCAAAATGACAGTTACTCTTATTCAGTGAGTTCTTTGTTTTTACCATAAAAAGTACATACTAATTTATAGACCAAGTTTTGACGATTTTGATATACATGAAGAAATATTATATGATGCTGGTTTACTTATGGGTGATGAATATCCAAGTGATTATGATCCAGATGACTACGATGATTATGATGAATATGGTTATGATGGAGATTACGGTGAATTTTTTGGTCATGAAGATGATGATGCCTGATAAGCTTTCAATTTCAATCTTTCCTATTGATAGATGATGAGCTTTCAAATGTTTTAATGTACATATATGTTTTATTAATTGACACAAAGATTTTGTGAATTATTATTTCTTTTACTTGTGTGTATGTAATAATTAATTAAATAAATTTTGCTTTATTTAGCATATTTTTTTGTAGAAAAAATTACTGTAGTGGAGAGAGGAATTGATTTGTCTTAGAATTTAGTTACTGTAACTGATGTTGGAAAGTGTTATCGTATAATACGGTCCGTATTTGTGTAAAGGGTTCTAATGTTTGTTAGCATTATGTGAACGTTGCCAATGAACATTAAATGACAACCAGCTGCAGCTGTAACTCCAAAAAACACAATTGATTCCGACATTCTGTTTTAAAATAATGATAATAAACCGAGATATATTACGTGATATATTTTGTAAACTATTAATTGAAGAAGGTTTTGATGAAGGGCTAAAGATTGCATTTACTGGAAGGGAATGCTTTAAGACTTTTTGTGATATAATTTTAACAGCTAAAAAAATAACATTATATTCTGATTCCCTTAAAATTACTTTTGTAAGTTTTAAAACTATTGAAAGTTAATTAAATTAATAAAAAATTAAGCCAAAATTTGATTGGTTTTTTGGATTTGATGGCGAAAATGAAATTCCACAATTTGTTTGGAAACGAATTGCCGCGGTTGTTCCAAAATTAATTATTGAAGAATATTCTGATCTTTATCATAAAAGTTTAATTAAAGACCTGGTTAAAAATCAAAGTTAGTTTATTATAGAAGTCATCAATTACAGTATTTGTATTATAGGAATACTAAAGATTAAAATTTATTCTGATATCCCAGCAGATGTTATTAAAACTTTATGGATGCCAACAATGATAAAACTTGCTGCTCCCGTTGACATTGTAATGAAAATTTTTGATTGTGATGTAGGAAATGAATTAGAAATTTTAACTGTTATTATTGGTAGAGGGCAGCTGGATTTGTTTCGAGTGAGTTTTTGGTTCTTAATAATATTGTACTGGATTAAGCTACCGTAACCCTTCGATATATGAGACAACTGTTACTTTAATTTATCGATTAACTATTTTTGAATTAATTTTTTCATTTTTATTTTTTAGCAATTTTTATACAATTACCGTATATCCCTAAATGAATTAAAACTGAAAATTCAAGAAGGTTTTGTATGGGATGAAGTGCTGACGACTTTTTCAACTGAAATATTCAATAGTTCTAATCCACATTCCTTCTCTTCTCCAATTTCAACAAATGTTACAAAACTAAAAATCTACTTTGATAAATTTTGTGAATTTCCTGAAGACCCTTCAAATTTAAAACTTTCATTGTTATTTCAAAGCTTGGAATTACGATTTCCATCCTTAACAGTTTTGTCAATTTTAATTGAGCCCCATGGCTGGGTTGAATCTGCATATTTTGTTGAAAATGATGAAGAATATTCTTTTTCAAAAATTTTAAAACGTCTATCAAAATTTCGATTAAATCCATCATTTTATATTCGACTGTTTGAAGAACTTTCAAAACAAATGCTTGAAAATGAATGGAATTATGAGATTAGATTTCAATGGCATGCGGAAGCAAATATCTTAGATGGGGTAAGAATTTTTAAAGAGTTTTTTAATCACTGCTTTAACGCGGTTACTGTAACTTATCATTGTGTCTCAAGGCAATTCTATATTCCGCGTTAAATTTTTTCAGAACGGTCCAGAAGTAAAATTATTTAAAGAAGTTTTTGGCCCACTTTTAAAAATTACAGATATTGATGAAACTTTTTCGTCGTGGAGAGTTAGGAAACAGTTTTCGCCAAAGAAATGTTTACTCCTTAATATGAGTATTAGAAAGTAAAGCTTTTTTTTGCACTTTTTACATCCAGAAATTAATTTTTTTTGCAGAATAATACCATCAAAATATCCACCAGATCCAATTCGACAACCTATTGAATCATACCCTATAAAGAGCAGTAACAATGAAATTTCCTAGACTAATTGCTTTTTGTGTTTTTTGAAATTGTGCATAATTATTATTTATTGGGTGAACAAAAAGAATTTTTTATGGGTCTTTTTTAAATTATTTTTTAATGGAGTTGACGAATTCAATTCAATAATACTCGCCAAATTGGTGCAATTTTTTACATTCCATTTAACTGACAAATAAAAATTTTATGATATTCTTTATTGTGTCTTTCGAGATACTGTAAATAGCATTTTAAATAATACATTGTGTTAGATACTGTAACATTTATTATTATTTGTTTGTTTCATGAATCTGTAAATAAGCACAACACGTAATTTCACAAATCCGTTTTTTAATCCCAAAACACTTTAAAATTTAAAATCTGATTATTTTTGTGTCTACCATTTTCAAAAAAAACAATAATGATTCACTTTTTAATGTTTGAATTTTAAATGACCAAATTTAGAGAAAGATATTTTTAAATTAGCTTTTTACTTTTTTTTGTTTATTATGTTGTTTATATTGAAAAAGAGCCACCCAATATAGCATCAATATATAATATGTAAGTTAATAGCTTCAAAATCAACAAATAAAAGAAAAGTATCTCTTTTCCTCAAACTTTTTGCTTGATACAAAAAATAAACAAACAATTTTTGAAAAACTTTTTTGATCAAGCAAAACAATTTTATAAAAAAAAAGACGAGATCAAAATAGAACTAACAAATGCAAAAAAAAGTGATTTCTATCCTTTTAAAAATTTTTTTAAAGCAAAGCAGATGTTCAAATGTTTAAAGAAAGGCAATCTTTGGCTTGCCAAAATCAGCTGCAACAGTTGGCATTAATTTATCCATGATCGAATTTAATGGCATTTTTAATATAAAAAAAGCGATTTTTGATCGGATATCTTTCTTTTTTTTCTAGATTAAAACAAAAAAAACAAAAATGTATTTTGCTGTTGCCGCTGTTCATTTCGTAACAAATGTGGATGGATAAATGAGAGATAGATAGAGAGAGATATCGGGAAATTTGGTGGTCTTTCTCTCAATAATAGTAGAAAAAAAGTGAAAGGAACAAAACAAATGGGCTTGTTTATGTTTTTTTCGGGTCTTTTCTTTTTTGTTACACAACAATAATTTATTTTTGAAAGGGCACTCTCCCTCTTCCCTTTTCTCGGCTGACTTTTCCTTTTTCACATATTCGAATTTTAAAAACATGTTTTCTATTGATGCCTTCCCTTTAGGCGGAGACAAACAAGCAGCAAAAAAGACAGCATAAATAGAGGTCTTCAAAGTTGAAGTTTTTTCAGTTCACAATCCATGAACAACAAGAATAACAATAAAATGTTTAGTAAAAAGCTACTTTTTATTACTATTGCACTTTTTGCCATTACTGCTGTAAGTTTTTATAGAACTATTATATTAAACAAATAATAAAGACTACTGTATTTTTAGTTGGCAGATGAAACTGTTGGAGATAAAGTAGATCAAGGAATTAATAAAGCTGCTGGTGGCGTACAAGATGCTGCCCAAAGTGTTAAGGATACTGCCAAAGATGCTGAACAACGAATGAGACGCGAAACAGTTGGAGATAAAGTTGACGAAAAGATTAATGCTGCATCAGATTCCGTTCAAAATGCTGGTCAAAAAATCCAAGATAAAGCTGAAGAAATGAAGCAAGAAAGAATGCGTCGTGAAACGGTTGGTGACAAAGTTGATGAAAAAATTAATTCTGCAGCAGATTCAGTACAGAATGCTGGTGAAGCTGTAAAGGAAAAAGCTGAAGATATGAAGCAAGAACGCAAAAGAAGAGAAACAGTTGGAGATAAAGTTGATGAAAAGATTAATGCTGCTTCTGATTCTGTTCAAAATGCTGGTCAAAAGATTCAAGACAAGGCCGAAGAAATGAAACAAGAACGTATGCGTCGGGAAACTGTTGGAGACAAAGTCGATGAAGGAATTAACAAGGCTGCTGGTGGTGTACAAGATGCTGCCGAAAGTGTCAAGGATACCGCCAAAGATGCTGAACAAAGAATGAAACGTGAAACTGTCGGAGATAAAGTTGATGAAAAGATTAATGCTGCTTCTGAATCTGTCAAGAATGCAGGTGAAGCCATCCAAAACAAAGGCGAAGAAATGAAACAAGAAAGAAAACGACGTGAAACCGTTGGAGATAAAGTCGATGATAAAATTAATCAAGCTTCTGACTCTGTCCAAGCTGCTGGAGAAAAGACCAAAGAAATGGCAAAAGAAATGAAACAAGAACGTATGCGCCGTGAAACTGTTGGTGATAAGGTTGATGAAAAAATTAATGATGCATCTGATTCCGTTCAAAATGCTGGTCAGAAAATCCAAGATAAAGCTGAAGAAATGAAGCAAGAACGTATGCGACGTGAAACTGAAACAATTGGACAAAAGCTTGATTCAACTCTCAATTCTGCTGGTGAATCAATTAAATCAGCTGGTGAAAGTGTAAAAGAAAAGGGCCAAGATATCAAGCAAGATCGTAAACGTCGTGAAACTGTCGGTGATAAAGTTGATGAAAAGATCAATGCTGCCTCAGAATCTGTCAAGAATGCCGGTGAAGCCATCCAAAACAAAGGTGAAGAAATGAAACAAGAACGTATGCGCCGTGAAACCGTTGGTGACAAAGTCGATGAAAAAATTAACCAAGCTTCCGATTCCGTTCAAAATGCTGGCCAATCAATTAAAGAAAAGGGACAAGAAATGAAGCAAGAACGTAAACGAAGAGAAACTGTCGGTGACAAAGTTGATGAGAAGATTAATTCAGCAGCAGACTCAGTTCAAAATGCTGGTGAAGCCGTAAAAGAAAAAGCTGAAGATATGAAGCAAGAACGTATGCGTCGTGAAACTGTTGGTGACAAGGTTGACGCAAAAATCAATGATGCCTCAGAATCCGTTCAAAATGCTGGTCAAAAAATCCAAGACAAAGCTGAAGAAATGAAGCAAGAAAGAAAACGCCGTGAAACAGTGGGTGACAAAGTCGATGAAAAGATCAATGCTGCATCAGATGCTGTTCAAGAAGCAGGTGAAGCTGTAAAAGACAAGGGTGAAGAAATGAAACAAGATCGTAAACGCCGTGAAATCGTTCCAAGATATCGTCGCCATGCATAAAGTTTTAATGCTTTTTTTAAATCTCAATCGATAAGACGTTGTATGTAAAAATATTCCGTTGCAAATAAATTGTATTTCTCCTTTTTAATATTTTCTTTTGTATTTTTATAATAAATAATTAACTAAATTCAAGTGTTGTGTTATTTTGCAATAGTTTCAAAACAAATAATATAAGATTGTGTGGTCAAAACACTCTAAAAATTGTGATTGAAATTAGTATGACGCAAGCGTTTTGCAACACAGTTGATCAACTTTAAAATCATCATTCCCGGATTTTTTGCTGAAAACATAGATCTATGATGCTCATAACCGTTTTTACATACAATCTCGTCATTTTTAAAGGAGTGTTATTGTTATCTTATCAGTCAAAATTTTGAATGATGTTCATGTAGTGATGTCAATGACATTACGTCCTTGATCAAAATTAAGTATAAATATGAGCAATATTTTTTGATAAAATTGTTAATCCTTCAGCATCTTTGACAGCCATGTTTTGGTTCATTTTATTCATTTTTCTTGCTTTTGTGCCATTTTTAAGTGCTCAAAATTGTTCTACAGAACAACAAAATGCCATAAAAACTTGTTATCTCAGCTATCTCAAACAATATGGATTTGATGTAATTCCAATTTTTAATAACTATGATGCTGCACTTGATAAATATCGTATTCGTGGATGGAATGGTGAATTATATATTTGTAATGCTGGACAACAGCTTATCAGTTGCATAGGCACCAACGATGTCTGTGTTACTGTTGATGTTTTCACAAAAATCTCGGATTTAACTATTGGCGATTCTCTATCATATGTCAATGATTACCTTGAAATGCGTTATAGATGCTTAGGAGATGGTTTTACAGGTAATTATTAAAAAGAACAGATAATGATATTAATTATTTTAAAAGCTTTGCAGAGTTTAAAGACACTTATACATGCATGAAACAAATGCAAGATTGTCCTGGTAATCCAAGCACATGTTATGATGCTGTTCCGTATATTCAATGCGAAGAAGATATGGCTTACAAGCTTTGTGGAGCAAAAGGACGAGATTATATTTGTAATACTTTAGATATTTTGGTAAAGCTATATTTAAATTGTGCTCCTTTACCAGCATGCTCAAAAAATCAAACTGAAATTTTACCTTTTAAAAAGTTGTTTAAACATTTGTAATTTTAGTGTAAATTTCAATAAAATATACAGACTTACAACTCAGCTTAAACTTGTATGTTACTGACTAACTAAGCACATCCTGAAGGTTTTTTAACAGTTATATACCAATTTAACTAAATAGCCTCAAATAAAGTGCATAAAATAAAATTGACAGATATTATTTGCCATAAAATATTTGAATACTTTGTTATGAAAAACTTGACCTCTTTTTTATCAAACAATAAAGCCTCAAAAAGTCCCTAAAATGAAAATATTTTTTTCAGAACTATATTGCACCAATCTTTTCAAATAAACAGATTTCAAAAAATTTGGCCATTAAAATATTTTAGTTCAGATTTACTCGACTGCTATATTTCAAATCTTTAGAGATTATTCAAAATATTTCAAATATGTCTTCTACAAATATTTCAATTCTTTCATTAAATCTATTTTTAATCATTTTTTAATCTTATTTTTTTTCATTAAATCTATTTTTAATCATTTTTTAATCTTATTTTTTTTCAGGAAATTCCAATTTCATTGCGATGGAAAATTTCAAAATCAAAACTTCAAAACAAATTTCAAGGAAATAATCGATATATTTCAAGTGATGTTTTTAAAGTTGATCAACTTCCTGGTGTAAAGTATTACTTGGAAATGCAAAAAAAAATGTTTGATGATGACGAAGAATGCATAATTCTGGGATTAACAATTGATATTCAAACTTCAAAGAAAGTTCAAGCTGATTTCAAAATTTCAATTTTATCTGCAAATTTTTCATTTAAAGCTAGCCATGTCTTTGAGAAAAATGAATTACTTGGAAGAATTCTTTGTACAATGGATGAATTATTTGATCCTGAAATGAACTATATTTTTAATGATTCTATGATTATTACATTGAAAGGTATTTTAAGTGTTGAAAGATCAGATTATATTTCTTATTCATCTGTACATTCAATAAAAAGTGATAATTTGGGATTAATTTTATGGAATCGAGATAACAAAGATTTTGCGTTTGATGTTGGTGGAAAAGAGCTCATGGTAAGGTCTATTATTTAATAATAATGCTCCAGTACATTTTTGTTTAAGGTTCATAAACTTGTTATTACTGCAAAGTCAGAAGTTTTTGAAAGAATGGTAGAATCCGGATTAAAAGAATCAAAAGAAAACAAAGTTACAATTACTGATTTCGAAGCCGAAGTTGTGGAAATTGCTTTAAAGTTTTGTTATGGTATAGAAATTACTCAATTATTAAATGTTTCAAATGCTGTTAATCTTATTCAATTTGCTGATAAATATGATATCAATGATTTAAAGGTAAGTTTTTCATTAATTTTTATACACGCAATTACGGTTTTTTAGATTTCAATAGAAACATTTCTATCATCTCAAATTTCTGCAATGAATGTTTGTAAAATTTCAAATGCTTCTATTCTTTCAAATTCAATTAAACTTCGTGAAGCTTGTTTTGATTTTATTTTAAACTGTAACAAAAAATCAATTTCAATCAATAATATGAAAATGTTGGATAAAGATTTTGCAATGGAAATTTTTCAAGCTTCTTTTGCTTTTTGTTCTTCGTAAATTTATTTTTTTTTGAATAAAGTTTATTTTTTTCTTATTTCTTCATTTCATTTAAAGACATTTAAGGTTAATCAAATAACTCAAAGAAATGATTAGGAAAGAAACTCCATTGGCATCGATCAACGAATATCCATCAGTAAGTTGAAAATGAGATTGCAAAAAACCCGCAGCAAATTTTGTAAAAAAATTTGTCAACAGCTTTCTTATATTTTTAAATAAAACTATCAATACATTTTTTCGATAATCTGAAATAAGAACGTGTCATTAGGTATAAGAAATAAGCAAGATCGTCTACTATTCTCTAACGCTGAAAATGACATAACGTGATTTTTTTTGAATAGGTAGAAAACACGTGAAACATGTCGTGTAACAAATTTGTTTATTGTCCCTCGTCGTTTTTGAAATGTTGACCCAGAAGTCCCAATCGTTTGCCCTTTTAAAAAACTTTTCAACCCAAAACCCGAATATGCTTTTTTTTCCTTAATATTCTTTTTTTGGGGGAAATGATGTTTAGCTTTTTTCCCTTTCTTTTTCCTCCTTTTCTTCATTTTTCATTGTATTTTAATCATTGACTCAAAAAAGACCTCCGTTCGGGTTCATCTCTGTAGAAGAAGAAATGCAAAGAGAGTTCATTAAGAAACAAAGAGCCTGATGACTCCAGATGTCTTTGAAGACGACATCCCAAGAAAGAAGAAGAATAAGAGTCGACAGACTAAGACTCCTCTTTTTGACGTTTAGTTTTTTGGCATTGTTGTTTTTATTTTATCTTTTATTTTCTTCTTCACAAAAACTAAGAGAGAGACTTTTTTTGCCATTTTAAAAATGACTATTTGTCTTTTTCATCAACACTTACTTTTTCTTGAACGTTCCAATTTTCGTTTCTCTCTTTTTTTGTGAAAGATACTTGAAATAGCCTAAAAAATTAAAATTTTCTGGGGCTATAATTTTCCAAGAAAGAGGTTGGATGAAAAAAAGAAATTGCTAGAAGAGGTTTACCGTAGAACAAAAGTCAACGATGTTTTTCTTTATTTGTAATCTAAAAAAGTTTAATCTTTTGAAGTCTATGTAATGAAAGGATTCTGTCAAAAGTTTTTGCACATTTATTTTTATTTTGCAAATGTGTTTGTCTATCTGCGGTACTCTATATAACTTTGGCATTTTGCAAATTTTTGTTTTCGCTGTCTCTTCTTCTGTTTACAAATTTACAAAAAATAATTTGTTTTACTGTTTTTATTTAACAAATATTCTTTTAAGATTTTAAATAGGGTCATGCACAACAGTCAATGTCTATTTAGGCAATGTATTTGGTGCTTTCGTTAACACTCCCTTAAATCTTTTGATTTTTGCTGCAGTCGAAAAAAGATCAAAGGCGATTTTTACCGGAACAGAAAATCAAGGTATGCGCAAGACATAACAATACTACTATATCCTTTTTAAATTATTACTAGTGTTTTTTTAAATTCAATCTTTACAGTAAATTTCTTACCATAATTTCTCTAAACTACAACTTTTTTCATGTCATGTAATAATTTGCGTTTACAACAACTAAATTTGTATGTTTTTTTTTCTTTCTTCTTCTAACAAGGTTGTTATTGCCTTAAGGCATTTAGCTTTGAGCTTTTTAGTGTGCTCATCTCCCCTTCCTTTCCACCCTTGTCTTCATTTATATAAATTTTTTTGAGTATTTTCCAAGACGGAAGAGGAAAAACGAAAAAGCTGGATGGAACAACAACATTTGCTTTTTTGATTTTTTTAGCCCTATTGCTTGGACATTGCCGTGGATCTTTTTTTTGTTTTCAAAAAGCAGCAATACTTTTTTTCTTTTTTCACCCCCTTGTTTTTACTCGTGTATTGCGATCTTTTCTTTTTCAAAAATTACACCTTTTTTCTTGACTTTTAATAAAACTAATAGTAATCACACATGGGCAAGTGGTAGGAATTGGTAGGAAATTCCTACATCATGTGGCGCGTGGCGCAAGCAAAAACGCTATTTTAACAGGTAGCCTGTGATGCAAAATTAGGTGGCGCAGTAGATGGCGCATAGCGCAAAATTTTTGACATATAGCTATACATGGCGAAAAACAGATGGCGCAAAAAAATTTTTTTGTTCATACTATCTTGCCCAAGTGTGATAGTAATTAAAATTTTTTTTAGATTATTACATCAAATTTTATTACTCTCTTCTTTATGCAATGACAGTAATTTCAATTTCAACAACATTTTAATCTACGATATTACTATCAATTTTATTATTCCAGTGAACATATCAAATTATTATTATTATTACAACTCTATCTCAAAAACGTATGATACAACATTCCTATTTCATAAAACTATTATTAAATGAAGCGTCAAAACGTTCGTACACTATCTTTAATTGTTTGTACATTAACATATTTATTAATTGGTGCAGCTGTTTTTGATGCGTTAGAATCTGAAAATGAATTAAAGTTGGTAAGCATTTATATCTTTGTTGTTTCAAATACAAATTTGTGTGACATAAATACGTTTCTTTAATCCACAACAGCAGCAAGCATGTGACTTTTTAAAAACCATTAATCCAATTTTTTGCTGCAAAAGAAAATGAGGCTGGAAATTTTCCAAAAAGGGTTTTTGTCGTTTTAAAAAATTACTCTTTAAAATTTAATTTTAATCTAAGACTAAAATTTGACGTTTGCTTGACAAAACGAGACAAGAATTTTTTTGCAACCAAAGAAATTTTTTTGTTAATTTTAAAGAGAAACGAAGAAAACCATAAATTATAAAAAGGGAAATGGTTGAAGTCTGACGACAATAGCTGTTGTCTTTAATCTTGAGATGAAAAATAGTAACCAATAGAAGAAAATACTTTAACATTTAAATATCCAAAAGCTTAAAAGTAAATTATTTATAGCTGAAAATAGTAGGCGATATCGTGTATTAGTCATTCAAACTAAAAAAGGCAATTCAGAGTTTGAAATTTACAAAAATGCTCTTAATTAATTATGGAAACTCATGAAATATATTTTGAAACAAACATGGTTTTGCTTCTGGTCCTTCCTTTGTAAAGATTATCTTCTTTGAAAACAACGTTCAAAATTTATTCACCTAACTTTCCATGAGAAAAAATTCCATAAATCTCTTTTTGCGGAAGTATATGTCCTCTTTACAAGAGCTCTCTAACTCAATTACCATAGAAGTTCAAACTAACAACATTAAGTTAAAATGTAGCAAAACGGCTTAAAAACAGGATTTAAAGGACAAAGATTGCAAAAAATGTTGTTTCACATTAATAATCAGCTAAAATTATTCCATCTATTTTTTCCAGCGTCAACAAGTACATAATGTTCGACAAAAAATTATGTCAAAATATAATATTTCACATCAAGATTATACTGTATTAGAAGCAATTATTGTTAAAGGGTATGCTTTTTGTGGATCATTTTTGGAATATATAAAAATCTCTGTCATCTTTAGTATACCACATCGTGCAGGTCATCAATGGAAATTTTCTGGTGCTTTATATTTTGCTACAACGGTTATTACAACAATTGGGTATGGTCATTCAACGCCGATGACGCTTGGCGGTAAAATGTTTTGTATGTTATATGCATTGGCGGGAATTCCACTTGGATTGGTTATGTTTCAATCGATTGGTGAACGGTTAAATACATTTGCTGCGAAAGTATTACGGTATTGTTAGACTATCATAATGATTACAAAAAATAATATAATATTTCAGATGCTGTAAAAAATGTGTTGGACGTCGACCAAATGTTAATCACATTGATTTAATTTTAACTTGTTCAGGGCTATCAACATTTTTAATTGCAGCTGGTGCATGGGTTTTTCATCGATACGAAGGATGGACGTACTTTGATTCGCTGTATTACTGTAAGTTTTTTCTATTAAAATTTTCATTCAACACAATATTTGTCTCAGACAATCATTCTCACATAAATGAACCAATTTCGAGTTTTCCTTATTTAGAAAAAGTACAGTATCTCCATTTAAAAACAGTATATAATAACAGTTTGAATTCTCAGATGATAACTATCTAATTAATTCCCATTGCAGGTTTCACAACTCTTACAACAATTGGCTTCGGTAGTTAAATTTTCATAATCCAACTATCTAAAACAACTTTTTTGCAGGTGATTTCGTTGCATTACAAAAAGATGGAGCTCTACAAAATCGACCAGAATATGTAACATTTTCTTTGATATTCATCGTGCTGGGACTTGTGCTTGTTGGTGCTGCAATGAATCTTCTTGTCCTTCGATTCCTCACTCTGAATACAGAAGATGAAAAAAGAGATAAAAGTAATACACTCAATTTATTGAGCTACAATAACCCAACATGTCATTTTAGGAGAAGCAAAATTAGCGGAAAGAGGTTTAGTACCAGCTGAAAGTTTAGAAGGAAGAAAATATTCAGAAGAATCCGATTCATCAACACATGAAAGACTAGAAGATCCAAAGGGAATTCCACTAGATCCTGAAACGTTATCAGTTTGTTCATGCAGTTGTTATGAAATTCAACATCCGGAATTGGGAATGAGGCATAGGTAAGATACAAATCTGTCAGAAAACTTTCGATGTCAAAAGATATGAAGCAAAATGTATCAGTTACAGTATACAAATAAATTCAAAAAACAAATTTAAATCAACTACAGTAATCGTACTTCCTATAATAACTTCTGTTTGTTTCAGACATTCAGTAAAATCCAAAAATGCTATTGGAAGTGTAAGAAAATCAACAAGACGACGCCCAAAGCATGGCCTATCAAATGGTAATCCTTCGATAGAAGTTGAAGACGAAAAGGCATCAGAAACAAGTCCAAAAAGGCTATCAAAACTTGAGCGACAAAAAAAGATACATGTAAGAGATGAACCACCATCACCACTATTTTATGATGTTCCAACATTCCCTCATCCACCACCCCAACCATCATTTCAACAACAATCTAAAATAGAAGAATCGGGTCAAACAACCGCAGATGCCTTATTACGAAGAAAAGTTTAATTAAATTTTATCGCAAATTTATTTTTTCTGTTAAAAAACAAACAACTAAAGTTATAATATAATTATACAAAAAAGAACGGTGATTAACATACACATGTTTGAAATCACAAATATTAAACAAATCAAAAGGAGAGAAGGTAACCCGTTAAATATATATAAGATAAATAACTAAGAAAAAAACAAAGGGAGAAAACAGTTTAACATTTAATTAAAAGAAAAGGCTCAAATCTAATGGAGCAAGATTATCAACAGTAACAACTCGGCCATGTCCCAAAGCTTCTTGAGAATCAGCATCTTCAGTTTCTTCATCATTTTGATTTTCACCTTCTTCAGCATCAACAAATTCATTTTCTTCATCGTCATCATCTTCTTCAATATCGACGACTTCAACAGTTTTTGTTCTAAATTGTGAAAGATAATCTTCAACTTCTGCCGTAACATTATCTTCAGTAAGATCAATAACTTCTTTAACAATAGAAATTTCAGCATTCATTGGTAAACCATCTCCACCTCCATTATTTAAGTAAGCATTATTTGTAAGGAATTGAATTAAATCAATATCATCACCAGCAGAGGTAGAAGGAGGAGTGATATCCATTGGTTCTTCACTATCATCTGCTGTCATATCAACTGTTTCATTAAGAGGATGAGTTTCATATCCATCATCAATTTCTTGTTTAACCAATAAATTCATAAGAGGATTATGTTCATCACTTAAAGGATGTTCAGAAAGATCAAAAGCAGGGAATTCAACAACTGAAGAAACATTAGGTTTAATATCATTCAATTCAGGCTTAATATCTTCTGCAAAAGCCATTTCACAAGCCTAAAAAAGTTTTTACATAACTATAAAAACACGAAAAGTACAAACTTGTTGAGCATGTAATGCACCTATAATATCATTGATATCAAAGTTAGCAAGAACAGTAACATCTT
Source organism: Panagrolaimus sp. LJ2400 (assembly GCA_024447215.1). Taxonomy (NCBI): domain Eukaryota; kingdom Metazoa; phylum Nematoda; class Chromadorea; order Rhabditida; family Panagrolaimidae; genus Panagrolaimus; species Panagrolaimus sp. LJ2400. Next base: position 1,706,254 of record JAMRYA010000018.1, on the reverse strand, counting down.
CTTGTCCCTAAAAAAAGGTTATTAGTGATCGGTCTAATCTCTTCATTGCTTACTTCAACATGAGCAGGTCGAGTATATTTAGTTAATGCTAAAGCAACTTCATGAATTTCTACATAAGTTGTAATCAAACGATTATAGTAAGAAAGGAAGAGTAATAAACCATGAACAGCAGCTTTACAACCCTTTTTGTTTTCATTTTCAATCATTTTATATGCACGAATTACACCTAAAAGATGCCATTGTTTAAAGAGGCAGCGGACAAACAGACATACGCTCAGGTCCAGGACGAGATGCATATACTGGATAATAATCTTCAAATGTCTTTCGAATAGTACGGAAAGATGGAACATTGATACTAAAATGAGATAAACATTTATAAAATAAAAAGAACACAAAGAAAGCTTACGAAATAGGCCCATAATGATAAGATTTTTCACCAAGTTTGCAAAGATCACGTGCAAAAGTATCAAATGCACCTTCCATACCAGAGAATTTAAGAGAAACTCGATAAGTTTGATAAGCAAAACAAACAATTGTATAAAGCATAAGCTCTTCATTAGCAAGATTTGCCATAATTCTTTCTTCAGGAATTTCAGGAAGTTCCTAAAACACGTTTATTGTCAAGAAAGGCAGTCTACAAAAACAGAAACATACGCTATATTGAATACGCCATTGAGAATTTTCATTCATATATTTACAAGCTTCATAGAGTTCATCATAAGTTCTTAAAAGACCACATTCATATGAAAAGAAAAGGATCAAACCTAAAAAGCAGCTTATTCAATCAATCAATAGCCAACAAAGAGATTCAACTTACCACGAATACATTCAACACCAGGTTTAGTAAATGATAATAATTTAGCATAAAGTCTTCGATGAAGTTCCCGAAAGCGATCAAGTGGATTTTCATAATCTGTTTTAGCCAAATATTCATCAAAGTATTTTTTAATAGATTGTACTTGTGGTGGATGAGCACTAAAAACATCAGATGCATGTATATTTGTTTATCTTTGCCATAGAACTTACTAATTATTACCACCAGAAAGAGAATATTTAGTTAAATTGCAAGCATTAAAAAATTGACGAAAAAGTTCTCGATCTTGACGACCTTTAAAGTTGAAGGTTACATAAGCAGATCGAACGGTGAATAGCATTAAACGATCCTTTCCTTTAACATTATTTCCAGACATTGTTATTCAACTGGTCTAAAAAGTAAAAATAAAGAAATCTGTGGCAGAAAAAGACGGCTTAAAAAACATTGCTAAGTTTGCGCCTTCACTTTTTGAGCTCTTTAGTTGTAACCGAATCGAAACAGCATTACAACTTGTATTTATTTCAAAGATTGCTTTTAGCTTCATGTTGGGGCTTTTAAGGTACAACTTTAAGCAATAAGTTCATTATCACGTCAAGTTTACGTAGAAACGGCAAAAGTAAAATAAGAAAAGCGCAAATCACAAAGACGCAAAAGCGGGAGTCGCAAAATTGAATGCTCAAAATCGAGAGCTCAGTATTTGAAAAACAGAAGGTGCAAATGTTTACGGTGTAAAAATAAAGAAGGAAAACCAACACCTTAAAATTTGCTGCAAAAAAAAGACTGTCGAAAATGAGAGCAAAGAAAATGCAAGCAACAAAAAAAATAAAGAAAAGAAAAAGTTGGACGTTTGATGGACATTTGCTGACAAACAAAAAAGCACACGCAAAAATTTTTCAGCAAGAAACCATCGGTTGGCAAAGCATGGCGGGAATACAAAAATTTTAAAAATGTTTTTTCTTTCAAATCTCGATGTTGAATGCTTACTTGTTGATAGTTTTTTTCATGTTGATTTCTTTGAATATTGATTGATAAAAATATATATATTCTTTGAAGCAGTATCTATTGAATTGGATCATGGTTGCCGATTAGTTAAATCGTGTCTATAAAAATTTCAAGCATTAGTAAATGGAAGATTGCGTCATATATAAATAATACAAAAAGGTATAACGCGTAATATTAGTTAAACTTTATCCGATTACATTGTTGTGGTTAAAAAAAGCAACATAACGAGCTTCCCCTACGTGGTGGCATCACAGTAAAGATTAGCTATGTAAGGATGTACCTGATATTCAAAGAGAGAAGTTTTCCCATTACTATTTGATTATCAGCTTTTAGTAGTAACATGAAATATACAAATCCTTGTCGGCAAAACAAGTATCATATTACTACACAAGTTTATCAACGGCACGATAAAGTTTTAAATGGCGGAGAAAGTATGGGAATTATTCAAACAATAACATATTCGCTTAAACTAAAAAATTAAAGTGAGAAAAGTTTTTGTTAAAAATGAATGAAAAATCGTAAATGAAATTTTAACACTTATTAAAAATCACGAAAAAAATTTAATGGGCTGTAAAATCTATTAGTAAAATTTCGTGTCAAAACCACCTTTTGCTTTCCCTTTTTATGTCATACTGTAGGATGCTCGCTCAAAAATTCATCAACACAAACGATAGATGGCGTTGCTTTTTTATGTATTTGTTTTGCTTTTTATCATTTAAAAAAAGTGTAAGATTATTAGTTTTAGGGTTACTGTAACTGTTTTTCTTTCAATGAAATGTTTATTTATCACTTTAATGTTTGTATAAAAATTTTAAAAATGCAGCTATAATTTATTGATTTACCGTCTTTTCCGGCGATATACATGTGTAAAAAAAATATATCAAACAATGCGTCATCAAAATATTAATAATAAAAAACATTTAAAGAAATAAAAGCAAAATGGAATAGAAAAAAATAATACTGTGTGTTATAATTCTGTGTGGTCCAAAAAATAAAATATATATGAAACAAGAAAATTCAATAATATAAAACAAAACAAATATAAGATTGGATTTTTTTGGCAAAAACATCATCATCATCTTTCATAAAAAATTTTCAAAATAAAGGGGGGAAAAGAGAGAGTCTGCTGTGATTTTGAGAATTTGAGAGAGAAAATAGATACGTAACATGTTACATATTTTTAAGTGCTATTTTGGTGAGATAACTCAAACGGTCTTTTTTTAACAATATTTGGAATGATCAGAGCACATGGATAATTAATTCATTTTTGGTTGTATGTTTTTGGTGGCATTGGTCGAGACGTGAAAATCTATTTGTTGGTGATCTTAACGTCTTCGACGACGTAGAAGACATGACATTGGAGAAAATTCACACTGATCCCAACCATATCCATTTAAAGGCTTTTCACGCTTTTCTGCTAACATCATTACATCATATGGTGAACGAACATGTCGTGGAAATATTGCATATGCCGTTTCAAATGCATCTTTATTTACGGGAACCTTAAAAATTTAAATATTTATTAGATATAAGAGCATAAATGCTTTTGCAAGTAAAAAATTAAAAGCCGTCTTTGATCTTTTACCGACGGCGGAAGAAGATCAAGAGCTATTGCTAATTTCATAGAGGACATAGATTCCCTCAATGCTCCCTCCTCTTTTTTTAAGTCTTTAGAACAAAAAATATGCGGGTGTTTGTTTGCTTTTGGGGCAGAAAAAAATTTGAGTTGAACTTTAGAATTTCCTGGAAAGGTACAAAACCTTTATGATGAGATTGCTTTTACAAATGTCATCATAAGATTTGCTCGTTAAAAGGGCATTTGCATAGTTATCTAGGGAATTTTAATCAAGTCATTCAGCAAAAAATTTATTTTTCTAAAATCTTGCAAAATCTTTGCAATGCTACAGGATATTGTGGTTTGTAATTTGGGATTTTTACAAACGAAGTACTACTATCGTATTATTATATTTTCTTCCAGAAAATATTTATTACTTTTTTCAAAATTAACTTTTTACACGCTTTTCTCTAAATTTCAGAGCTACCGTATCCGCTTCAAAAGCAAAAATACTTTTTTTGCTATTTTTCTATATTAGTTTTTTCACTAGCTTCGAAAAAAATAATTACAAATCTACCGTATCCAACTAACAACTTACCCCATGAATTTCTGCAAAAACAGCTAAAAATACTGAACTGATTAAAATAAATTGCATAAGAAGGGATGAAAATGATGAAGATGTTGCTGCTGCTGTTCTTGGTGGCATTCTGAAAACATAAGATTCAAGATTATTAACTTTGTTAAATAAATTGTCTATCAACACATCACAGCATGACAAATGGTTAAATGATGTTCTTTGAAAATACACAAACATGTTTTTCGTAAATTAGTTGTCTGTGTTTTTTGAATCCTCCTTCATCATTAGCAGAGAGGTAACTAGTATCTACAGTAATCCTTGGGGAAACAAAAATTTGTAAAAGTTCAAATGATTTTAAAACATAAGAACATCGCCAAAGAAGATAATGACCTCATTTTGGGATAGTTTTTTGGTTAATTCATTAACGACATTTTTGACACATGGGTTTAGAGAGAGATATAATGATGTGTTTAAAAATTTATTAAACATTCGCATTTTCAAGCTTGTCAAAAAAAAAAGAGAGCAAGCGAATACTCAAAAATGGTTTTTGCAAAAAAAAGTTTTGTTTGAAATAAGACAAAAAATTTAGGTCGCCATAGTATGAAAGAGTTTGGATACTTTTACCGTTTACAAAATTTGCATAAAAATGTAACTACACTTAAGTACGAAATCCAAACCAGAAATTGTGTTTTATCTCCAGAGATTTCTTTTATGCTTTAAAAAAACAGATAAACTACAATCATTGCTAAAAATCTCACAAAAATCTTTTTTTGACATTTAAATAATGACTTCAAAAATAGCAAAAAAAAACTTTTAGAGCTACAACACCTTTCATGACCTTGTGCAGCCTCATAGCCTTAGGGGACAAAGACATAAACTTCTTACAAACAAACTACAAAATCTACAGTACCACAAAAAATATCGTAATATCAAAAAAAACTAACCTGAATTTGTTTTGCCGGGTAAAGCTGGCTTCCAAGCTGCTGCCGGTTTTTGTATAATAAAATGAAAGAAAGATAGAAAAATGTTTTTCAATAAAAACCACCAACAAAAAATTCTTTCCTTTTACAATTGTAAAAAAGGCGGAGTCTTACTTTCTGAGTTTTTACCAAAAGCTTTTGAGGGGTAATAATATTGTTTTATTTCTTTTATTTTTTATTCCTTAAATGAAGGCTATTAACGTTATAATTAAAAAAACATTGAAAAAACAAGGCAAGAGCGAGAAAAAGTGTTGTGTAATAACACGAACGAACGAAATATTGCAGAGGAGTTAAAGGAAGGGGGATAAAGGGAGAGATATTTGCTGCTGCGTGGGATTATGAGCAATATCAAAGCACAACAGATGAAATATTTAATAGTTGTAGTTTTTTGCAAGCAAGTAGATCGTGAGTAATAGTAATACTACGCAATAATTTCAAATTTCAAAGGTTAAAGCTGAATTTTCTATGATTTTAAACTTTAAAGTTTGATTGAGGCTTTTTAAAAAATAATGAAGAAATTGCTTTGCACATTGAAATTTGGAATCATAATTTAATGTTTAAAGAAGAATCATTTGAAGCGTTTTTGGATTATTTAATCTTCCGACAAAGAAGCTCACAATTCAAAAAATGTTCAAGAAAATTTAAATTTTGTGTCTTTTGCATTGAATCTTTGACAAAAGTGGCGCGAACTTTTCCTTTTAAGTGATTGTAAAAATTTAAGTCTATCTATGAGCAGAAACTTGATATTAAATTTTTTACAAGTTTTTTATCAAAATTTCTCATACCTTTTTTCTCTAAATCATTATGGTAGAACTTTGATATAGCACAAAAAAGAGGAACTTTAGTTTTTACTCGGCGGTAAATTAATTGAATAAAGCTTATTTATTTGTCAGTGTGAAATTGTTTTTAATTTGATAACCAACATTTAATTTAATAATGATTCACTGAAAATAAGGAACTTTTTTATTTAATAAACTATAATTATTATTACTGCCAATTACTAGGTATAAGTTGTTTATTGGTCAATTATTAAAAAGTTTTTAAAGTACTAATTTTCTTTGTCAAAATCTGAATAAACAATTATTAAGAAAAGTGATGTCTCTTGTAGTCTGTCTAGGAGGTCTACGAGATTGAAACCATTGTGCTACAGTAATTTGACGTGTCATTTGCTAAAGTTGACATAACCTAGTTTATCCAAATCCAATAAAACCCTCAAAAGTGTACTTTGTAATTTCAAAAAATTACAACCAAAAAAATGTTTTATTATCGTTTTTTTCTTTTCCTGAAATTTGAGAGAATGTGATCCATCCCTCTTTTTTGGGGGGATTGCTTCAAACAAAGAGGTTACATCTCCTTTTCAATTTTTTCAAAGCTGTAAAAAATGCATTTCAATTTTTTTGAGCTTTAAAAAAAGGCAAGCAATTACTTTTTTGGTTTCAGAGTTTTGATATGGAGAAGAAAGGAAAAAAAGGAGATGACAACATTTTGAAAATTGAAAAGCTTTAATTTAGCCAATCATTCGATTTTCACCCCAACAGCAAAAAAAACGTTATTGAAATGAAAAAACGCGGAAATTGAAGAAGAAGAAGCATCACAGCTCTCAAATCCTTGGAAAAAATGCTGCCAAAAAAACTGACTCACAAAAATTTTTTTATACTTTTTTATTTCACATTTTTTTATATATTAGAAAAAATAGAAATTTATGTTTTGAAATTGAACATAGAAAAAAAATTGAAGAGAGAGAAAAAAATAATATATCTTTTTTACAGTAATACATAGAAAGAGAGAGAAAAAAACATAGAAAAGAATAAAACAAAAAAAAAACGAAAGAAAGCTCTTCGAGCGGACGGGGGCAAGATTTAAAGAGATGGAGAAAAAAACAAAAAAAATTTGAAAAAGTTTTAGGTTTTCAGTTATGCAAATTTGAGGTTTTTTAAAAATCGGATTCATTTTTTGCCCTTTTTGGCTATAAAAGTGTTGTCCAACAGTTTTTTCATACGGCATTAAGAAGATCCAAAAGCTTTGTTGCGTCATTATTACTTTATCCGCCGCGAAAATTTGCGCTCCAAGACAAAACACAAAATGCGCAGCAAATTTCAGATTTAAAGCATCGACATTAGTCAAAACCCAATATAATAATAGTTACCATAGACTTTACCAAAATATAAAAATTAAACAAATATATAAAAAAATTTACAATTGTAATACTTTAAAAAACGAGATAAAGAAAATGACGAGACCATTAAAGGAGTGTTTCGAATTAAAAATTATTATTACAACAAATTCAAAACTTAAAAATATATATATTTTAAAAAAGATTATTATTATTAATATTTCCTGGTTACTAAAAAAATTTCGTTGTTTTTATTTAGATATTTACCACACGCGACATTTTTTGGCAGGATTCATTGGTGAGCCAACTGTACATTTATAGGCATCTGCAAAATCTTTGGAATTTGATAATGGACCTTTGACTCTGAAAAAGAAATCACATGAGAGAGATCATATTTTATTTATTCTATAGCTCTGTTTTGAAAGATCGTTCATTAATAATAATGGTCTCTCATGAGAGGGAGAGAAGGCAAGATTAATCACAAGAGAATTCATTTAAAGTTTTCATTAACTGTTTACATAAAGAAGCTTCAAAAAAACAGCACATGTCTGTTTAAAAAAACATGTATTTTTTACAGGTAAATTGCACCATCTCTTGGGAGTTAATTATAGAAAATACAGAGAAAAAGGGGATAAATGTCAAAGGATTAAAAAACAAATTTTATGAATGAATTTTAAATTAACAAAGAAAAGGCTTGTTAAGGGGGTTAGTAAATATGTAAATATTTACTCAGATGTTTTTTTTTGGGTGTTCGGTTTTTACGTAACATATTTCTTTCGGGTTTAAAAACAGCTCAAAAATAAGTATACAATTTAGTTTTAAACTGCAGAAAAAACAACAAAATAATCCGAAAAAAATATTTTAGAGAAAAGAGATAGTAATTACTATAGTAAGCAATATTGGTTTACTTTTTTATATTCCAGATTACTATCATTTTCATAATTTTTCAAAAACCGAAAGCAAACAGAAACGTTCAAAATATTTGTAATCTAACAAAGACCAGTTTTCAATAACCAATTACACTTACCGTATTGGACCAGGTGAATGCTCAGATGTTCTTAGCTTTCTTACAGCTTCTTTATCATTCATTACTCCACACCAAATCTGTAATATTACATTGAAAAATTCTTCTCTTAGTTATTTGAAATCGCTAACCTGAGCATAATTTAAGAAAAATAATTGATCTTGTGTTAAATTAACACCAGGAAGTTGCTGTGGAATTGGATGAAATGATTCATATTTTTTGTATGCCCGATATGCTTGTTTTAATCCACCATTATCTGCGATATTTTCACCTTTTGTTGATCGACCATTTATTCTCATTGAAATTTGATCCAATACATATGAAGAATACTGTAAATGAAAAGGGTTGGATTTTAAACAATATAGAAATTTGGATCGAAAAGTTTTAGCTCTGATTTTGAAATCGGATCGATATGGGTTGTCGAAATTGACAAATCGGACAAAAACAAATTCTCAAAGGTAATGTTTTTGAACCCTTTTCAGACTAAAAATAACTAAAAAGGAACTTCAAAAATGGACTTACTTGATCTTCAATGCATTTAGCTTTTTCTTCAAACTTTACAACCGTTGCATTATCCCACCATTGCCGAATATTTCCTTTATTATCGTATAGCCGTCCACGATCATCAAACTAAAAAACAAAAAATTAAAATACTTGTTGAAATTATTATAAACTGAAAATAATGGTTATTAAAAAGCTGTGGTCACTCTTTTAATATCCCTTCTAAAAAACTTCATCCAAAAATCACATATTTTTAATTCTTTCCATTTATCATTTTTTGTCTCTCAACACATGTTCCTATCCAACTCTTTCCAAGTCTGTGACGTGAACAAACTTTAAACAAAAGCAAGAAGAAGAATCAAATCAATAAAAAAAGTTGCTAGGATTTTAAAAGTGCCAAATGTTCAAGTTTTTTATGTTTTTAAAGCGCTATTAAAAATTCGCAACCTTTTGAATAAAATTTTTCTTTTGTGGTTTAATGAGTCTTTTTTGCAACATAAAACGAGAAGCAATAACAGTTGAAATTTTATAGTTTAGATGTCTGCTTAAATTCAAAAAAAAGGATAGTAATTTTCAACAATACATTTTTGAAAGTTTTGAGTTACTATCAGGCCTGAGAAATGCGGCCGGCTGGCCGTGGCCGGCCTCGGCCGGCCGCGGCCGCAGGCCGGCCGGCCGATATATTTTTGGCCTGCGGCCGGCCAGGCCGAGATAAGACGGCCGCGGCCGGCCGCTTTTTTATTTTTGTTAAAGAAATGAGCTCCAAAATCAGTTTTTGAGTCTGGTTAAAATCGACTTTTGCACCGTTTCTTTAATAGAATTATGTGTTTTTAGCCTTTTTGGGTATACAATTCCTTTATTTTTATCAAAAATTTCGTCGATCATTGAAAAAACACATATTTAATTTTTTAAAAATTTTTTGGAAATATGCGGCCAGCCGCGGCCGGCCGCGGCCGCGGCCGGCTGAAAAAATTTTGGCCGCAGGCCGGCCGGGCCGGCGAATTTTCGGCCGCGGCCGCGGCCGGCCGGAAATTTCGGCCGCTTTTCTCAGGCCTGGTTACTATCATTTTATGACAGAGAAGACAGTAGACGAAAATATGCAATATTAAAAATGTTTAAGTTACTATCATTTTTTATAAACTTCTTCAAAAAATCAATCAATGAAACTTACACCATGTGTAATTTCATGTCCAATTACTACCCCGATGCCTCCATAATTCATCGATCTTGGGAAATGCTTATTGTAAAAAACAGGTTGTAAAATACCAGCAGGGAATACTGTAATTTATTAATTTACAAAATATTTTAACACCGAAAATAAACTTACTAATTTCATTTGTATTTGGTGAATAAAAAGCATTAACCAAAGCCGCACCAGCAACCCAACGATCACGATCAACAGGATGTCGAATTCGTTCAAGGATATCTTTTTGATACATTTCATAGAATTGAAATTTTGTTTTATAATAATCTCCATCAAATACAACATATCGAGAATATTCCGCATCAACAGCCGATGAATTATTCAAATAATCTGGATATCCAATTTTTTGATTCATTGTATGGACCTGTAAAGACATGTGTAAGGAAATAAAATCGATAAAAAGCTAACTTTTTGTTTTGCAAATGCTTTTGTTTCAGGGGTTAGCCAATCTTCTTCTTCTAGCAATTCAACAAATGCTTCCATAATTAATGAAATCATTTCTTCAACTTGTGACTTTGCTTCATGATCAAAATGATTTCGAATATAAATACTTGAAGTTGCCATTGACATTAAACTATTAATTCGAGTAACACAACCATGCCATCGAAGTTTTTGTACCAACATTACTGAAATTAGAGAAAAAGTGGTAAAAAAAGTTTAACGATGGCAAACAAAAAATGGAATAGTTTCGTTTAAAAATTACTATCAGAGTAACCCAAAATTCGTAACTGTCATTGATAGTAATCTTTCAACTTCTTACTACTAAATAATAGTAACATATTTTTAAATAACAATAAAACTTACAATTTAAACTTCGATAAAATTTAAACATTGTTAATGCAAATGGATCTGGTAAATCTCGAAGCATAGCTTTAAAGAACCAACACCAATTAAGATAATTAATGATAACTCTAAAATTAATCGATAATTGCTGAACTTTCACAAAATTGATATAACGTACTTTTTATCAAAAATTGGAATAAGTGAATCTAATCTTTGAACAAAATCTACACCATAAATAACAACTTCAGCATCATCATCAAAGGTAATAGTTTTACCATTTTTATCAGTAATATCTTCAAAAATTGTATTAAAAAATGTTAACCAATCAAAATGTGGAAATTGTTGTCGCATTTGTCCAATGGTCCATTTTGAATATAGCTCTGCAATATCATGTCGTTGATCTTCTGCTACAGTAATCTAAAAAGAAATTGTAAGATTGGGTAAGAAAAAAGTTAAATGATAGTAATCAAGAAAAGTCGAAAAGTTTGATATTAAAAATATTATCTTTGATAGTAACACAGGAGTAAACTTCTTGAATTCAGTGCATGATATTAACAAATTTCATGAATTTTATAGTTTTATATTTTTAGGTATAAGATTTGATATATCCATTTCTATCATTGTGAAACTTACATTAGCCAGCTGTGTTTCAAATAACAAAACATCTTCCGAATCTTGATGTGCCACGGATGGACTTGCATTTAGCAAAACTAAAACATCTCGAACCAGCGTTCGATATGCTAATCTTTCATCTTCAGTTTCAGGCAACATATAAAAATCTCGTGCAAATAAATTCAACGTCGGTTGATCAACGAGTAAAACATGTTTTTCAGAATTTTTATCATCTGGTTGTACGGTAGCTTTAAACAGAGAATCAACTCGAAATTTCGCTACCATAATACCATATAGCCTTTCAATGGAAGTATTAACAGGAGCATATGAATTCGCCAAAGATGGCCAACCACCAAATTGTCGAAGCACGTCATCAAAGACACCTCTCCAAGTATGTGAAATTTGTGATTCATTCAAGCAAAGATGATAAAATTGTTTTGCTTTTATCACTGCATCACCATCCAAATCTGGGATTGGTCGCTCTTCTAATAAATCTGAAAAAATAAATAATTTAGTTGTATTTGGGACGAAAATTGAAAATACAGTAATTATTTATAAGTTACAGCAATGATGTAGTTAAAATATTGTAATTCAGTTTTATAGGTGAAATGACAGTAATCGAAAAAAGTGAAAAGTTTTGCTTAAAAAATTACTATCATTTATAGTAACAGGTGAACGAGTTACTGTCATTGATAGTAATCTTTCACTTCATTACTATCCAATGATAGTAACCCAAAAAAACACATAAAATAAAAATAAATATTAACAAAAAGTGAAACGGTACTAGCATAAAAATGGTGGTAAAATTTTTAATGTGTTTTAAATTAAAACAAAATATTTTTGGAAAAGAACAAACCTTTTAAAGCTAACTCCAAATCTTGTCCTAAATTTTCAAAATTTGACACCGATGGTGCGTCATCCGGGATTGGATGTTGTTTGATCCAATTCCCACATGCATACTCGTAAAAATCATTGCACGGATCCACCGTTGAATTCATAGATGATAATATTACAGCAGCTAAAAAAATGTAGCAATTTTGGATCAAATAACAACGAACATTTTTTTATGCAGCATCAAAAATCAATAAAAGTTTTTGTCGCAAAAGATCAAAGAAAAAAAGTTGAAACAAAAATTATTTTAGTTTTTGACTTTTGGATTTCGATGGTTATCTGATATCCTAGTAGATGCATACCTGTATGAATACATGATGGTGATAGACATACATCAGGAGTTGATAACCTCCAACTAATTATTAGTAATATTATAGAAGTAAGTAATAAAAGTAATAATAAAATTGTTGTTGCAATAAAAAATGGTCGACCACATGCTCGTTTTCGAGGCTTCTTTGGTACCGTCGTTGTTGTTGTTACGACGGTCCCATCTGGGTCTGTCATGATTAAAGATTCAGTTGGGGGATGATTATTTCTCCAAATTTTGCCGATCTTTTATTGTATATCAATAATAAAAAAATACTATTATTGATTGATTGATAATAATAAAATATAATATTAAGCTGAAATATTAATTGTTAAATACTTATTTAAAAAATTTTGAACCAAAAAATGATAGTAATAGTTCTTAAAAACTTTTTGTGTTACAATCATTTTGACAGAAAAACAAAAAAACGTCACTGTGATAGTAACGCTGCAGAATGTTACTAATCTTTTTTTAGATATTAACACAAAAAACCATTACTATTGATTTAAAAAAAAGCTTTTAATTACTTACTTTTTAAAAATAAATAAACTTTGTTTTTTTCCTTCTTTTTTCTCTTCAAACAATTGTTTCAACAAGGAGAAGATAAAACAAAAAAATTTTTTTGTTCAATTTTTTTCCAAAATTGTTCCCCTGAGGAGGAAATTGTTGGATAAGAAGAAGAATGGCAGCGGCCAATAAAAAAACGCAAATTAGCGATTGTCGTCGTCGGGAACACTCTTCTTCTTCTCTTCTAAGATGCTGAAGAATAAAGAAGAAGACGAAGGGATGATGATGATGAAGTTGATGGCGACGATGATGATGATGGTCCAAGCCCGTAAACCAAAAAAGTATGGGGAGGACAACGGCGAAGATGAAGTTGAAGACGAGACAACAACGGCTTTTCTCCTTTCTTTTTTCTTTTTCACTTGCTTATGCCCGGGAGGGATGTTAAAAAAGACGACTTTCTTATATATTTTTTCTCACTTATCTTTTTTTTCTTGTCTTGTCTTTTTCCGTTGTTGAGAAAAAAGTGGGGATAAAAAGGCGCGTGGCGTTTAGTAGTACTTGCTCGTCTTCCTTTTTGTCTTTGCCGTTAAAGTTTTTCTTTCAAAAACGAAGCGCACTTGGCTGGCAAAAACACGAAAAGAAATAAGTTTTTTAGTGGTAGTAAGTTATATTTCTTTTCTTCGTTTCTTTTCTTCTTCCAACGTCAAATGTATGTAATATGACCAATGATATAATATCTCTATCTATCTCCCAATGTTTGTTGCTGTTGCTGACTCCAAATTGACAATATAAAAATAAGTTAAATTAGCTGCTGCCGATGCTGGTTGCTGACTGGCTGCTGTTATTTCAAAAATGTTGTTGATCAATTGTAGTGAAATAAAAATTGAAATGGGATTGAATTTGTCACTCTCGCCTTTCTTCTCTTTTTCTTCCACCAAACAAAAATTCTTTAAGGTTTAAGCTATTGCTGATATATGAGGTAATAATAATAATATATGTAATAACAAAATACCTCTTTTTTCTTGACAACAAAAGTGATTAATGTTATTAACAGAAAAAAAAGTGGGGTGAGTTAAATGACGATGATACCGATAATGATGAAGATGATCAATGAATCTGTTGTTAAAAATGAATGTAGAATTTTGAAAGGAAATAAATTTTTTTAAAAAGAAATGATTGATAACAAAAAATATATAAGTTTTGTTCAAGCTGATATAAGTGACATATATAATAAATATATATCAACGAATTTTAGGATTTTAAATAATAATAATAACTTTTTCAGTTCTATGATTTTCCCATTTTCCACACCTCTAAAAAAGCTTTAATATATTAGCAAATAGAAGAATGATGTAAGAAGAAGAAAAACGCATTAAACTATTCTAAACACGCAAAATAACATGTTTAAAAATACTCCCACAAAAAAAAGAAAATAAGCAAATCACGCAATGCTTTGCTTTAAAAAAAAACAGAATTTGAGTTGCAAAAAAACCCAAAAAGCTTTTTGCATTTATTTTTTTCAAGACTGTTAAAAAAACGATTCCCTTTGAAAGAAGTAATAATAATAAGAAAGTTGGCCGACCCAAATTTCCTGTTAGCAATTTTTTTTCGGAAATTAAATTACCATTTTTTACACATTTGAGCGAAAGAAAAAAGAATAAATAGGTTTATTTTTGTTTTTAATAATCTCAAAAGAAAAAAATATGTTTTGGTTTTTTTGTTTATATTTTTTTGACGGCAGATTTTAACACCGTATAAACGTGGGAAAAAAATGCAAAATCTCAGAATTTAAAAAGCAAAATTATAAATTGGTCAAACCAAAATAGACGTTTAAATGTAGAAAAATGAATAATAAATAATCAAAAATGGGTCTGAAAAAAGCAGAATAACAACATCAAAATGAAAAAAATTATTGTACCTAAAAATGCAACATTTTTATTCGGAGCGATTTTCGAATTTTCGGTGTAAGATCACAAATCTTTTTTTCCAAAAACCGCTCGAATAAAATTAATTAAACAAATTGAAGACAACCTTTTGACCAAAGAATTTTTTCATTATTCTCAATGGCACGAAGTCAGTGCCATTCATCCATCACTGATAAATCTAATCAAAATAATCTCAATTTCAGTAAACTAAAAAAAATTTAAAAGCATTTTTTTTCTCAAAAGAAAATTACCAAAAAAAATAATTAAATTTTAACAACCAAAGACTCTCTTTTTTTATTTGGCGAAAAACCAAATTCTGTGGGAAACACAGAATTTTCAAGTCTGTTTTTTTAAAAAGTTTTTCAGAAAAGACTCTTTTTTTCAAGTGTTTTTTTCTATCATAAATTTATCACATTTTTTTCGAAGAACAGAATAAAAGGGAAACCGATACATCTTTAAAACCACAAGGAAGCAGCTTTTCAAAAGAAGTTTCAAAGAAAAAAAAAGAGAAAAAAGTCAAAACTTTATTTTATTTTTCAAGATTAATGCATTTATCTCTCGGAGAAAGGCGACAGCTTTTTTGATATCCCAAATGGACACTTTTTTTTATCCCTAAGGCATAAATCATTGATATCTGGGGCTTTTAAAAATGTTCTTTAAAATATTTTTTTTTAAAATAAAATGAAAAAAGTGACCAATGGCATTTGAATAAAGCTGTTTTTAAACGTCTGCTAAAAGTGGTTTTTGGCCTTAACAAAACATTCATGCGTTTTTTCGATTTTATGTAAAGAAAAAATTACTTTTAAAGTGAAATATAAAATTTCAAAATGATTTATTATAAAGAATTAATTATGAATTTAAAAAAAATTGATCAAACATATGTACAAATAAATTAAGTCATTTGAGAAAAAACAATGAAAGAAAGAAATCCCTGACAGGTATTTTTTAGTCAAAAAAATATAAGTGATTTATTTTATCTTAAAATTCTCTATTCGAGACCGGGAAGGGAATAGGATTTAAAAGACATTAGTAGTCAAAAATAGATAGCAGGCAGGCAAGGGGCTTAAACATTTGAAGTTATTGAAACAGGTGCAGGTGTTCGAGGAAGGGCACTACTTCGGTAACCGCTATTTCGAGTTTCAGGTCTTGGTGAAATTCCTAGTGCTTGTTGTTTTGGATCATATGATATGGTAATTTCTGAATTTATCTGAAAATTTCAAGATTAATGGATTTGATAAATTTTTTATAGCATACTTGATATTTCCTCGGTTGTACATTTCCATCTGCATCAAGTCCAGCATCAACGGGTGGAATTACAATATTTTGTGGAATTGTAAATCCTTGAGCGGGTGACCCAATAACTGTAGGCTCAAATGGATCTGCTTGCGTGGAAATATGTTTCAACTCTTTTTGTTCTCGATCATCCCTTTTTACTTGCCGAGGTCCACGTCGATCTGATCGATGCCGATGCTTGCAAGTTGTATCACTTTCATCATCAGAATAATCTCTTCGATGATGCCGATGTCGATGATGGCATCGTGAATCAGTGGACTCTGATGGACCTACTAAAAAGTAAATGGGGATATTAAGAAACAGTGTTAACAGGAAAGCTTACTACTAGAATCAGCATCAGAACAATCACAATTTTTATTTTTACATCTTGATCGGCTTCTTGATCGATGACCATGTGAATGCCGTCTACGATGATGGCAATGATGACATGAAGATTTATGACGATGAGATCGACGATGATGATGCCCGCGAGGGACATCACGAAAGCTGTCATCAAACAGAGATGGCACAGATTGAGCATGGGATAATTGAGTATTAGCCGGTGGAAGGGGTTCAAATGGTGGCTCATCTAAAGAAGAATCCTTGAATGGCATTTAACTCAACATAGATGCCTTACCTAATGGCCTTTTAACTGGTGTCCCATATGGTGGATATGGAGGTTGAGCATCAAAATATGGATCTGGAGGGGGTGGAGGATATTTTGGATCAGGATACCACCGATCTGGATCATCCCATTGATTACGATATCCAATTTCACCTTCATCCAGCGCTTCATTCACGTCAATCTCCTGTGAAGTAACATTTGGACTAAATCGATTATAATTTTTTGTTGTTTTTCGTTTTCCTTCATAATGTTCGAGCACTCTATTCATTCTTGAATAAAACACGCAAACAACCAGCGTCAAATAAACATTTATAAAAACACCAAAAATTTCTAAGATTGTTAAAACAAGCCAATAATCTCGTACATCCCCTGACCACCACATAACACAATAGGCAGTTGAGGTAAGGATTGATGCAATCATTACTGGAATCCATGGCCATACAAGAAATCTGGACCATGCATGAACACCGTATATCAAAGCCACCGATGCAAAGAGAAGGAAAAAATTGGCAATTAAGCATAGAACTTGTATCACAAATAAGCCTGAAAATGTTCATGATGAAGGTCAAAAGTGATAAGAACACGTTACTATTAAAACTTGACTAAACATGTTACTGTCATTGAGAGTAATTTTCGAATTTTTTTAACCTCAAATCTCTATCTACCTAAAGCTAGTGCTTGACCGACCGATATTTGTTACTACAACTTACCAGTATAATATCTTTCTTCAGGGGATTGCCAATAACTTTCATAATATGATGGAATATCATATCTTCCATACGTATTATAATTCGGTAATAAAGTATTAGCTGCTCGATCCCTTTCATATTTAATTGCAGCCATTTGCCAACCGTATATCCCCAATTCCACAACAGCAAATAACTATAATTGTGTTTTTTAGTTATAAAATTTGGCAACGAAAAAATGTGAGAGAAAGAAAAAACACAAAAAAATAAGAATCAAATTTAGGCAATCAATCCCCCAGTCGGTCGGTCGGTCAAACAACATAGCTTAAGCTAATGATATGCAAAATTTTGTAAAAGTAGCAAACCTTGTACTAATGCTGATGTTCTTGCAGTAGATGCACCAACACATGGACACCAATATTCACATTGTAAATTTGATTGTGCCATTGTAACATGCTCACATTGGGATAGCACACCCCATTGCCAACCAAATAGTGCAACTTGTGCAACAGAATATACCTTTAATATAAAAATATGTGAGATGTTAAAAAATGCTATTAATTAAAAGTAAATTTGCGTAACAGTGATTTGCTTTTATACTGTACAATTTCTGTTAAGAACTACTTGCATGATGTTGATGCAAGTGTTCACAAATCCCAAAATGTCTCCCCAAAAAACTTTAAATAAGCATAGAAGCAAAACATTGTTAAATTAAGTAAAAAATAATGTTGTTGGTCAACCGACTGGAGGGATTTACTACAACTAAAGACAACAGAAAGCTACAAGGAAAAAAGAAGCAGCACAGAAATATTATAGCAAACAGAGCTTTGCAAAATTGTGATTTTGTAAAATCGAAATTGACAAATTGACACTGAACTCAAAATTGTAAGAAATCGAAAGTGAAACTAAAACGTTTTGACCGAAATTTCAATGTCGATTTTGCAATGCCCTGCTATAAAAAAATGCATTTTTAAGTGAATAACTTACAGCTGACCATATTCCGATTGTAATGGTGGCATCTTTTAATTTCCAACAACAACATGGATTCCAGCCCATGTTGCTGTTGGATTAATTAAACTTTGCAGGGATACCCTCTCTGGCACTTTAATTAAATAAAATATCAACCGATTGGCGTTTCCCAAATCATGAAGAATGCTGATTCAGTGGAAATAAAATTCGTCGACTTTCAAAAAGTAATAGTACAAAAACTGAAACTTATAAATGAAAATGTTTTATAAAAAAACGTTGAAAAATCAAAAAAAAAGAAAATGAGTCAGATGAAAAGCACGCGTTGCTTCTAAAATTCTGTAAGCTGCATCTAAAAAAGGGAAAGAAAAGAATGCACCTTGAAGAGGTGCGACATGGTCAAAATTTGATGAAAGTTTTTTTTTAAAAAAACGGAGACATGAATCATCGATTTTAAAAAAAAATAAATTAAAAAACGGCGGAGGTGGAGAGGAAAAGCGTTTGTCAGAAGGACAATAGAAAATATTGAAAATGGTTTGAAAAAGTTTTTAAGAGGTCGAGAAAGTTGTAATAACATTTATAAATTTAGTAATAGAAGAGAAAGCAATCTATAAGTTTGAGATCATTAGGTAAGATGAAATATGCAATTCACATAGATATGTATTTTAAATATCTTTCAACATCATTTACCGAGTTAAAAGATGTATCATAGTTCAAACAATTTAAATACAATTCAAAAATACAGTAAGAGAGCTATGAATGTACAATGTACATTTCAAGTAGACAGAAATTGTTTTTTATTCATAGCATCAGAGAAAATAATCAATTTTTGCATGTGTGACAAATTTACACAAAAACTTTAAACGAGAATCTTAAAAGCCACTCCCTTGAAGCAATTTAACCAAAATGATCAATACAAAACTTTTAAAAACATTTTAAAAGTACAGCAATAATCGATTAATTGCTGCCAGTAGGAAAAAAGAACAAAAATAAAGATGAAAAATGTTTTTTACATTGCTGCCAGCTTTGTTGATGAGGGGGGCTTTAAAAAAAAGTATACAAATATACATACATAGCATAAAAAGGGAACGAACAGAATATGCGCAAAATGGTTTTATTTCAGGTAAGAAAGAAAAAGAACGAAGGAGCAAAAGAGAGAGAGAGGGACGCTTTCAACAAGGGGAGGACTTCAACTCTAAAAGCTTAAACAAATAGATCGCAACAAAAAAAGTAAAAAAAGAAGAAATTTCATTGCGCGAAAAAAAATTTTGTTGGAATAAAAATGGAACGTTGATGCAAAATAAAGTAGGCGGAGAAAAGTAAGTATAAAAATATCGATGAACGAGTTAGTTAGCTAGCTATATGAAGCTTCTTCCTTTAGGGCATATAGGTATAATGTAAAACAATATAAAAGCATAATTTTTGAAGAAAAACAATAAAAAAGGTATGAATTCATTTTTTCACACAACAAAAAAAGATGAAGGAAGAAAAGCATGAGCTCTTTTTCTGGCTGCAATCAACAAATATGGAGATTGAAGACACAGAAAAGCAAACATATAAAAATGGTCCGTGAAAAAGAAGAAGAAGATGACAACCTGACATGTGAAAAAATGAAAGAAAAATAATAGATAAGAAAAATTGAATTTGTACGAAAAATTTTTATGAGAAAAAGAAGATGCAGCGATATTATTAGAGTTGTTTTTGTGATTACAGGTGAGCTTAGAAGGTGGTGTTTGGAAAGGTCAAAATATGTCAAGGGCTTCGTGCCGTGTCATATTTAGAAAGAAAGTCATCGAAATTTAATCAAAGCATGATCATTTGATTGATTTTGGCACTTTATCCTTTTCATTACATATTCATTAAGACTTTTTGGCCTATCAAAATTTTCATTGTGAATTTAAAAATTTGTACAGTTAAGCTTAGAAAATCAAAAACTTTCAGAAAACTCTATGAATGGTATTCCCTTTGTTCTCTTTTATAGCTTCTTCCATAGCCTCCACATAGCTTATGTCATCATTCCCATTCATAAAAATAAATAAAAGAACAATACCAAAAATTCGACAAACAAAAACCCATCCCAACAAAGCAGCATTCATTCATCCCTTTTTTAAGTTTTGCACTGGTCATTTTTTTACGGTAAAAAGCAAGGTAGCGTAAAACTATACTTTTTTTTCTTGTTGCCTCTATTTTTCAGCAGCTTCTTCCAAAAATGACGAAAAATGTATTTTTGTTACTTTTTTTTGTTGCACGCATTTTAGAGACAGAGTGACCGCTACTTGCCTGCTTATTTGGTTGTTGTATTTTTACTTGGCTTGCTTATTGACAGCCGACCTGCTGTTGAAAGTGGTCACTAACTAATCTATTTCCCAAAAACGGTAGTCGCTTGCCAAAAATGTGTATTCGCCGAAAAAACTGTAAAAAAGAGAAAAAAGCAAAATATAATAAAAGGTTGGCAAGGAAACCATTGAAGATTAGAAGCAACAACCGCAACAAGCGACAACAATAGCCGGTTATTTTTATTTAGTGCGCGTAATTATTCAAAAGGTGTTGCATGAATGTGTTTAAAAGAGAAGGAAAAAGGGGATAAGCGTTTGGTTAGTGACAGCCGCAATTACTAAAAATGAGGAGAGTGGGGTGAAAATGGGAGAAAGCGGTAGCAAGGATTGATGGAAAATTTTTAAATTAAATTGCATGTTTTGGGTTAAAATACTTTTAAAAATAAAGAAACAAAATACTATCATAATTTTAAAATTTAACTGATTATATTAAAAAAAGACAAATTTGCATATTTCTAACAAAAATTTTGAGTTTCTTTAATTTTATTCGACAGAAAATCTTTCTTCTGGTTTTTAAATTTTGTGTTAAAAAAAAGGTGTTCAAAAACTATTTATTTGATAACCTAATTAAAGCAAAATAAAATAACTAAAAATTAAAGCTAAACAAAAGCTAATAAAATTAAATGCCACTAAGGAAGGCGAAGAATTATTAGCAAAATTATAGTTACAAACAATTGAACTCCAATTTGTTGGATTCCATTGATAGCTATCATCACAAATAAAACTAATATTACTATTAATTGTATAGTTTGTAAAGCAACCAAAGCTCGCTGTCGAACCTTTAAAAAAATTTGAAACATTTAAATATCCATTTTCTGGGGCAATTAACTCGGAACACATTTGTGTTTGTTTATTTAAAATTGTTACAGCATTTTCGTAGTTTTGATTTGAAATCAGAGTAAAGTTAGCAAGTGCCAGATTTCCAGTGTAATAAAAATCAAATAAACATGCCCAATCATTTTTGCAGGATTCTTGGCCAGCAAAATTTGAAACTGCTGAAGTATTAAATGAAAATGTTGGGGTGTAAGCTGGGTTATTGTAATCCGCAAAAGTTTTCCCGCCGAAGTATGTGAACAGAGAAGTTGAAGGTGTTACAGCCCAAGAAAGACCAAAATCGTAATGAATTTGTTGTAGACTTGAATTGGGGTTGAGTATAGTACCATTTTTGCTTGTTAAATCATTACTTTTATCGCCATCAAAATTACCAAGCAACCCACCGGTGTCTGATTTCCATGATGCAACAACCGAAATTCCAAGAGCTCCATTAAAAGTTGTAATTTTAAAATAGAATCCCAAATTAGTTCCAAGATGGATAGTTCTGTAATCATCTGAAATAATAATCTTCCAACCATCAATCGATAATTGTCTTAAGGAATTTGGACTTGTAATATCTAGCAGCTGGTCGTCAACAAAGATATCAACAACTCTAATAAGTGATTTTTGAATTTGAATTTTTGAGGAAGATTCTCCTGCAGCAAAAACAAAACCACTAAAAATTGTTGCTTTTGAAGTTGCATGGCTTAAAGGTTCCATTCTAGCTTGAACGGCTAAAGGTTGATAAGTTGAATTTTCAAGGATCCAAAATTCTCCAAATCCATTAAAAGTATAAAAAAGACCATCAAAAGTGTAAAGATGTGGGTCACCAAAACCTGCTGCAAGCCCTGGGGGAATATAACGATTCCCAGGATCACAAGATCGTACACTTTGATATTTTCCACATAGTGCATCATCTTGATCATAGCAACACATAAGCCATGGAATAATATCATGAGCATGACGTTCAAAAGGATCAACAGAATGCACTTTTTGTGTATGTCCCCCGCTACCAAAACTACAATCAATATTTCCTTCTTTGTAACAGCATACTTTTCCTTCTTCATCTCCAAATGGGATAATTAATTCATAGCAGATATCTTCACCGGGATGATAGAAAGTTGTTGCAGATGGTGTCTGTGGAATGAAACGTAAATCAGCAGCAGCTTGTTCAGCAGTTGGTGGACATGGTTGTGAAAGTGAGGAATTAATATATTCTGCATTGAATAACCAATCATTGCAGGCTTTTGCTCTAATTGATAGAGCACAAAAATCACCAATAAATTTATTAGCTAAAAAAATTTGTATACTGATTAAAGTAGCTTATAAACTTTTAATAATGCACTTTTAATAATGCTTGAAAATGTTTTCGGTTTATCTACTTTTATTTACTTCTATTCATTCCCGAAAATCAGCATTCATTTGAGAAATTTATTGCAACTTTTGGCAACACAAATAACCAAAAAAAACCGCTCTAATAAATGCCATCAGAGCTGATTAAATAAAAACAAATTGATAAAAATAAATCAATAATCCAAAAAAACAAAATCCTACCATCAATTGCCGAATTAGCAATCCAATGACTTTGATAATCTAAATTTCCCATCATATCCCATCCAAATTCAATAGCTTGAAAAACAATTTGTTGTCGTCCAAAATTATAGCTACAAATTTGTGAAAGCCCTGCAACACTTTCATCACTTCCATTATTATTTGAATGTTGCCAAATCCATTGCCCGCTATTATCAATTTTTTCAGCAAGTTTTATTACATTTTCAGCCGATGGTTTTTCCAAATCAAAAAGTATCATTTGTAGTGTGATGTAATCCGTTCCATTTATAAACGAATTTGGGTCCCATGAAAATGTAGTATTGACAGCAGTACCATTGGAGTCTTTGTTAACTTGAAGGCCGAGGTTATTGCTTTCAGGATTAAGCTTGGTCACATAAAGATAGCCATGATAAGTTGTATTTAAGAATGAAATAGGTGCCAAATCATCGACAAGAACGAGTTCAAGCTTCATTCGACCACTTGAATATAAATATGGAATTCCACAAATAACTTTTACAGATCCACCAGAACCAATAATTTTTCCTTTAACTTCAAAATATGGAAATTGTTCATGATCATGAATTCGACAGGTTACGGTAGTATTGGTAGTTTTAAAACATGGTCCACTAACTTCTACAGCAACTTGTCCAAGCGTTGATACAGTTGAAGGAGAAATTTTAAGGGTATTACTTGGCACAAATGAAGGTGTACATCCCGCTGTTTCAATGTCAGAAGAATCAACTCGAAAAATCCATTTACCAGGAAAATTAACATTTGATCGATCTTGAATTGTTAAAATATCATTCTTGCACGAACCATCTAACATTAGTCTATTTTTAGCATCTCCAGCATCAAAGCCAGCTTGTGCAGGCGTTCCACCGAGTCCATCTACGCCATGTGAGAGATCACCTGTAGTCCTAAAACAAAACCACGCATAATACAAACTTTTGAACAAAAGATACCAAGTAATTTGATTATAATAAAAGATTGCAAATGAATGAATGCCATCCGTGGCAATGGCAGCTTGGAAAGTATTTCGTTTTTCTTCAGGATGTTTTGTGGCATTAAAAAATGTTACATTAAACCATGTTGCAATAAATACAGATTTAAATTTAATTCCATATAAATTTGGAAATGCGTTTATTACTTCAGTTTCAGCTTGAAGCAAATCACTTTCTCTCATAGATTCTCCATAATATACAGCGTCACCGTGCTTCTGATCAGTTGTATCAATATCAGCCCTATAAATTTAGGAAAATGCAAATTTTAGGTCAGAATCGTGATTAACGAAAATATCGTTCTTGATAGTTTTGAAATAAAAACGTTTAATTACAGAATTTCAAAAATCAAAATTTCACAAATTATTTTAATTTCACCAAAATTTTCTACAACAAAATTATCTTACCAAAATGGTCCAATCATACTGTAATTAAGTGGTATACAAGTTGGTGTAAATGTTTGAATTGCTGAGTTAAATGAAATTGCGCCATTAACGTTGACCCATAGGGTTTTATATAATTTATCAAAAAATGGAAATGGTATTGTTAAAGTTTGTGGCGGAGAACTTCCGTCATCTGATGGTGGGATAGCTTGTTCATTATTCGTTACTCCAAATGGAAAAAAATCTTCCAGTGGAACCAAGCAATAAATTGATGGTAGAAGGAATAATAAATACAACAGTATTTTCATCTCCTGAAACAAAAGTCTTTGGAGCGGGATTATTGAAGTTAATAAGGTTACGGTAATTTATAAATGAAACTAAATTAATGACAACAACAATATAATTTTTAAAAGTTTTAATTTAGGCCTATAAAAGTAGTTAAAATAAATGTTTTTCCTTTCTTCTTTTCCTTACATCTACGTTTTTAGACGCACCTTTCTTCTTTAAGATGAAAAAAATAGATGAAGCAAAAAAACAACAATGAAACCGAATGTAATAAAAGTGATAAGCGACTTCCTACTTGCCTTTAATTTAATCTGCATTGCTTTACTTTCTTCAACTTTAGTGTTTTACCACTTTAGTTGAGATAGTGTCTCTATCTCTTTTCTCTATCATAGAGAAAAGTTTTTAGTGTAACCATATTATCAAACTAAAAAAACATCTTTCAAAACTACAAATCTACTGTTTCAGCAACGCTAAACTTTGAATGCAAAAAACACACTTAAAAATGCATACCTAGCTTTGTAGTGATTCAGATGCCAAAAAAGCGTTATTTTCTTTCTATAATTGCTACATATTTTTTGTTAAAAAGCAGATTAAAATTTTTTTTTCTTTGTTTGCAATAAAAAAATGCAGAAATAATAGGTGCAAATTAAAACTCTAAAAATCGCACTAGTATTTTTTTAAATAAAAGCTGCATTTCAACTGCCAAAATTGTCATTATTATTATTTGCTTTTAAAAGTTCTATCAAATCAAGAAATTATTTATTCATTTACTATTTTTCAAAAATGGAAACAGTAAAAATGGTAAGCTTTAATTATTAGGATTTTAAATGGTTAAAATTTATTCTAGGAAATTCCAATTGGAATGCGATGGAAAATTACAAAAGATGAAATGAGAAATCAACTTCAGACGAATGATAAAACATTGTTTAAACTCCAGGATATTGAAGAACTTTCTGGTATTGAATATGCTTTATGTATTGCACATGATGAAACAAAAGATGAAATTATTATTGGATTAGGATTTTCAGTTGAAGAGCACACTATTATCGAAGCAGATTATTCTATTTCATCAACTAAGAACAATTTTACTATAAAATCCGAAACTTTTGATAAACCCGGTCGAATGATTGGCGAAAATATTGGTACTTTTAATGAAGTATTTGATCCTGCAAACAATTATTTTATTGATGATAATTTTATTGTTCAAATAGAAGGGATTTTGCGTGTTGAAAAGGAACAACCAAAAAGTGCCAATTCAATTGCAATTAAAAGTTCTAACAATTTGGGTGAAGCCTTATGGAATCGTTTTGATCAAGATTTTGATATTGAAGTTGATGGAAGAATTGTAAAAGTAAGTTTTTGTGAATAAACGAGTTTGAGTTAAAAGTTTACGTTTTAAGGTTCATAAATGTGTTATTGGAACAAAATCTCCTGTCTTTGATCGAATGTTTCAAAATTGTTGGAAAGAATCAAAAGAAAGCAAAGTTACAATTATGGATTTCGATTTTGATATTGTTGAACTTGCAACGAAATTTTGTTATAGTATTGAAATTACTCAATTATTAAATGTTTCAATTGCTATTAAACTTCTTCAATTTAGCGATAAATATGATATAGCTGATCTTAAAGTAAGTGTCCTTTTATTATAAAAGTTTAATAAAAATTGTTTTTATTATAGTATTCTATGGAAGAATATTTATTTGATCAAAAATCTCCTATGAATATTGTTGAAATTGTAAATGCTTCAATTCTTTCAAATTCTATCAAACTTCAAGAGCAATGCTTTGATTATATGGTCGAATGCAGCCAAAAGAAAAATTTTGTCAAGGATTTGGATATCTTGGATAGACAATTTTCTTTAAAACTTTTAAAAGCTTCTTTTTCTTGTTAACTTTTTGTTTTGTATCTTTTGATTTAGATATGTTTATATGAATTTTTATTTTTAAATATCTTCGATTGATTTTTGCTATATTAAAACTGATTAACACTGAACGTGTTTTACAAGATTCCCTATGCTTGCTATGTTAGCTATAACAAGTATAAGAACACAAAAAAGTTCCAATAATTTTTTTTGTATAAACTTTTTGTATAATACTTGAATTGTCGCTGTAATGACCATTAACTGTCTTGATTCTAATTTTGAATACTTTTTTCATCCATGTTACATTTTTGTTATTTTATTTTAAACTAAACATAAAAAAATAAATAGTATAAAACAACGTTTTATAACTTTACATATTAATAAATTCTAGAATTTATCTCTATTTTTTAACCTTTGGTGGAAGAGGTTTTTTAGCAAATTCTTCAATATCAGCAGGAAAAGCTGCTGCTTCATTTCCGCTTTCAAAAGCAACAACAATTTCTTTCATTTTTTGAATAAATGTTTCCAAGCATTTTGCAGAAATTTGTTTTCCAAGATTTCTTCCACTAAATACACATCGAATTCCAACGGGTGTCTTGACATTGCTATCAGCATCAGTCCAAAAACAGAGCTCACGTTGTCCAATATCAATAATAAAAACACCAAAATTAAAAGCAGAATAAAATTTTGCAAATTCATAGCAAAGAAGGGCAACAGAATCAGTGGTAGAATTTTTAGCAATTTTTGAAAGTTGTTCATTAATTTTGAAGCTAGATGTGGTGCCGGATATTAAAGAGAAAGGAAGGATATCAATTCGATTAGTTTGTTGAAGAAAATGTATAATAAAATAGCAGAGGCATGTATTTGAGATTTCATGTAGGCCAGGATTTGTTAGAATTATATTATTATAAAGATATCCAATTTGAATCATTGATGGGCATATACTGAAAAGACGGTATTTTTTAACGAATGACATTGAATAAAATTAATTACCGAGTATATAACGTGATCATTTGAGTACGCTTCAAAGCTTCTGTGCCACCAAAAAGTAGAGTAACTTTTGCAGGAGTATTTTTGTGTTCAAATAATAGCTTGCATGAATTCTAAAAAAAGTTTCAATATTAAAACAAATACTTGCATAAATTTTTTTATGGCTACAGTAAGCAAGTTTCTTTCAAAACAATAATTTTTTACAAAACTACAGTAACCGTCTGATAAGGAAAATCTCTGTCACAAAAAATGCCAAAAATTTAATTCTGAAGCGACGAATTTAAAAAAAAGCACAGTATCCCTATTCCTTATAAAAACAAACTTTTCTTAAAACAATATCAGAATGTTGAGCAATTCCTTCATCATGTAATTTAATTTGAATTTGTTTAAGCCATAATTGAATTAATAATTCATTAATATTAGGGATTTCATTTCCCTTTTCATCACAAATAATTACGCATAAACCAAAGAAAAACCAGATTGATTGAATTTCTTTTGTTTTGTCATCGATGGAAAAATTTAAGAATGAACCACATTCATGAAATGCTGTACCAATTCCTTTAATGATTGCATTTGGAATAACCTAAAACTCAAGTTTCACATGGAGATCATCAGAGATCGGACTCATAATGTTTTATGCAATTTTCCAGCTGTTGAATTATTATATTTTTGACCGACAAAGAAAAGAAAAAATTTTGTGAAAAAAGTTTTTTGAACAAGAGGAAATAGAAATTTTTGCGTTGAATGTAATTTTCGCATAAAATCTGTTTAAAGCAAATTGAGCTCATATCTAAGGGGATTAAATAATAGAAAACTAACCGAATCAATAACTGAAGCAATTTCTTTAATAATTTTTGAAAAAACCTTTTCATCAATAGTTGGAGAGCGTCGAAAATTTAAAGATGAATTTGTTTGAAGCCTTTGTTTCAGAAGATCGATCTTAAGATTTGGTGTTGATGAATCATTATTATAATTTTTTGTTGATTCTTTTGAAGGAATTTCATCAATATCAGGTAATTCAAACGCATCATCATCATCTAACCAACAATCAGACATTTTCTTTTACGAACCCTATTTAGGAATTAATTTTTACACGTCTATGTCCAATTTCCATCGAATGCGGCGAAAAAAATATTTCGTAATTTTTGCTTTCTTAAATCGGCCCCAAAAAGAGACCGCCGATCAGTGTTTAAAGTGTTCAAAAAATATTATTTTTTGTTTTGAGAAAACAGCGAAGAAAAATTTTTTCTAATAATGTTTAGCCGTTGCCAATGTCTGTGAAACCATCAAACGACTGTCGCGCTTTTTGCTGTGGCGTTTCTTTATTTTTATTTACACAAAAATAGAGACCAGATGTTTTGGATAAATGTTGAAAAAAACAAATCCGCTTTTACGTGGGGATAAAACTTTTTGTAATTTTCTTCTGCCCATAAATTTTTGATCAAATTTCGTAAATCTTGGAAACAGCAAAAAAACAATTTTAAAATGCTACCAAAAAATAATACTGAAAAAATTCTGCAGCTAGCAATAAAATACAGTAATCTCAGTTTCAATTAAAGTTGCAAGAATGACAAAATTAATCTTTTTTGATCAAAATCCGTTTCAAAAGTTGTATCAACTCTTTTAATCTTGCTGTAAAGCAATATTTTCAAGACAAAACATGATTGCAATTTGCTGCTGTAAATTACAGTATCCAAAATGTGAAACAGTTAAATAACTGTTTCCCTTTAAAACAGCGGTATTAACATAAATGATGGATTACATTTATTGTTTCATATCCTAAAAATAGCTATCATTTTGAACATTCTAATGTTAATCCTCGAAAAAAAGAAGACAATCTTCTATTTCAAACTTTTTCAAATTCGTTTATTCTTCAAAATTTGAAACGAAGTAAAGAATCACAGTAGAGATTCCGTATTTTTAAACCATAATATGTTGTTTTTGATAACTTTTATAATTTTTGTGTTCAGGACTTGTTTTACATTTGATCAACTGACTGTCATTTTTTAACGAAGAAACGGCTATTTTTTATGCAGATTAGTATTCGCGTTAAGAAAACATTAATATTAACCTCCAGTTTTTTTCTATAGAAAAAAACCAACTTGTTTTGTTGAATAATAAAAAACAGCAATAATTTACAACTATTATAACCATTTTTACTACTAAATTATTATATAATTAAATAAGTCAATCAGCTCCTATTCGCGATAACGCTTAATTAGTTTTGTCATAAGTAATATGTTTTGTAACGTGTATATTTCTTGTATTTGTTCATTTTAAACGTCGAGACTTTTCTTTCTGCTGTTTTTATTCTATTTATTTTATAGGCATGGTTGAAGCAATAGATTGGACAGGAATATCATTTTCTGAAGCACGTGAAACGCTAAAGAAATGGAGAGAAGAGCATGCTCGACGATCCGAAGAAACCGTAGAAATTTGGGAGCATGTTTTAAGTCGATATGGAAATTCTTTAGGTGATGAGCTATGGCCTGTTCTGGAACAAGTAACAATAGCTGCAATAGATGCTTCACGACATGATTTGGTACTTGAATGCTTACAAAAATTGATTAAAAAATTTCCTGCTAGTGGACGTGTAACGAAGCTACAAGCAATGAGACTAGAAGCTGAAGGAAAATTTGATGATGCTGAAAAAATTTATGATAAATTGATTAAAGCTGATGAAGCAAATCCAGTAAGCTTTTTAAACATTTCTTGTGGAATATTTATATATATAAATTTTAGTCATTCCGTAAACGAAAAGTTGCAATTTTACTAGCAAAAGGTGAAAGGCTAGAAGCAATTAAAGAGCTAAATGCATATCTTGAAATATTTTTAAATGATCAAGAAGCTTGGCAACAACTTTGTGAACTATATTTAAAAGAAGGTGATTATGCTCGAGCTGCATTTGCTTTTGAAGATGTTCTACTTTCTAATGTAAGTGCTTCTGAATTTATAATGTATATCAACAGTTCACATTTTTCAGCCTCACAGTAGCTTAAGCTTTCGACGAATGGCTGAAATTCGATATGCCCTTGGTGGACCAGATAATTATGATCTTGCAAAAGCATATTATGAACGAGCAATTCAAATGTCTGAAAATGATATTCGTTCACTTTATGGATTAATTTTGGTTCGCTATCTTTCTTTCACATTCATATAACAGCTTGCTATTTTTTCAGGTTTGTAATGCACTCTCTGCAAAAGCTTCTCCATCAAAGAAGAAGGAACTTTCTGCTGCCGGAGTAAAAGCAGCTGATAAACTGATTGAAGTATATCGTTCATCAACTGAAAATGAGCATCTTGAAGTTCATATCAAAACTATTACAACTTTAAAGAATCAACTTAAACAAATTGCTTAAATATAATTATGGTAGTCATTATTTATCTCGAATCGTATGCTTTCACTTTTTTAAATCTATTATTGTTGTTATTGGTCATACTGTAATTGTTTGGTTACACTAATGATTCCTATATTTTTAAACCTATTTAAGAAGTTAAACAATTGTGTTTATCTTGTATCTTATTTATTATAATAAAAAATATTAATCACAATTATGTCCTTTAATTGAACATGATGATTAAAACCAAAAGGTATACTGCACTTTTGAAAAATTAAAATTTTATTAAACATTTTATTTTTGATGACCTTATTATGACTACGGTAGTCACAATTATTAATTTTGCAAAAACAAAAGAATACACGCAAAGACCGGTTACAATTAAATTTACACATTAAAGAAGGCTAATATTAGTTCCTACAATTTAATAGAATGATTAAAAACTAAAGCATAAATTGTTTTACAAAAACAATTATCAAAAAAGCTCTAATAAATCAAATCAATAAAAAAATTCATAGCACCATGAAGCTGCCTGTCTGCACCATAGAAATTTAATCCATTGAAGGATAACGCCATTCTCGAACAGGTTCAAATGTTTCTTTGATTGTTTGTGGAGAAGACCATTTCAAAGCATAATGTGGTCCACCAGCTTTATCATTTGTACCAGACATTCTTGCACCTCCGAATGGTTGTTGTCCAACAATTGAACCAGTTGATTTATCCTAAAATAAGTTTTTGTTTAATAAGCATGCAGTAGTTTTGCTGGAAATATCACTTACATTTAGATATAAGTTACCGACAGCATCGCGAAGAATGTCCCGAGCTTTGTATAAGAAATCTTTGTCAGATGAAAATACAGCTCCTGTAAGACCATATGGAGTTGCATCTTTAATTTTTCGTACAAATGATTCTGCTTCAGAATCTGGATAAACATAGGCAGTTAGCACAGGGCCAAAGATTTCTTCTGTAAGAATTTTTGAATTTTCATTTGTAACTTGAATCTAAAAAAATTTCAATAAAAATGTTTACTGTAGAGTTTTTGAAGTAATCTGCGTTCATATCTTCTCTCACAAAAGCTATGAACATGGACGGTATAAATGCAAAGAAAACATACAAGAGTAGGTTCAACATAGAAACCTTTTGAATTATCACATTTTCCACCAAGAATTATTTTTGCTCCATCTTCACCAGCTTTTGCTGCATCAATATATTTTTTAATTCGATCAAATGCTCTTCCATCAATTACAGCAGATAAAAAGATTGAACCATTTTTAACCTAAAAAAACACAATATAAATAATTATTGTTAAAATCTAGAATAGCACATACATCACCCATTTTAATTTGTTTATGAATAGCAGAGAATTTATCTTTGAATGTATTCCATTGACTTTCAGGTAAATAAATTCTTGAGCATGCACTACATTTTTGGCCAGAATATTCATATGCTGATCGAATTGTTGCAGGTACTACAGTATCCATGTCAGCAGAAGGATGAATAAAATGAAAATTTTTGCCACCACATTCTAAAACATATTTATAAAGATTGATATCAAACACAAAAATGTAATTACCTCCTATAAGTTTAGGATATGAAATATATTTATCCAAATTTTCTCCAACTCTTTTCCAAATATATTTAAATGTTGGCACAGAACCAGTAAAATTAATTGCAGCAAGATGTTTATTATCACATACTGTATTACCAAATACAGGACCATCAGAAGGAAGATATGAAATAACACCTGGTGGGATACCAGCTTCTTCAAGAATTTGATAAATAATATAATTTGAGAGAACTGCTGTATCCGAAGGCTTCCATAAAACGACATTTCCCATTAAAGCTGGTGCAGAAGCAAGATTTCCACCAATTGCTGTAAAATTGAATGGTGCAATTGCAGCAACAAAACCTTCCAAAGCTCGATAAAGCATTGAATTCTTTGATGCCTTTGTACTGATTGGTTGATACTTTTCTAAATCCAGCGCAAAATATGCATTAAAACGAAAGAAATCAATCAATTCACAAGCAGCATCAATTTCAGCTTGTAAAATATTCTTTCCTTGTCCCAACATTGTTGTAGCATTTAAAGCCATACGATATTTTCCTGCACACAGATCGGCAGCATGTAACAAGATATCTGCACGTTCTTTCAACGTTTTCATGTGCCATTTTTCACGTGCTTCAAGTCCTGT
Organism: Panagrolaimus sp. LJ2400; assembly: GCA_024447215.1. Lineage (NCBI taxonomy): Eukaryota > Metazoa > Nematoda > Chromadorea > Rhabditida > Panagrolaimidae > Panagrolaimus > Panagrolaimus sp. LJ2400. Next base: position 1,673,163 of record JAMRYA010000018.1, on the reverse strand, counting down.
TTCAATTGCATTCTTAATATCGCCTTCTGTAGCCCAAGTATATTTTGCAATAACATGTTTATGATCAGATGGCATAACTTGTTGTTTATCAAGTTTTCGAGTAATTCTTTCTTTTCCAATACAAAGTGGAACATCAACAGTTTTTGAAGCATATTCTTCCAAAGCTTTTTCAAGCGCTTTTCTTTCTGTTGAACCTTTTTTGTATTCTAAAATTGGTTCATTTGTTGGTTTTTTCATAAATTGTTCAGATGTAAGATTGCTAAAAAAATATAAAGGGTTATGGTAGGTGTTGATAGATAATAAGCTTACGTAAAAGTAGAGCCACTTCGAATTACATTTTTGATTGAAGGTGTTCCACGCAGTACCAATTTTGAATAGGCCATCTTTTTTTTAAATTTGAGTATATAAACCTGAAAATGCAAGAGTTAAAAATGGAAGAAAGTTAAACGAAGAAAAACGAGGGGTAACCGGTCTGGTAATAAAAAGCGTAAAGAAACGATGTGCGCGAAAGAGATAGATAAAAATCAAAAAGGTCAAATTTGAACATCTTTAAAAGATCAAAGTTATTTTGAGTTGCTGGGAGATTACAACAATAGAAGTACATAATTGAGAGAAAAATAGAACAAATTAAAACTTTTAAAAACCAGAAGATCAGCAACGGATTTGAAAATTTTTATATCTCTTTTTTCGTTCCAAGAAAGTTTCATCTTTGACAGTAACCAAAGCTCTTTTATCAAAAAACCGACAGTAATCCTTTTATAGACTGTTACATTTTTTCTTCATTTAAAACAAATATTTTGATAAGAAAAGTAGCGTTTCAAAAACTATTGTCTAAAAAAGAATCATTTTTTTGATTGAAACAAGAGGGCAAAGATTGATTCAAACAGCAGAAAGAGAAAAAAAGGAGGAGAAGAACGTCAACGACGATGCTGATGATGACAGAGGAACGAACATACGCAAAAAAAAAGTTTAAAGAGTTACACACAAGCGTATAATTATTTTCAAGGATGGACAACAATTTGCCTCTTCAAAGTTTTTTTTTCAATTTCATACTGCAAAATATATGAATTATCCTCCCTAAAAACAAAAAGTTAATATAAAATTTCAAAAATCAGTTGAAACTGTTTTGAATTGTAATCTATGTCAGCGGTTTAATTTTGATACAGTAATCTGAACATATTTTGAGGACAGCTTGGCAAAATTTTTTGAAGTTTTTGCAATGAAACTAAGTTTCAAAAACATTTTTTTTATTAATTGCAAATCAAAAATATATAAGACTTGAGCTAAAAAAAACAGAAACAATGACATTAGATATTAGAAAGCCCCGTTTGATGATTTTAAAAAAGAGGAACACAGAAAAAAACCTTTAAAATTTGAAACAAGGAAAAAAGATCAAAAATAATAAAAACCGTGAATATCACACACATGATTTTTGCAGCAATTTTTTAAAGACAAAAAAATAAAGTTAATTAATGCAATAATAATATAATATAACAATTAAAACAGTAATTTTAAAATAAATAATAATAATAGTAGTAAATAATAGTACCAGTACTAATAATAATAAATTAGGTTTCTTTTAAAATTCTTCATGAATTTTATCATCTGATTTTGGAAGAAGAATATCTTCCACGGATGGCATTTCTCCTTCATCTTCTTCTTTTGCATCACCTTCTTTAGCTCCTTCTTTTGCACCAGTTTCAGCTTGTTCTTCTTCAGCAACATTTTCACTTTCTGCAGTTTCCGGTTTCTCTTCTTGACCTTCAGATTCTTTTGCTTCGGCTGCTTTCTTAGCTTCTTCTTCCTTCTTTTTTGCTTCTTCAGCTGCCTTCTTTTTTGCCAATTCTTCTGCTCTCTTCTTTGCTTCTGCTTCAGCCTTTTTACGCAATTCAGCTTCAATCAAATCACGAATTCGTTTTTCAATTGCAGATACAATTTCTTCAAATGGTGCACGCTTTTGACGAAATTCTTCAGTTGTTGTGGAGATACTTGCTTCATCTTCAATCCATGTTGCAGTTTCTTCAAGAAGTTTTGTAAGATTTTCAATTTCATTTCCTTGTGCAAATTTTGTAAAATCTTCATTATGAAGTCGTTCTTTCAATTCATATACTCGAGCTTCAATACCATTATGAGCAGCATCACGTTCAGCCTTCAACTTTTCGACTTTTTCAAATGATGAAAGACTAAAAGAAATTATCTCAATTACCGTAATCTTAGAAGATAGAAAAAACTTACACTTTCTTTGATTCTTTAATATTTTCCTTATTGAGATCAACAAAAGATTTGTAAAGTTTAACATTCAATTTTGCTTTGATAGTTTTTGGTTTTTGTTCTTTCTTTGGTTTTGCAGAAGCAGTTTCATTTGCAGCAGTAGTGGTGTTTTGATTCGTTACAGTGTCATTTGATGATGATGCTGTTTCATTGCCTGATTTCTCAAGGTCTGGTTCTTTTGTTTCTTCTTTGGTTTCAGTTTCCTTTGGTTCATCGGGAGTTTCTTCACTTTCTTGAGCTTTTGTTTCTTCTGGTGATGGGGGAGGAGTAGGTGCTTCGTCTTTCAAGCCTTCCTTTGTTTCTTCTTTATCACTACCAGCTCCAAAGAATTTACCAATTGATTCAACAATAGCTAAAAATATAATCATTGATTATTATTATGCTGCAGTATCCTCCGTCAAAATACTTACAGTCAACAGTTGAATTTTTCTTTATTGGTTCAATGATAACTTCTGCGCCATCGGATTTAACAAGACCATAATTATCAATTTGGAAATATGCTTTTACACCTTTATAAACATGATTATCATCAAGATTCTTTTTAATTGCTTCAACGATTCCATTGAATGAAACATCCGTAATATTAAAATCACCAAATTCTTCCAGTTGAGTTTTGGAGAGATAATCAAGAGAAGAGTAATGAAGATTAACGACGAAATCAGATGAATGAGATGTAAAAGTCATAATTTTACGATTTGTTGGCCATGCGCTTTTGTAGCTAAAGATTGTACGATCAACTCTTCGCATTTCTTTACTTTCTCCAACGCCAGCAGTTTCGAAGTTAATTTGAACGGGATAAGTAACGAGTTCTTGAACATCAATCTTTTTAACTTTAAAGCCTTTGCTAAGATGAGCAGCTTGATAGAGAGCACCAAGAGCAGCGGATTCATCAGTATTCAAGAAGCGATTAGGTTCTTTTCTAAAAAATAAAGAAGTTTAGAATAACCCAGCATCAGATAAAAGTTTCTTTCAAGCGCAACTGAACTATAAACTTTTTTCAGAATTGTTCACTTTTGTTGTGTATACAGTACAGATGCGCTTCGAACAAGCTATGATCAACTATTGTAAAACAAACCCTTTGAAAAATTCTTTTAAAACTTCTTGAATTCTTGGAATTCGAGTACCCGCACCAAAAAGAATAACTTGATCAATATTATCAACATTAAGCTCAGCCATTTTTAGAGCATCTGATACAGGTTTCATGTATTCACTTTCATACTGCTTCAAAAGATTACTAATAAAATCACGATTAACTTTATGCTTAAAATCAATATCTTCATATAAACTTTCAACTTGAGCATATGTTTCACTATTAGCCGATAGAATATGTTTGACCCGTTCTGCTTCTTTCAGCAACTTTGACATGGCACGAAGATTTTGAGTAATTGGTTTAGAAGTTTTATGTTTCTTTGTAAATTCTTCAGCAAGTAAATCCCGGAGCTTATATGTAAGAATTTTTCCACCAAGTCGACGATTATATCCAATGCCCTTTACAGTAACCACAGGCTCCAAAGTTTTTGATGAATTTGATTTTGCAAGTTTGAGCTCAACAACAGTGGCAGTAGTTTTAGAGGCTCCAATATCAAAGATTAACACATTTTGAGCTTTTTCTGTGATATCCTTTCTACGAGTGAAAGCATAATTCAAAGCTGCAGCACTGTTATCAGACATTAGCTGAAGAAGTGTTAACCCAGCAATTTCAGATGCACGAACAATTGATTGACGTTCAGCTTGATTAAGATATGATGGTACAGTAATAACAACATCATGAATTGGAGTTTTACCATATGCAACAGCTTGTTCACGAGCATTCCATAATATCATTGCAACAACTGTTTCAACGTCAAAAGAACCACTATCCCTAAAAAATATATCTATTAAATCTTGTTAACTGTGTGGGAGAACATACTTTGTATTTAGAATAACAGTACCACGTTGAGGATCTTCAGTAATATTTAAATATGAATATTGTTTAATATAATCTTGAACAATAGGATTACTATATTGTTTACCAATTAGATCAGTAACATATGGAAAAACTCGTTCAGGATGTTTGTAGCTCTATAATACTATTATTTAGCATATTAGTTATAATGCCTAAAACAAACCATTTGTAAAGCAAGTTCACCAAAATATCTTTCACCATTATGAAAAGCTATCAAATTTGCAGTTTTACGTTGAGATTCTTTATTTAGCACAGTTTCCATAGGAATTCCAGGTTTAACTAAACCAATTTTAAGAAATTGTGAACCTATATCTATTGACATTGCAGCAAGAGCAGCATCTTAAAAAATTTATTTGTATTTTAATTTAAAACTAAATAAAAATTTACCTGTTACGCTTAGCGTCAATGCTAACAGTATCGTCGACAGACATATTGCAGTAAATGGTTTTAACACCATTTTAAGTTATTTAAATATTATAAAATGGTATTAAAAATAAAGCTAAAGATGATAAATATAGAGAAGTATATAGGTCTGTTATGGAGATGAAAAAGACAGACTTCCCAATGTTGACGTTGTCTAAAACGTTTAATAGCTGACGTCCAACTAAGCAAATCGTGTCAAGAAAAAATTTTAAGGATTTTTACACACAAAAAATTTGACTTGGGATTATTCAAATAACTTATTTTTGCTATTAATGTTGTTGTTAATAATTACAGTTTAACAAAACTAAATTTGTTAAGTTCAATTTTTTGGCAATAAACAAATATTTAAGAGAAAATTTTATAACTTTAACATCTTGTCGATTATATGAAATTAATGGACAAAATTTTATAACATCTTTGTCGATTTAAATGCAAAAATACTTTATACATTGAAATCAAGCACTATCAAAAAGTAATTAATATTCGCTATAATTTCGCAAACAGTTGTTTTAGAAATTGGTTTGGAATACCGTAATATGTTATTTTTGATCTGTAATTTAAGTTTTTTGCTCCGTCGAGTATTTATTCAGATGAATATCAGAGTAGATTTTGAGTTGCTTTATTGAGTGAGTGTATGTATACTGTAGAAATGCCTTTGGAAATTAAAATGAGTAAAGTAATACGTTTTTCTGTCTCTTTAAAGCATAATTTCGGTATTTTGATTAGATAGAGTGTATACTGTAGATATTAGCTCATTAAAGCTTTAAAAATTTATATATCTTTTATATGAATTTGCGGATATTTTACTTGTGTTTAGGTATGCAAAGAAATATGTTAGATAAAAACAATTTATTAATGAAAATAATGTGTTATTTGTTTTGCTTTTTTCCCCAAGTTATAATTACTTAGTTCTCAATTTTTTAATAGAAACGAAATTTTGATTTAATGTGGCATTACTGCAGCGCTCATTGAACCTTCGATATTAGTTGCAGGTCCACCAATTGGTTTTATCATTTTAACAGGCTCTCCAATTTTTGGCAAAACTTGTGCAGATGGTACATTTGGTCCAATCACTGCAGGATTTATTTGTGCAGCTGCAGATCCAACAACAACAGGTGGCTCAATTTGAATACTCATTTTATTGTTATCTGCTGCTGTTTTTGAAGGTAATGAAATATTTGCTGGAAGGGGCATTACATCAATTGCTGGCATAACAGCAGGTCCAAATTGTGGCATTACAGCTGGACGAATTTGTGGTAGAATTGCTGGACGTGGTTGGGGTTTTAGAGGAATTGGATCTACAACATCGATGTTTACATCCCCATCTAAATCATATCCATATGTATATACTGGAACAGAATAATCATAAATTGGTGATAAGCTTATCATAGGAAAAGTTGCATTTGGAATTGTCGAATCAAAATCAGCAAATTGTTTAAAGTTTAGCTGACTTCCATTTAAGTATACGGTTAAATTAGATGAATCAATCATACGTTCATTCAAATATTTTTTTAATTCTTTTTTTGAAAGTTTTCCATCTTTATCAGAATCAAGTCGATTAAAAGTAAAATTCTTTTGTGATAAAATTGCATCTTCAAGCTCTTTTCGAAGCTTCTCATTGTGAGCATTCCATTCATCTGCACTTATTTTACTGTCATCTAAAAATGTATTTAAGTAAATGCTGAATTGCTATTATTCGAAGTGTATTGGGTATACGGTAATCTGATATAAACATTTTTCAAATAAAAAGGAAAGTTTCAAGCTTGATTAGCTAATATTATCCATAAGTGATACTGTAGCTTGTGCAAAATTTTAATAAAGCAACGCTTAAATTATTATAACTTTTATATAGGTGTTGGCAAAGCTCCAAAATAGTTTAAAAGTTTCATTGAAAAAAAATTTAATGACAAATTATCAAAATGTGATTGCATTAAAAGAGTTTAAAAATAACTGCATTTTTTCACCATCAACAAATGATGACAAATATAATCATTAAAATGATTTCATTGCAGCCAATTGTTTTATAATTAAAACAAAAACTCATTAATCACTTCATTAAAGTTATTGTTTTTTATTTTAAAAAAAGTAGAACAAAAATGCAACATATAGTTTTAAGGGACTAAAAATTAAATAAATTTATGTCCAATGTTGTGTTATTACTTTTTTAAACCTTGTCTTATCAAATATATTGTATGTTATTTGCTGTTAATACCTTTTTTGAAAAACTACAGTAACCACATTGATTGCCTACATTATCATCAATAAAAAATACTTTAACCAATATGTCCATAACAGATAAAAAAGCTTTTCTACCGTATCTTCAAGAAATCTTTTTTTTTAAAAAAGCACTTACTATTAGTATCAATTTTCATAAAATCATGCTTTCTCCAAGCTGTTGCACATGCATCTAATTGTAAGAATTGAGCAAAATCAATCGAATCATTTCTTTGTTCGGTTATACGAGAAAATTGTTGTTCTGGATTTTCATATTTTCCACAAGCAGCTTGAATATCTTCTGGCAGTGAAAAACCTGGAAAATACGGCTCGCTAATTGCAAGACCGACACCACCTTGAGTCGATACAGTATCATTTCCCAAAGTTGCTTGATTAATTGCAATTGCTTGTGGAGAATTCGCAGCTAATTTCATACATTCTATTGAACCAAAAATAGCCAATAGCAGCAAAGTACTGTAACCTAACATTTTTTCTATTTTTTTATGAAACAAAAAAAAATAGAAATTAACGAAAATTTTAAATGAGACTAATTCCACATTTTAGAAGCCCTTTTTATATCCTCTTTCAATTTATGTTCAATCAAAAATGGATAACAAAAAATTTTATAATAAGGGATTACAATGATCCAACAACAAAACATTTTTTTGTACTTTTGGTACAGACAATTATAAAACAAAATCAGAATAAAGATATATAATGACGACGAAATGATGATGAATGTTTTGTTTAATAATCTTCTTTTACTGAACATAATAATCTTCTTCCATAGAAATACTTCTTTCACGGCGAGCTTTTGAAGAACGTGGAACAGTTGGAGTTCGGCTACGACTTCGTTTTGCTGGAGAACGGCTTTTCTCACGACGTGATGATGAATGTTTTCTTTTATGACCATCTTTTGAATTATTTCTGCCACGACGAGGATCAGGAGAACGGCTTCTTTCACGACGAGGATCAGGAGAACGGCTTCTTTCACGACGAGGTGAAGCATCTGGAGTTGGGCTGCGACTTTGCTTCATTGGTGAACGACTTGCTTCCTGACGTGATGATGAATGTTTTCTTTTATGACCATCTTTTGAATTACTTCTGCCACGACGAGAATCAGGAGAACAGCTTCTTTCACGACGAGGTGAAGCATCTGAAGTTCGGCTACGATTTCGGTTTGCTGGAGAACGGCTTTTCTCACGACGTGATGATGAATGTTTTCTTTTATGACCATCTTTTGAATTACTTCTGCCACGACGAGAATCAGGAGAACAGCTTCTTTCACGACGAGGTGAAGCATCTGGAGTTGGGCTGCGACTTTGCTTCATTGGTGAACGACTTGCTTCCTGACGTGATGATGAATGTTTTCTTTTATGACCATCTTTTGAATTACTTCTGCCACGACGAGAATCAGGAGAACGGCTTCTTTCACGACGAGAATCAGGAGAACGGCTTCTTTCACGACGAGGTGAAGCATCTGAAGTTCGGCTACGATTTTGTTTTGCTGGAGAACGGCTTTTCTCACGACGTGTTGATGAATGTTTTCTTCTATGATGATAATCTTCTGCTGAGCGGCTTCTTTCACGACGTGATCGATAAGGTGAGCGTCGTCGATAAGTATGACGTGGTGGTCGTTCATCAAGCATAGCCTAGAAAAAGTACTGTAATTGATAACAACTTAACAAAAAAGATAGCTTACACGATATGTTGTAAGTCGTTTTCTATCAATATCATCCAAAGTTCTTCTTTTAGCAAATTCGATTGTAACCCTGAAACAGTAACAACAATGTTATAGACGTTGTAAAACAAAAAAAATACCGGTGACCAAATTTTCTTCCTCCATCCGTTCGATAAATTGCTTCTTCTGCATCACGAAAAAGATCATATTCGACGAAGGCATAACCTATAAAAATAAAACTGTAATTGATATAAGTAAAGAAATAGAAAAACACTCACCATGTTTAAGATGGATATCTAATATATGACCATATTTTGTAAATATTTCACGAAGTTTATAGATATCCCTGAAAATGATAAAGATAATAGTAAAGCATTGATGAGTGTCAAAGTTGCTACCATTCAAATGGGATGCCTCCCACAAATAAACGTCCTCCGTTACTCACTAAAAAGGATGATTATAGAATTTATAAGATAGATATAATAAAAAACTCACTTTAAATTAGAAAAAGGTAAAAATGTAGTTCAAAAAAGTTAACAAGTAAAGATACAATTATCCAGCCTAGGAGCCTAGAAAAGAGATAAGCAATGAAGAGAAAAAAAAGTAGAAGAAAAAAGTTCACACGAAAGAGGCGCATTCGATAACGCGTTTAATGTTTACACGCTAATTATTAAAAGAACAATAATAACGATAGAATAGTTAGAGGGATAATATTTGTAACAATTAGAAGAAGTATGAGAAATAGAAAGGCTTATGAAAAGAAAAGCAAAGAAAAAAATGTTCATGTTGGACGTCGACGATGAAGAAGAGAAAAAAGTGATTGCTTTCAAAAAAAACAGCAGCAGCAAAAAAAATGTTGTACAAAAATCTCTGTCTTGGCATTTTATGAAAAATTTGCCAATTACAGTATCCTTCGTTTTTGCATAAACAAATCGATGATGTTCAAAAAATTATCCATCGACTTACACTTTAGCAAACAATAATTAAAATTTTTAAAAATAATAAAATTATGTCTTCTGTTTTTTCTGTAACAAAGGTTCTAAAATGTTGTATTAAACAGAGTCAAAAAGTTAATGCATTTTTCGTTTTTAATAACTTTTTACTTGTAAATTAGGCGTAATGCATCAAACAAGTTGTAACATATTTTTTAATTTGTAATTAATTTGGTACAATAGCTTACATCTTACAATTCGTCTTCTTGTTAATTTTATATCTACAACAACATACATCTATGCCTGTTTTGTGTGTTTCTGAATTAAATTTTATATAATTACATAAAACGTCAAAAAATTTCATTTTGTTGCCAGTATTTTTTGCTTTAAATCGGATATGCACAACTAACAAAGACGTTTAAAACAAGAAGGAAGGAGAAAGAAGCAGGAAGCAGTTGTCTTTTTTGCTTTCAATGAAAAACAGAGCCAAATTCTATCTGTGTTTTTTGAGTTCATTTTTTTTGCTTTCATTTTTTGCCGCCGTCGTTTTGCTTGACAAAAAGATTGATTAAACTTCATTGAAATTGTTATCAATTCTCTTTTTTTAAAAGCCGTCTTTTTTTTCAAAGCTTTTTAAAACAGCTATTGTTTTTACGTTAACTTGAGGCAACTAAAAATGTAAATCTTTCAATAATGACAGTACTTGTTTGGATTTATTTTTATGTTGGATTTATTGTATCCGTTTTATCTTCACCATCAATACTACCAATAATTGCGCATCAAAAATTTACTGGTGAAACTTTACCTTCAACATGTGCATTTTCATCTGTTAATGAAACAGTAGATGAAAGATTTTATCGATTAGATCGATCACGAAATTATCGAATATCATTTATTGATTTTTTATTTGCTGATCAATGTGCCATTAAACAGAGGAGAGAAAATTTTAATAAAATTGATATTAATTGTAAGAGATCTTTTATATTTGTGTTTAAAGGGAAAAAAACTATTTTTAAATATGTTTCAGTTGATGGAAATATTGACAAACGAGAATGGGATATTTGGTCTCGAAAATTTGATTATGAAAAACGAAAAGAAAAATTGGATGAAAATCGAAAATTATTTGAGGTAGTTTTTTTCGACTTTTTATTGTGTTTCAGTACTACTGAATCACGGTTCTTTGCTTATTTTCAAATTTTTGGGTTACGGTAACTTATTCTAGCGACAGTAAACAGTCGAAAGTTAACTGCAAAATTTCTTTGTAACTTTTTAATTTATTAAAATCTGCTGATTATACATTATAAATTTTCACTACCCACCTACCGTAACCCATTTTTTTATCACCTACAGTAGTCCACCTATACTTGAGTTTACATTTTTTAAAAAATAGTTTTTTGATTAATCTAAATTTTTCTTTTTTTTTCTACCTACCGTAATCCTATAAACTACAATTTATTTCTACTTTTTTTAGTTCTTTGACAAAGATTCAAATTCAAAATTAGAAGCCAATGAACTTCGAAAATATATTCGTTTTTTACGATGTAATCCAACCAATGTAAAATATTTTCTTCGAGAATTAAAGTATTTGGATTTTAAAAATTTTGATGCTTTTACCTATACTCTTCCAAATAACTTATTTCCATTGGGACGTCGAAATCGAACAACCCCAAAGAAACCAGATTACGGAGACGGAGATTGTCAAAAACCAGAAGCACATTATTCGGAATTTTTAAGAATGGATTTGGATCGAAATAAAAAAATTAGCTTTGAAGAATTTCTTCGTTTTGAAAGATGCGCAATTTTAAGGCATAAAAGAAAATTTAATGCAATGGATTTTAATCGTAAGTTCTTTTTAATGCGTTGTTTTCGGGCTACGGTATTTTATTGTTCTGATAAATGGGAATGACAATATACGCTGTAATTTATTTCAGGTGATGGGTATATATCATTACATGAATTTCGACAATTTTATAATGATCGAGATCATTTTTGGAAGAAAGTATATGATATGAGAATGAATAGTGTTGTACATAAATTTGATAAAGATGGGGATATGAATCTTAATAGAAACGAATTAAAAAATTATTTATCTGCTAAAAATTTGGATGATCGAAATATTGATTATTTTCTTCATGGAAAGCGTCATTTAACTTCTAAACAATTTGCAGATTGGGAAGAAACTTTACCAAATTCATTATTTCCGTTTTTGGGAAAGCAAAAAGGGTAGATAATCTCTGCAGATTTATAAAAGCATTTGGAATATAATTGTGTCTGAAAATAGTTTGAATTAAAAAAATATGACAGATTATGTTTTTATAAGTCGTTAATTGTATTTTGTATTTCACGTGTAACATGAATTCTGAACTATTTGATCTATGAAAACAACAAAAAAGGAAGCAAAAATACATTTTTAAATTAAAACAATGATTTTAGATTTAAAGAAATTGTTTTGACTTACATGTAGCTTCAAACAAATTGGCAAGAATACATCATTCTTGTAAATAAATAAAATTATTTCTTAAACGTTGATGGTAAAAAGCTTATAGATTTTTTGTTCGAAAAATATAAACAACTGTCATACTGTAGGCTGTTCGAGGATTTTAAAAGAGCATTGTAATAAGGTCGAAATCTGTTGACTTTATCTAACTATCAGAATCCATTATTTGGATCTTTATTTGGATCTTTCTGTATCCAGTAATTGTAAAATCTTAGTTACGGTAGAGTATCCTCGGCGAAAAACTGGTATTTTTAAATGAAATTATGAGGAAATACAGTAGTCTCGAAAAATTTTTAAAGACTTTTTTTATTGCAACAATAACAAATAGAAAATAAAACAAAACGAAAATAGAAAAGCTATTAATAAACAAAAGTAGCTTTCAACAATTTAACAGCAAAATCTTTATCCAATTGTTCCAAATTTCTAACAAAAATCTTTTGTCGATTGCATTCTAGCATAAATTCAAAGCCTTGTTTTTGAAGTTTTGAAGAATTAAAAAGAAGTGAAGCATTAACAATTTCAACAATATTTGTCAGAGTTCTTTGATTGAACAAATATTCTTCCATTGCATTCTAAAAATTTACACATATACACAAACATTTACTTATAGAAAAAACTTACTTTAAGATCAACAATATCGTATTTATCAGCAAACTGAAGCAGTTCAATACCATCTGAGACATTTAATAATTGAGTAATTTCAATACCATAACAAAATTTCATTGCAATTTCAACAATATCAAAATCGAAATCAACGATTCCAACTTTGTTTTCTTTTGATTCTTTCATTCCAGATTGAAACATTCGTTCAAAAACTGACGATCTCGTACCAACAATGCACTTATGAATCTAAAAAATAAGTATGATTACATTTAAATCAATGTTTTTGTTGAAAATAATTCAAGGTTACGGTAAAAAAATAAAATATGATAAATATATATCATATTATATCGAAAATGTGTCTTTTTATAATAATTTAACTTAACTTACTTTAATAATTTTTTCACCAACATGAATATCAAAATCTTTGTTATCACGATTCCATAATGCTTCACCAAAACCATTTGAATTCTTGATTGTAGAATTAATTCGTTCATTTTCAAAACTCAAAATTCCTTCCATTTTTATCGTAAAATAACCATCAATGAAATGTCTACGTGCAGGATCAAATAATTTATCAATTGTACACATGTATTTGCCAGAGAGCTGGCGATCCTTTTTAAATTCTGGAGTGATTTTAAAATAAGTTGTATTTGTTGTCATAAAAATATCAGCTTTGATAAGAGTTGGTTTATTCATATAAATTCCTAATCCAATATCAACTTCATCTTTATCTTCATCATATCCAATGAATAGTCTATAACCAATTCCACGAGGTTCTGTAAAGTAATATTTTTTACATAAAAAACCTTCTGCTTCTTCTTCTTCAAATTCTCTTCTCATTTCTTTTTTTGAAATTTTCCATCGCATTGCAATTGGGATTTCCTAAAAAATACATTATCTAAATTAATATAAGCTTCAATTAAAGGCTTACCATTTTAATAAAAGATTTGAATTTTGCAGATAAGTTTAAAATTTGAAAAATGATAGAATAAAAAATTTATGAGTTATGAGTTATTATTCGATAGTTGATACTAAAACAATAGGAGTGATTTTTGTCTTTAAAATTGATTTTTTAAGCTTTAATTTTTTATCTTTTTGTTTTTTTCAATAACAGTTATAGAAGATTGTAAAATGTATTCTATATTTTTTTTGAATTTGAGGTCAACGATTATTATAAGCTTTTTACAAAACTCTATTGCCACAGTATACTTGACGTAAGTATACCGTAGCTACAAAAATAAAAATTCTGAACAATGGATGGAAGAAATATAAGTACACTGATTACTGTAGCTTTTTGTATCTTTAAACTTTTGCTAACAGAATAGATAAAAATACGATGCGGTTAACAAACAATTTGTAACATAATAGAAATACGATATTTCGTGAATTAAACAAGATGTGAATCATAAATTAACGGTAAAAATGGTCTTTTTTAAATATTATTAACTTAAATAATTTTTGTTTTTACACATGTTATGCTTTTAAATAATTATTTCTTTTTTGCAGAGAATCTTCACTAATAATTTCGTTAATTTTGATTATTGGATTTGCATAAATTTGTCTCGGAAACATGCATACAGCTCTAGCAACTTGGACATCTTCATATTTTGTTGTATACTCTGTTATTATCTTTCAAATTGCCAGCTTTATTTTCTTTTTTTTCTTCTTCGCTTTATATGATATAGAAAAAGAGAACTCGCTAATAATAATGCCATAAGCGCATAAGCTGCTTGTTATTATTGCTGATGTAAGCAGCAGGCAGTTTGTCAAAAATTTTGCAAAGCTAGCAATAAAGACATCTCTTTCACTTTCTCTTTTTTCTCACACAAAATTTCTCTATTTTTTTTTCAATCATCATTGAAAGCAATGGTCTTACACGGAGATCCCTGCTACTTTTTCTCTTTACCATTTTTTCTTTTCCAAAAAATTTTAAAGCAACACAATAATGGAACACCCAGTTCTTTTTCTTCTTATAATAGCTTTGCTTTTTTTTATTTCCTGAAAAACATTGTTTCCCTGTTTTTATGCTTTATTGAACTATTGCTTTATGTCCATTATATTTGAGAGTTTCCCTTTTCTACACCACTTTGCACCTTTATTGATTTCTTTTTCCTCGACTTCTACTACTTTTTCCATTTTTTTGCCAGTTATTCCATTAAACTAATTGGTTTTTACAAGAGTTTTTCGTCTGCTTTTTTTGTTAATGTGTTATTATTATTGACAGCAAATGAAAAAACAGAAAGAACAACTTTACAGAATTTTAGTGTTTCTACTTTTTACAGAGTTGTAATAAAACTACTTTTTAGAAGTAACAATATGAAATTTTGCTTGTAATAAAGTCGTTAGGGTTTTGTCTTTCGTGCTTTATTTGATCATAAAAATTTTTATAACTCATTTCATATTAATTAAAAACAGTATACTTCAAGCTATTGTTTGAAACAAAATTTAATTTTCCGTTTTACATTGGCAATCAGTCGCTAAAATCGACATTTAAGTCTTTCTTTTTTAGTGTTCGCGAAAGCTTTACATCCTCGTTTTTGTATCAACAAAATTGTTTATTTTTGCAGTTCTATTAATCACCAAAACTATTTTTTTAGAACATTCATCATTTTAAAATTGTTTAATAACCACCACAATGTCGTTTGGTCAAAAAGGCTGGCCAAGGCGTAAGTTTACTTTTCATTCCTTTTGATTCACAGCAGTTACATCATTGCCTTTCAGCTGCTGGTAATAATCAGATGAATCCAATTTTTCAAGTTGGAAATCAATTTGGTAATCAACTTGGCAATCTTCAAGGAATGATAAATGTACCAAATGTTGCAAATTTGAATGCACTTGTTAATACTGCAGCATTCAGTAATATGCTTGCACAACAACAACCCCGTCCTGCAATGCTTCAACAAGTTAATCAACCACAGCGATCAAATTCCCCACAAAATAAGAAAAAATCGTTTGTCGGCTCAATAACTAAATTTTTGGAAGGCTATGGATTTATAGATGATGAAGTTTTTTTTCAAACAACGTTAGTTTAACAGAAATGCATTACATCCTAATTACCATATACTTTTAGTGTTGTATCTGGGGGTCCACCACATATAGGTTCTCGATGCATGGTTGAAGCAGTCTTTAATTCATCAATGCCATTTCATTGGAATGCAACATCCGTTCAAATAATTCCGGATAATAATCCTCCTATGCCTCATCAACCTGCACAACGTGCAAGGCTCCCACAACAAAGTGGTAATCGTTGGGAATCTTCTACAAATGGTGATACATCAAGACATGATCGATCAAATAATTACAATCAACGAAATAGTCATGATCATCGTGATCGAGATATGGGACATTCAAGACGTTCACCAATTCATAATCGACGTGATAATGTACATCCTGTTCGACGTCGCTCTCCACCACCTCGTCGGGAATCACCTATGCGAAGACCAGAAAAACGTGAAAGATCTCCACGAGTTAGTGATAGAGATGAATCTAGAACTCGTGAAGAATCTGGTCCACCACGTCGTCGTGCTCGTGTTGTACCACGTTATACATGCAAATCTGTTCGACCACTTGTTTCAAAGTAATTTTTATAAAACTAATAGAATACAGTAATTCCAGCTAATAACTTTTAGGAATGTTAATTGCTCAGATTTACGTCAACGTTATTCTCGTCTTTATGTTCCATCAGATTTTATAACATGTGATATGAGTTGGCTTGATTCCTTTGCACTTGATGCCCCATTCCAGCTTGGTCTAAATCCTATTTCATTTCATACTGTTCATAAAGATGTTGATATTCCTGCTGGTACATATCCACCTGAAGAGCTTGAATCACCGGGTGATGAAGATCATCGATTTGTTGTTCGTACAATACTACTTTCGCATTCTGGTCTTGCTGAAATTCGTAAAAAAGTTTTTGGTCTTCTTCCTGATGGTAGTATTGATGAAAATGCTGAAACTATCTCTTTTAATAAAGCAATTCAATTTTTAACTGGTATGTTTTGGATTAATGCTAATGAAATATAAAGCTTAAAATTGAGTTTAGGTATTCGTGGAAGAAATGAAGTTATGGGTATTGGTGGCGCATATTCACCATCACGAGATGGAGAAGATCCATTAGATCTTCCGACAATGATTAAAACAGCTGTTCGAAGTGTTCGTGAATTAACTGGTGTAGATTTGGGTTCATGTCCAACGTGGTAAGTTATTTTTATTCCATAAGAATATAACAAAAATGCACCCTTTTAACCAAAAACTGAACAAAAAAGACACAAGCTTTTCTTTTTAATATTTTCTTTATTACTTAGCGTAATTAAGAAAATATTAATATTTTCGTGGTTTTTACTTTATTTTTCTGCTCTTTTGAAAAGTGACTGTAGCTGAATTCAAAAGCAGAAGATGGAGGTATACTGTAATAGTATACAAAATACACCTTATAGAAACACAGAGATATAAAAAGTTTTAAGTAGTTTTTTATTATTTATTTTTTCTCCTTTTTGTTCTGCATTTCTTAACCACAGGTACAAAATTGCTCATCTTGAATACTACCGTGCAGAACGTGATCGTGTCGACAATGTTATCCTTCTAATGCCAGATACATCATCAATGAATAATTTAATGCCAACACCTGAGCAATATGAGTCTATTACACTTAAACTTAAAGCACAACTTGCTGAAAAGATTGCTGCAATTGAATCAGAAGAATTTGTATCGAGTATTGAAAAGAAGCGTAAAGAAGCCGCTGCTGTAGCAGCAGTAGCAAAAGAATCATCAACGACTATAAATGAAGATAATGATCAAAATGTGTCTGTTGTTCCTTCTTCAGATTCTGTAGCTGCTACTGATTCTACTACAACTTTGGCACCAACCCATACAGCTGAACCTACTTCAACAACGACAACAACAACAGATGCTCAACCTGTTCCAGCTGCTGCAACAACAACACCAAAAACCAATGAGGTTAAGACGTAGTTTTGTGTGCCTCAAATATATAATAAGCTGTTTTATATCTTTGTTTTTTAATTTTTTAGAAACTTGCTGTGCTTTTTTTTCTTTCTCCTTACTTCTAAAAAACTTTTCCTTAAAAGCCCCATAAGCAAATGATGCTTTTTACGTTGTGAATGGTGGCTTTTAATTCTTGATTTATTTATTTTTTGTCTTAATTTCCTCATTATCAAATTGGAATTTATTTTTCAAATTGACATTCTCATATTAATCTTTGTCTTTTTTAGAAGACAAATGATATGGATGATGAAGAAGATGAACCGATAGAAAAGCTTCACTGGTCTACTGTACTTTCAACACTTCGAGTAAGCATTTGTTTTTTGAATCTTTGTAGCTTAAAAAAAATTACTTCCATTTTTTTTAGGTTGCTGAACTTCGTGAACAACTTACTATTCGTGGATTGGATACAAAAGGTGTTAAAAATGTTTTAATAAATCGTCTACAAAAAGCTCTTGATGAAGAAAAGGCTGCAGAAGAAAATGCAAAAGCAGAAGTAAAAGTTGAAACTGAAGCACCAAAAGATGAACCAATGGAAACAAGTGTTGAAGAAGTAAAGAAGGAAGAAACTGCTGCAGCTGCTCCTGATGCAGAAGGTGAACAAGAAATTACCCTTGATCAACTTGTTGAAAAGCAAGATGATGATGACTTTACTCCTGAAGAGCTTGAAGAAATACGACGTGAAAAAGAGAAATTTGTACGCTATTGGTTAATGATTCCTCTGGTAATCATTGAATTTTTAGGAAGTAGTTCAAAATGAAAGGAAACAAGCATTAACTCGTCACTTTGTATTCCCTGAACAACCTACAGTACTTGTTTATCCAAATAAATTAGCAAAAGGTGGAAGATTTGATTGCAAAGTTTCATCACTTCATTCTCTCCTTGAATACCGTATTGAAGATAATAAAGAAGCATCATTTGAAGCATTCATTTTTGCTGAAGCTTTCCGAGAAATGCTTGATCGTACTTATGCTTTTAATGTTTATAAAACGCTGCAATCTGTTAATGAACATGATGTTGAAGTACAAAAGCGTAAAGAAGCTTTAACTGCTGCTCTTGCAAAACCTGCTGAAGTTAAAGAAGAAGCGATGGAAGAAGATAAAGAAGAATCTAAACCTGAAGCAGCTGCAGTAACAACAGATGCAGATAAGGAAAAAGAACGTGAAAAAAGTGAACGTGAGCTTTTAACAGTTTTTAAACAACTTGTTGGAAATTTTGAATTATTTACTTCATTTGCATATTATGATCAAAATCTTTGTGGATATCTTAATGATAAAGATTGTGAAGATATTATTTTATCACTTGGTCTTCGAATTTCTCGTGGTGATATCGTTCGATTGCTCAAGAAAGTTATTTCATCACGTGAAAGTAACTTCAACTATAGAATGTACACGGATCGATGGGTTGATAAAGATAATGAAACGAAATATGCTGCTGCCTTTAGAGATGATGCACCATCAATGGAAACTTTACTCAATTGTAAGAGTTTTTGAAAAAAAAAAGATTAATGCTCATATTATTGTTTTAGTCCATCCAAAAGATTCGAATGATGATGATGGTAATGAAAAGAAAACATTCACTGGAACACCTGATGTGACTCATAATGGTGTAGTTATTTATAAAGGTGCAGCATTGAATATTAAACAATCACTTGAACGTCATCAAGAAATTAAAGAAGAATGCACAAAGCTAACAACTCAACTTCAAGAACAAGATTTTGTTTTGAGTAAGCTTTTCTTAGAAAGTTATGTGGATATTAATATAGTATTCTTTTAGAATCATACAAGGAACAAGTTGATACACTTGAAAAGAAACGTGATCGTTTACAAAATGATGTGGCACATTATAAAAAGAAAGCACATGATGCTGAAAAATGCTTAAAGGTTTGTTTATTACTTGTAATGAGATTAGATTTTAATATAATCTATCATTTTTAGACAAATGAAGATGATGTTGTTGCATTTAAACAATCCTTGCAAGATTGTAAACGTCATGGTGATCGAATTTGTGGAATTGTTGAACGTGTTATGCCATCAAAAGAGAAGACTAAAGAACCCTCAGCAAAACCAGAAACAACTCCATCAAAGAAAGGCTCAGATGGAGCATCAAAAGATGCATCTGAAAAACCAGCAAATGAAAATGAATCAACGGAAGCTGCTGCTGCTGAAGGTACTACTGAAGAAACAAATGGTAAAGTTGTTGCTGGTGGTGAAGAATCTAAAGATGGTGATGAGCCAATGGATGAATCAACAACATCTGTTCAAGAAGAAACAGCAGCTGCATAAGCAAATATATTTTATTTAATAATAACCTCTCTCTTATTTATCTGTTCTATGATATTGTTCGTAATAATTATAATAATTGCCCATCTACTTGTGAATTTGATTTGTTTCTCATTGATTTGTTTCGTTTTTTCAATACCTTTTTTTGTATTTGTAGTAGTTGATGATCGATTGAGTAATAAAAAAGTTATTTATAGCTTTAAACCCGTATTATTTTTAACAAATTTTAAAATATATAAATATTCTCTACCACATCGTCGCTCAAGAACAATAGAACCTTGAAGGGAATGTTTGGAAGCAAATTCAAAGATATCCGAAATATTATTAGATTTTAAAGCAACAAGATAAAATACACCAGTAGGCGATAATAGGGTTGAAATTGAAGGAAATAGATGATCAAGAGCAGCTCTTCCAGTTGGACCACCGGCGTAACATCTTTCCTAAAAATTATTTGATTCGTAAGAAGTTTAAAAACTACGGTAATAATCAGAGTTTTGCGAAACTGATAATTAGATTTCAATCAGCGAGTTTAAAAGCACTTTCAAAAACAAATATTGCAATCAAAAAAATCTAATCTCATTAAGCAATATAGTTCACTTGTATCTAAATAAATTCATTTTAAATTTTGGATTAACTTTCGGGATTTCGATTTCGCTAAGCCTTGGTATACATAATCTCTTACCAAATGATTGATTGGCTCATCTTCTGTTGGAACATACGGTGGATTAAAAATTAAAATATCAATACATTCTTTCCATCGATAAAGAAGCGGCGACAATAAATCACATTGAATTAACTCCGGTGTCGATTGATTATTTAACTTTGCGGTTTTCGTTGTTGCTGCTAAAGCTTTTGGATTTAAATCTGTTCCAAAATTTATGAATGTCGTTTCTGTTGCAGTAGAAGAGATCAAAGTTCGAATAAATGATGTTACAACGCCTACAAACTTATAACATATATAAATCTTACTATGGTAGTAAGCATCTTACCAGAACCGACTCCAATTTCAACAATTATTGATGGATTTAACTTTGATATTATAGACTTTTCAGCAACAAATGCATCCATCAACAAAAATGAATCTTCTGATGGCTCATAAACTGTTTCATCAAGTTTTCCCCAAATTGGTGTTGGAATATGTGTTTCAGACATGCTTAAAATTTACCACATTTCAATGAAAATTTAAATGTTTATAAATTTTTAAATATTCTGTATTCAGCTGAAAGTACTGTATTTTTCCATATTTTGTAAACAAGAAATCAAAAGCATTTTTCTTTATTTTTAACAAAATTTGAGCACACAAGTATACTGTACAAAAATGACAAAAAAAAGTGAGGAAAATTAATAATACCATAGCTACCCTTAATCAACAAAAAAAGCAAAAACAAATATAACAAATAAATTTGGCAAGAAAAAATAATATCACAAAAAAAAGATGACTAATTTCCTGAAGCTTCACCTTCATTATTGCTGCTACGAGAAGAAATAAAATTTGTATCGAACAATTCATTCATTGTTTGTTGAACTATATTTGTTGCAATTATTTCTGCTCCTTCTATTACTTCTGGAGATGGTGGTGTTGGCAATGGCGTTGAAAGTGATTCATGTGGTGCTGTTGTTGAAGGTTGATTTGAATCATTTGCTGTTGCTGCTGCAGCAGTTTCAGCTTGTGCCTCATCACTTAACACTCGAATATTCATTCTTTGTGCTTCTCGTAATATATCAGTTCGTAAAGGTTCTGGAATATTTCTTGAAATTAATAGCCCACGATTGATTTCACCAATTTGTAGCGTTGAATCTGAATCACTTGGAGATGGCTCGTTGCGGCCTAGTTGACGAAACTAAAAAAAGAAAGAAAATAAGAGAAAAGCAAGGAGCAGCTTTTGCTTCTTTGTTTTTTTATGATGATTAATCGACTTCCATAGTCATCTTTCCCGATCAATCGGAAAAACTTTTTTTTGCTTTTTTTGATCGAAAGTCGCCGTTTTAGACCCACATAAAAGTTTATGGATCGAAAAAAAGAAAAAGAAAAGCAGCTGCAAGTTTTATTGCTGCAAAAAAAAGAACTGTTGCATTAAAAATTTGGAAGCCAAATGTTTTAAAACAAAAACTCAAAAGTATTTTTTAAAAGTTGCTTACTATTTCTACAGTATCCCTCTTCACAAAAAGAAATAACTTACTTCGTTACCTTGTTGCCTTAGCTGTCGAATAAGTTGTTGAAAATCGTTTGAATATAAAATTAGCGGGAGTTCATAATGATGAAAGAAAAATATCATTGAATGTATTACAAATGCTGCAGACGTTATTAGTGCGGCACCAGTATATTGACCACTATATCGATAATGATAAGCATAAAATGTATAATGATATAAATAAAAGAACCTGAAAAAATGCACGTTAAACAATGTTTGCAAAACTTTTTTTCAAAACATGAAAAGCGGCACAAATGAATAATGCCAAAATAGGAAAAGAATTTAATTTTCAAACAAACTTTTTTTTCTGTTGTTGAAAAAGAAAAAAGATCTCGAGGGTGGATAAAAAATTAAATTAGAAAATTTTTTTCAAAAAAGAAGAGCAAAATTTGTTTTTTTTTCTTTAAACAATTTTCAAAAAAAGCCAGCCGTAAAAGTAGTTAGTTTTTCTTTAAAAATTTTTTAACTCGAATTTGTGTAAAAAGTGGTTTTGACAGCTCCTTCTTCCCCGCTTTTTTAAGTTGCAATAAATTGCTCAAAAAACAAATGATAAGCAAGAAAACTTCTTCAAGAATTTTTTCTAAAATGCTTCAAATAGCTTTGAAAAAGTTGTGAAGCAATAAATAATATACCGCCCAAAATGCTGTTGTTCGAGAAGGAGCAAAAAAAAGCTTTTTCAACCATAAACAAATTTTATTTTTAAAAAAGTCTTACTTTAGCCAATGCTTTCGTCCTATTTGTGAATGGCAACATATAGCGTCATATTGATCTGCAACCCATACAAGCAAAATAACATAGAAGGCAGTTGTAGTATCAATGAAGACTTCAGACATAATAGCTTCCATTCCTAAAATTGGATAAACTTAACAAAAAAAATTACATAAGTGAAAAATACGGCAGCACAGAAATATACCGTAACCTTCAAATGTAAAAACGTACCAACAAGTGCTAATAAAACTGTCAACAAAGGTGCAATTGGAAATACTAGCGGTTGATTGAGCTCAAACATATGAAGTAAATCAACAATAAATAAAAATATTTGATGATGAGAAAATCGAAGTAACATTGAAATTGCAAATGTCTAAAAGCAAGCGGACATTGAAGTTGTTTGAAAAACATCAGTAAACTTACAAAAATAAGCATTACAAATAGTGCAGTTAAATACACGAATTTATTTGGTGCATAACTAACAAAATGATAGTGTTCATTTTTGATTAGATCATAGAGATATCCTTTTTCAGTGTAATTTTCTGATAAACTTTTTACAGAATTCATTAGAATATCATCATAACCCATAAAAAGTTTGTTAATGCCTTGATTACGGTAAGGTGCTAAACATTGGTTTTCGTCATCAGCGCTGAGCTGAAAAACAAAAGATTTGTGATTATGGTATTTATAAAAACGGCAGTGCAGCTTTTCTGTCTTCAGATTTTTGCTCCGTAAATTTTCTTGTCAGCTTTTTAAAGCCTTGAACATTACTTTACACCTTCAAGATTTGCGTTACTCGTATTTTAAATTCATATTTGGGTTTTACGATACAAAGTTACAAATCAATCAAGAGATTGAGGCATAAAGCTTGTTGGTTCTTCAAATTTGATTGTATGGGAACGGAAAATTGTGTTAAAAGTTGGACAAAATTCTTTGTAGCTGCTTCGACAACAGCTGCAGCAACAACTGCAGATGATTCAAATCAACCTTCAACAGCAGCACCGCGTGAATCAATTTCAACACCACTGCCACCTCCACCATCTCCAGAAGTAATAGAAGGAGCAGAAATAATTGCAACAAATATAGTTAACAAACGATGAATGAATTGTTTGATACTTCAAATTTTATTCCTCCCCGTAGCAGCAGCAATAATGGAAGTGTAGCTTCAAGAAATTAGTCATCTATTTTGTGATATTATTATTATACTTTTATTTTTACACAATTTACTGAAGCTGTAAATACGAAACGCATAGGTCTTGAGGGCTCAACATTAAAATACGCATATTTGAGTGCAGAAAAGCGGCACTGCCACATTATCTATAGCCTTACCTGTACAAGCATTACAGGAATATTATAATAATTTCTTAAATCAACTGGTAATCTCAGCAATCCATGATGAAGTGAATATTCTACAATATATAAAAATGGTCCATGAGCATTGTTGGCATCGTCTGTTTCTTCTTTCTCTTCTTCAATATCATCATACACTAAATCCATTAAAGAAGATCTATCAGGTATAAATCTATCCACATGTGATGACGTTCTTACAGGATCAATGAATAAATCAAATAACATATCAAAAGAATCCAAAAACCATGAAAAGAATGATGTATCTCGTGGTGTTATTTCTACATCATTAATAATTTCATACATTTTGTTTGTTGTTTTTAGCTCTTGTGGAAGAGCAGATGGACCGTAAATGAAGACATTTTTAAGTGAAAAATGTGTTTGATGATTACTTTCTGAAACAACACAATTAATAAGAAGATTTTATTAAGCAAGAAAGCTTACGTTTTTGTAATGATGAAATATATGTGTTATATTCTTTCCAACTTTTTACAACTTCTATTCTTACAATTCCCCGTTTAGGCCATGTTTCTTTAATATTTTCTAAGCAATTTGTAGGTACTGCAGGAACTAATAAATGAATATACAAGATCATAAAAAAGCATAGCAAAGCCTAAAATATTAAATGCATGATAATACAGTAATACAAATATAATAAATAGCTATATTAAAGTGTAACTGTAAATGGTAACTTCAAAAGTGGATATTTAGTTTACAGTTTTGATACTTTCTAAAAATCGAAACGTCAACCTTAAATTTTTTTCGCTCGACAATCTTAAAAGTATTAAGAGCTTTTTTTACCAGTTTGAAGCTCACTTTTCTTCATCTTCAAATACCTCCTTTCAAAGCACTTAAAAAACTTACAAAAGCAAGTGAAATAAATTCAATTAACCGTCGTATTCTTGGTGAAGTATGTTGCGCATATGCAAGAGACAGCTTAACAAGCATAACATGAAATAAATGATTCCTAACAGAATTTATTCCACCACCACCTCCACCAGCTGCTCCACCACCTCTTATATTGATAGTTGGTATATTCCCTTGAAATTGTAATTGTTCAAATGCTGCAAAATCAAAATCTGTTTCTATATTATTACCATTATTTCCACCACCTCCAACACCACCAGCAATACCATTATTATTAACTCGCAGAACAACAAATGATGGATTTTGACGAAGTTGGGATTGATCTTGAAGATTTTCCATTTGTAGAAAAAAAGAAAGTGTCCAGCACTCTTTTTTTGTGGTTGTTATTGTTGTTGAAAAGATAATAAGGTTATTAATAAAATTGTTGTTGTTGAAAATGAATAATTTTAAAAAATAATTTCATTTCTTTTCTTTGAAGGCGATAGCAAAAAATTCTTTTACAAAGATAATTTGGTCTAGCAGTTTAATCAATAATGTTTATAAAAAAATTAATGATAAAAAGTTAAAAGAGACAAATAATTTAATGAACCGATGAAAGAAGAAGACACACGTTTTTTCTCTTTTCAATGTTCAGCTTCAACGCATTTTTTGTGTTCAATGTGAATTAATCTTTCGTTATGAGAGTTATTAGGTGATAAAAAAACCAATGATGTTAGTAGGGATGTACACGGTAGATTTACCGGTAAATTAAATGTACACCCCTAGATGTTAGTTATCGAATAAGTGAAAGTTTATAGGAGCAGTTTTTGATCCATATAGCCGAAGATATGACATTTGTAAAGATACCCTGGATACATTGTTAGATGTTCCATCTGGTTCAACCTCTTGCAAGCTTGTCTCTGGATTATATGCCCTTTCATCAAAGGGTGCATTGACTGCTACCCAAAATTCAACCTACAATCAATGGATCCAAAAGATTGAAGTTGATGTTGTCAAGAATGCCGTCTATACCACCAAAAAAGCTAAATTCGTCAAGATTGCTGCATTATTTGATTATTGCAGGCCAAAAACCTTCTAAAATTCCAGAAAAAATTATTTTATGTTGTTACAGTATACACAAAAAATCTTTGCCAATTTATTCAATTTTACAAATAGATCAGTTACATAAATCCAAATCAATATTTAAACACATATTTCTTTTTTAAATGATGCGTTCATAAATTCACAATGATACGGTACAAATGTTGATAAGGCTAAAAAACAAGTTACAATATATCATTATCACCCATAAGAATAAAAAAACTTACAAAGACCAACTCTTGTTCTACTTGTTATTCCAACAAACACAAATCCATGTTTATCATATTTTGAAAAAAGTAATGAAGATGGAATTGTTTGAGGGTTCTTTGATTTTCGTTTTTCAACTTCTTGCGTACAAATTTGTTCTTCATCATCGAGAATAAAAAGTCCTTCCGGATCAAATAATGCTTCACATTTCGAAAATTGCAGCACTTTCACTTTTCGAACTTCAAGTTTTCCTTTGAAAAGTGTCACAGCCAAAAGAGAATCACCAGCTTGAACTTTAAAATCTTTGATAATCTTTGTTACCGGATATTCTGATGGATTAAAAATATCACCAATTTCTAGCTAAAAGCTTAATTTGATTAGAATGTTTCCGTAACTACTAGTGTACATTATTACGTTCAGTAAAACCAAAAAATAACCTTTTTAAATAAAATATTACTTGCTAAAGTTAAAATACCATAATGTGGGCTTGAATAAATAAATCCATCTTTATCATATGGAATAGTTTGATCTTGAACAAAGCCATCTTTGATTGGAGAATATTCAACCCTCGTTACAGTAATCCTAAAGCATAAATTAATGAGTATTCATAGAAATTCTAACACAAAAACTTACACCTGTTCAAATGGACTTTCAACACGACGATATCGAAGTTGCGCAGGACCAATAAATAAATTCGGCGCAATTGCAACCATCAAAAGTTTATCAGATAAATTAATAAAATGTTCTGCAATTTTGTCATGTTCAGGCTTAATAATTGCATATTTAAATTTTGATGTTGCAGACATAAATTGTAGCTTGATATTCTCGGATTCTGTTAAAGTTGGTATAATTGAAAAGAGAGTTATTAAAATAATCAAATAATTAACTGAATTTTTCATAATCAATTTCTTTGAAAGAAGAAGCACCAGTTGTATAAAAAAGTGCTAGTCGAAGATCACGATAAATTTATGGGGGTGAACAAAAAAAGATAACATAGTAAATTTGCATAAATGCCGGTTTAAATATCAAAGTATTATGAAAAGAGTTTACAACTGAATTATTATGTACGGTATTTGAACGAACTACTTTGTTCACCATTTGACACACTATGTTTCATTCTAGCAATTTTCGTTTGAGAAATAACAAAAATCATTAAGGTTCAAACACTTTTAGTCAGGCTTATATAATTTCTCGAACAAAGCTAATACAAATCGAAATATTCCAAATGTGAAAATTTTATTATCTAATCTACAATTAAAAATAAATAAATTTTAGTCAACTTTAATAACAAAAGTTTATCGAAAAATATATATATATGTATTTATATATATGCATGTACTGAGTATCTTTACATTTCACAGGAGCATGAACAACCGGATGTTGTTGAGGGGAATGTTATGGATGAGAATGTGGAGTCCCATGTTGATGATTCAGATGTAGCTGCAGTTGAAAATTCTGTGGTCATTTCTGTTGTGAATTCGGTGGTTGGGGCTTCAGTTGTCATTATTGCTTCAGTGGTGATTTCTGGCATTTCGGTGGTAACTTCATCACTGAAGGTTGGAACTGGGCAGCCACATGATGGTGGAATGCGTGTCTTCTAAAAAATGGGTTTAATCAAGATACTATTATAGTAAGACATACTTGACAGCTGAAAATGATAATGCTCCAGAATGAACCAAATCCATTGATATTAATAGAATTCAAGCATCCAAAGTTGGCATATGAAAGATCAATAGATTCTGAGAATTTCATTGAAATAAGGGTTAATCTTGCTTCAACGGTAATTACAGTAGTCCATTGTTGAATGAAATAATTCATTATTTGTTTAATGAATGATTTTTGTGTAAGTGTATAGGATGTGGAAGAGAGGGAAGCATTCAAAGAAAGAATGAAGGGGCAATCCATTCCTTGTCCTGATAGAGTTACATCAATGCTGGTTTGTCTTTCATATGTTACTGCAACAGTACTCCATTGGCTGAATGAGAAATATCCATTGAGATTAAGGGTATAGAAATATGTCATCCATGAAGATTGTGCTCCAATAAAGAATTTGGTTTTAAATGCTTTGAAAATTGCTTTAATGATATCAACTTGAGTCTTGGTTTTATCTTTGACAATCAACTTAAGTTCTGTTTCGATGAATGCTGAGAGAGCGGTGTGTTTTTCGCTATCTCCTGCACAGGCAGATAAAAGTAAATCGAATAATTTACAGTTTCCTTTTGATGAAGTTGCAACAACAAGTTCTAAAGATGATTGCATATTCCATTCTGTTGAAATAGATACTAAAGTTTCAAATGGTCCCCAGGTTGAGATATTGAAGTATTGGATCTTGGAATAAATGGCAGATTGTTCAAGTTGGAATTGTTCAAATAATGCAGCAATCTTGACGAATTTAGCTTTTTTGGTGGTATAGACGGCATTCTTGACAATATCAACTTCAATCTTTTGGATCCATTGATTGTAGGTTGAATTTTGGGTAGCAGTTAAGGCACCCTTTGATGAAAGGGCATATAATCCAGAGACAAGCTTGCAAGAGGTTGAACCAGATGGAACATCTAACAATGTATCCATGGTATCTTTACAAATGTCATATCTTCGGCTATATGGATCAAAAACTGCTCCTAGAATTATTATGTTTTATGTAACACTATTATTTTAAAAAACCTTACCATAAGCAACTGAAGCACAAACAGCTAAAAGAAGAATGATTTTGGAAAACATTTTTTTTTTGAAAGTTTTCCGATTATTCTTCCTAACTGTAGATGGTCCCTGCTGGACTGATTATGTCTTTTAGGGAGGATTCAGCTCACTTATATACTTAAAACGTTTCCCTGATTTTTGAGGGTAGATTATTTGAATAATCTTTTTTGTCAAACATCATTTTTTCGCGTTTGATCTGATGTCACTTCTCTCTTTTTTGTTATCACATCACTTTTTTTATAATTTTTTGAATTTATAATTTTATATGGTTTTCTGATCACTTGTGATCACTTGCAAAAAATGTGGAGGTTTTAATTTGTTAGTAGGCGTTCATGTGGTGGTGTACTGTATGCATGTTTATTGTACTTTTACGTTTTCATTTTAGTTCTTATTTTTCGATCTTGGAAATCATATGTTTTCAGTTTGCCATTTTTATTATATTTTTATTCAAATTTAAGTAACAAACATTGATGTAACTCTATCAGGACAAGGAATGGATTGCCCCTTCATTCTTTCATTGAATGCTTTCCTCTCTTCCACATCCTATACTCTTACACAAAAATCATTCATTAAACAAATAATGAATTATTTCATTCAACAATGGACTACTGTAATTACCGTTGAAGCAAGATTAACCCTTATTTCAATGAAATTCTCAGAATCTATTGATCTTTCATATGCTAACTTTTGATGACTTTAGGGAAGTCCTTTCAAAAATTCTTGGTAGATAGATTTTCAAATTTTTATCTGGTTTTAGCCGGTTATTATTGAATACTATTTGTTTATTTGATATTTATTGCTTTATTTTATTTTTAAAGTTAGCATACAAATTCGCAATAATGTTTTTGGGAAAGACAAACATATTATGATTTAAAAAAAGTAAATGTGTAAGTTTGATCGAGTAAGAGAGACATGAACACCAACAATTAAAACAGTTAATTTGATTTGATTTTTTGTTGATTCATAGGTTTTATGGAATCTCCAGATGAAAAATTGATGGCTGTGTTGATTGCATAAAATGTAATTACCAAAGCTGCGAATGTTAAAATGAAAAGAAAAGCGACGATATCAAGATTGTAAACATAGAAAAAGCTCATTTTTGCACCAGGAAGATTATATTCTGGAAATTCTTTGAACTTGGCGATAAATTCTACGTACTTCAAGAATCGATCTTGAGATGAAAATGGTGAAGCCAAAAGTTTTTCTTTGATTATTTGAGCATTTTGTCGCATTCTAAAAAAATTTGATTGTTTTTTAGAGTTTTACAAAGAACCACCAGCAGTTCCCTTGTAAACTATCACAAAACTTACTCATTTTCATATACAACTTTTTTCAAAGCTTTAATAATTTTATCTTCTGATAGCTCTTGCAGCTGCATCGGAATTCCAATTTTTCTATATCCGTAAATTGCAGAATTATAAAATTGATCAGCAAAAAGTGGAATAGAAATTGTTGGAACACCAGCTGTTATTGCTTCTGCTAAACTATTCCTTCCACCATGAGTGATAAACGTCAATAACCTTGGATGGCATAAAATTGATGCTTGATCAAGCCATTGAAAGGGATGAATATTTTGATAATTATTTACAATATCATATGTTTCACTTTGATTAAGTGTGTATTTAATGAGAAATTCAATTTCGGGGAATTTTGCAAATGCATTAAATATATTTAATTTCAAGTCTTCAGGAAGCATTGAAAGATCAACTTGTGATCCAAATGTAAATAGCACAATTCCATTCTTTGAATTTTTAATGATGTTTTCAATATCCTGAAATAATGGACGAAATTAGATAACAAAAAATATTTTTTATTGATGTTATCTTTGTATGTGTGTTTTAAAACAAGGAAGTAAAATTTGGGTATATCAAAAAAAAGTAAGGACAAAAAACTACATGTGAGGTGATAAGTGAGTAGAAGCCAGTTCTAAAGCATTGATTAAAAGTGCAATAGTTTTTTTTCCTTAGACAGATAGAGAAGAGAAAAAAGATGAAACTATAAAAATGGTGATAAAAAACAACTAAAAAATGATTAGAAAGCTGTCTTTATTGATTGAAAGCTTTGATAGTGTAGGAAATTTTTTTTGATTAATTAGCATTTTAAACAGTTAAAAGTTGTCTTGAGAACATTGCGTCATTCTAATGACATCTCTAATCCAGATATTTAAAAAGCTGTAAAAACCATACCTCTGTTAAAGGTTTCGGTGGAACCATTCCTAATCCACCAATTGGAATAACCTTTGAAATTGTTGGCCGTGCAATATCAATTAACTCATGACTATTTGAAAAGATTAAAGAGACATCTTGCATTGCTTCTTCAATATTATATTTTCCTTTTCCAAAAGTATCATCTAAGATTTTTTGCATTTCCCAATTTGTTGGCGAACCATATCCAATATATTTTGTTAAAATTTCAAGCGTGGCTTCAAGCCGTTGCTTAAATGTTAAATATGGGGCATTGATGTATCCATTAAAGACAACTGAAAAGGGATAAGGATTAATATGGGGAATTAACAGGGTAAATGCTTACAATTATTGTAACTTCTTTGAATTGGAATTCCATGAACATATTCAATATCATCCATCAGGGGCATAGGACCTGCGATTATTTGTGCTTTAATTCCAAGTTCTTTGAAAAGTACAAATGCTGAAATGAAATTGTTCAGTTTTAGGATTTTGCAAAATCATCTTTTAAATAAATGTTTTAAATCTCTTACCACATGGTTCTGCTCCAATTCCAAGATCAAAATTTTCAGCTTTTAACATTGCTTTATAAGTTTCATTTTGAAGAACTTCTAAAAGTTACATCTGATAGATTTGTTGTGTGAAAATTCAACTTTTGTACAGTTAGTTATTATAATTTTCAAATCTATTCTAAGACTAACCTTTACAAACATCTCCCATACTTCTCCAAAACATCCTACATGCTTGATCATCATATGCAGTTTTATTTTGAAAAACAGCTTTTATAGGATTTTGTGCATTTTCATGTTTTGAAACAGATGTATGAAATTTAATAATTTTTGCTAAAGCAGAACCATCTGCTGTAATTGGACGCAATTCATGAATTGCTAAATGCTAAAATAAAAGTTACAATCAATTGAATACCAAAAACATTCTACAGTGATTTCTAAAAAATCCCTTACCACATCATATCCATCTCTTACAAGAATATCAGCTAATTGCCCATGAAATTTTACATGACTATATGCAATAAATGGCATAATTTGTAAAATTTTAGCTTTCTTTTCATTTTTGGCTTCAGCTACAAAAAATGCCAAAAATAATAAAAACATAAAAAGTATTTGAATCTTCATATTTAAAAAAAATTAATGATTTAACAAAAGTAAAAAAACGTTGTTGATTTGAAGCGTGTGTTTTTTCTTCTTAACTTTTTATATTAGAATTTCCTTTTCGCTGTTCTTTCTCCTTCTTCTTCTCATCGATGTCTGGTGTTAAGCGTCAAAGAAGTGCTTCTGACACCAAGAGAAATACTGATAAGATAAATACATGTATTAAGAGAGAGAGCAAGAGAGACCTACCTGATGGTGATGATGTACCTTGTGTTAAATCTACTTTAAAGAAGAAAAAATGTGATAAAAGAACAAAAATAAATAATGCCATTTTTGAACACGAGATATTTTGATTGAAATTTGTTTTTGTTTATTTTAAAAGGACACAATTCTTGTGTTTACAAGGAGCTGAATAATTATAGTTATTGAAATTTACATAAATATTTTGTAGTTTCTGATGTATTTTTACTTAACGTAAACGTAAATCTTAAACTGTTCCAATTAGCTAAGAACAACTTTTTTGATGATAAGAAAATTAATCCTTTTCCAAAGATCATAAAATAATCAGCGAAAAAACAAAGATATTATTGTCTATATTTTGATTTAAATTTTTCCGCCTTAACTTTTAAGTTATCTAATCAAAAAAATTATCGTCGAAATTCATCGAAAATTTGAAGATGAATTTTTCTCTGGTGCACAGGCATCATGGCATGCATGGTTTTATTCCTTAAAATTGGAAAGTTTTTTTGCTTTCTCACAATGGTCTGATGCTGGAGAGCCCTATTTACGAATCCATTTTAAAAAGTGATGGCATCGAATAAATACCCTTAAATGATAAAACAAAAAACTTCTTGTTTTTTAAACTTCAGCGCTCCAATTTTTTTTGTTGTAAACATTTTTTGATATTTCACACAGATTTTTGAAAAGATCTGTGTCACACTCTTGCTTATCAGAGAACTTAAAAGTGCACAACTTTTCTTGTCCATCATTGAACCATAAATAAATATGGAAATCTTTTTGTACATCAAAAATGTTATGTTTTTTAGCATTGTTGGATTAATTTTTGTTTACTGATTTGATTTTCGAGCACACAAATGATTTTTAACCCTTGGATGTTTAAATAATATTAATAATAATTTATTGGTTCTCTTTTTACAAAATTAAATATAAAAAAATATACAAAAAAGAAGATTAATGCTACACAAAATATTATTACACGTGTATTATTTTGTTTATGAACATGCACATTCACAATCACTAACAGTTGAAGGAATAATGGATGCAGTTGTGAATATAGAAGAGGCTTCAGAAGCTTGAGTACTTTCTGTTAAATCAGTACTGTCTGAAGCATTGATAGTTGTTGCTTCGGTTGCCATTGAAGAAGCTAAAGTTGAAGATGCTTCAGAGAAGTCATCAGTTGAAAGAGAAGTAAAATCAGTTGCATCAGATACAGCTACAGAAGTGCCTTCAGAGATATCCGTAAAATCTGTAGATGGTGAAGTAGCAACAGAGATATCAGTAACACCAGAATCAGTGGAATCAGAGATATCAGTGGCACCAGTATTTCCACCTGGCATTGTTGATCCAGTTCCAGGTTCAAAGGTTGGAATAACACATCCACAATTTGGTGGAATTGCTTGATACTGTAATTATTAGTGTTAGTAAATTTGTTTCAAGGAAAGGTTGAAATCGAAATTTGAAAAATCGAAGCATAAAAAGTTTAAGGTTGCAAGCAACATTCAATTCAAGGAGCTTATGTAAACTCGTATGAACAAAACGATTAGCTATGCAAATTCTGTGATTCATAAAAAGCTATTACCTGACAACTAAAGATAATAAGATCATAAAAGTTTCCCCATCCTTCAATTGTAATACTGCCAAGGGTTGCAAAATTGGCATATGAGAGATCAATGGATTCAGAGAATTTCATTGAAATAAGAATTAGTCGTTGTTCAACAGTTTTACCAGAGAATTGTTGAATGAAGTAATTCATTATTTGTTTGATAAAGCTTTTTTGGGTGAGCGTGTAGGATGATGAAGAGAGAGTTTTGTTAAGGGCAAGAATGAAAGGACAATCCATGCCATCACCTTCCAAAATGGATTCATAAATTGTTTCTTTGTAATATGATTCTCCAGCATCAGACCATTGAGAGAATGCGAAAAAGCCTTGCAATTTAAGAGAATAAAACCATGCACGCCATGATGCTTGTGCACCAGAGAAAAATTCATCTTCAAATTTCCGGTGAATTTCGACGATGATTTCTTTTTGAGTCATTGAGGAATTTGCGATGATAGGTTTACATTCGGTATCAATGAAGGTTTGAAGTGCAGCTTTCTTTGTGGCATCAGAAGAAGAGGCAGCCAAAAGTAGATCAAAGAGTTTACAATCCCCGGAAACTGAAGTTGCTACAATCAATTCCAAACTACTTTCGTAAGTCCATTCACGACTAATTTGAATAACATTTTGGAAGGCACTTCATGTAGAGATATTAACAAATTCGACCTTTGAATAGATGACAGTTTGTTCAAGCTCAAGTTTTTGCATTTCTGCAGAAACAAGTAAAAATTTTTCATTGTCATCAGTGATAGCGGCATTTTGAATGATATTTGTTTCAATGCTTTGAACCCATGAAACATATGTTGTATTTTCGGTTGCAGTTAGCTGAGCCTTTGTTGTGAGATCATACATTCCTTGAATGAGGGTACAATGGGCACCACCGGAAGGTGTTTGAAGCAAAGCAGGCATTGTATCTTTAAAGATTTTATATCGGCGACTATATGGATCAAATACAGCTCCTGAAATAGAGTAAAAAGAGATTAGCAGAAGATCATTAAGAAGGACATTGGGTGGCCCGAAACGTGCCAAAACTGAAATTTCGTTTCTTGAAAAAGACAAAAAACGAAATTCCTCCTTCTATGTCATCATTTTTATCTTTGGCACAATTTTTTGCTCCTGTAAATTAAAATATAGACTTACCATCACTAAAATAACAGCATAAAGCGAAAAATAAAACAATTCTTGTAATCATTTTTAGTTCAAACACACAACTTTTTTAAAGCCTGCTGAATTGCTTGCGGTTTTTGTAAGACTCAAAGTCAAACAACTGTAATGTTTCTTCAAATCTCCCTCCAACTTTTATACTCAATCCTATTCTTTTCCTTTGTCCCTTCAAAGGTTATTTGAATAATCCCTATTTTTTCCACCCCATTTTTTTCAAGGTTATTCTTTATTTTTTTTCATGATCTATGTTTGTTTGTAAAACTTAAAAAACATCAAAGAAATTAATTATTCATAGCCTTTTTTAGCGTTAACACTATCAATAATGATGATAATCATAGTTCAGAATCCCTAACAATTCTTTTTTTTTGCAACAAAAAAGAGACATGCGGAGGAAGGTCTCGCACAATATGCAAATCGAATCAAAGAAAAAAGGTCATGCGATCATTGAGCATCTTTTTGAGTTTTTTGTTTTTAAGCCGATTTTGTTGAAAAAGTTAATTTTAGATTTTTAAGCTTTGTGATTGATATCATTGTTCGATTATCAAAAAATACTTTTTTGTGAACAAAACAAAATTGGATTATGATAATTTTAGGCACATATAGTCTATGATATGGAGAAGTGAAAAAATAAAGTTTTTGTGTACTTCGGAGAAAAAAACTTTTTTTAAACTTTTTTTATTAGTTTTATTTGTGATCTTTTTTTAGAAATGATATCATTCATTTATGGATGGAAGCTGGGATATGATGATTGGTGTTGGTAATAGCTGAAAGTTGATTAGCCTAAAAAATTTCTGCTAAATCTTATCAGTAAAAAAAGCTTTCATTGATTTATTGCTATAGCCGGCAACGCTGAGTATAAGACGTATCAAGGCTTATACGCCCTTTGAAATTAATGGCATTGTCAGCAAATTATCAAAAGCTTGTCTGCTGGAAAACATGATATTTGATTAGACAGTTTCATTGGCATGATTGTCACAAAAATGAAATGTTCATTGTAACTCTATTAAAATAGAAAGTTATCATTTTCTTATCATTATTACTTCTTCTTCTCAACATTTTTTTTATTCACAATTATTATCACAGCAAAGAAAAAATCAAAAGATCTCATCATTGCTGTCTTCCTTATATCATTACTATGAATGATAAATGTAAAAATTTATTACTATCTCTTAGAATTGCTTAATTTTCTTCCGCATATGTTATAATATTGATAATAGTAACAATGGCACCAAAATGTCTTCCTCTTTTTTTATACATGCATCTTTTTCATCTCCTCTAGAAAAAACATTCATCAATCGTTCCAGTTCCCTTTCATTTATAAATAATCATATGTTAGATACGAGAGAGAAACGAGTAATGATCTCGTAATAGATATATTTCAAGTTTTTTTATAAGAATCACATTGTCCGGGATTTTCTTTTTTGGAAGCCAACACCGGATTTTTGCATTTTTAAATTACACAAACGACTGATCACAATGCCCTTAGGGAGTTAGAGCTATAAAAAAAGTAAAAACTGGATCGAAGGTCGAGAAGATGCGCCAAAAGAAGAATGCAGAAAGTGAAGATGCGCGGGCAAAAGCCCGATGATGATACTTTGAAAGTAAAATTAACATTATCGAAAAAAAGCTATTTTTCCACGAGAAAAAAAACATGTTTTTTTCGATGAATGTTAGATGTTAGATATTGGATGAATAAATGGATGATCAGAGCTACTGCTGCTGTTGCCGCTGATGTTATTGACCCAATGCTTTTAAGAGGAGGGAGGAGAATGGACACATGTAAAAAAAAAGGAAAAGTGATTTAATTTGTTAATCAAAATTCTTAATGAAAATTTTAATGATGCTGGTTGATGATGATCGAGAATCTGGTTGCCGATATGGGGGATACATACGGATACACTTATAATGTAATGATCATAGGAAATGTAATCTGATAGTAATGGTAATGGATGATATGTCCAGACGTCAATCAAAATCTTGATTTAGAAACGACAACAGAAGAAGAAAAGAAAACAATTAAAGCCTTGGATCTATGCGTAATTTTTCAGTCCATCTCGAAGGCAATAACCAGCATCGCTCTATCATTGCCTTAAATACTTCTACAAGAAAATAGGATTCTTATTGTTGGTTGATGCTAATTTAATTTGACTTAATCTGAATTTATAGGGAAGAAACATGATGGCCAAGGCGTGGTTGTTCAGCTGTCTGTTAATTGCTGCAATTATTTCTTTGTGTTTTGGAATACAACCATTTAACATCGTTCACCCAAATAGAACTTTGATTGTTTTGTCGGCTCCTTCAGTATGGTAAATTTCTGTTTTTTTAATTCATATCTGATTTCACTATTGCATTCGCCTAGCATTTTTTATAGAATTACAGACTTCGAATACGAATTAACCCTTATAGTTTGTTATATTTTTATGTTTTGTAATCACGAGTTCTAAAATTTTATAGTCTACTTGACAAAAGTATTGAAAAAAGCTGTCAGTTATCTGACACTTATTTTTGAAATGTTTTTTTGCCTTCCGATTAAGTCAGATACCTTATCTATGCTATTCATTTTATGACATAATAATAAACTTTACATTTACGTTTTTAGGGATGACAACTATAAAGATGACTTTTTTGATATAATCTCTTTTCAAATTGATTTTGCTCGAACAATTCATGGTTAGTTTTTATTTTTGAATTACTTTCTATTTGGTTATGCAAAGCTTTTATTTTTCTTTTTGCTTTTTGGAGATCGACAGAACATTGACGATTCCGTGGAATCGGGACGCAAAGCTTACAATTCAAATTATAAATTGTTTATTGGTTTTTAATTAATAATTTTTAAAAATTTTGTTTATTTTTTTGTTGATCAAAAATACAAAATTTTAATTATATGCTAGTAACAGTGATTGCATATTTTTTTTGAATAACATTTATTAAACCTTAAAGAAACATACTGTAGCTTTCAATTCGTTTTTAAATTTTCTTGTTAAAAGTGTTTTTTTGGTTAGGGTTCTAAAATTATTAACTTCTATTTTTTTAAATTTGTCTGAAACACGCGTCTTCATGCATTACCAACTAACATTTTATCTATTTAATTATATATTATGTTTTAAACACTTTGCTTGTTCATGTGAAGCAATTTCATTCTATATTTATGAATGTAACTTTTTTGAAGACTTTTTTGAAAATCAATTCCCTAACCAAAATAACACTTTTTCTTGCGGTAACGGTTTTGGGAGGACTAACACTTTTTAAAAATTTTCTTAGAGCATGAAAATGTTGTTGTACTTGCGGATAAACATACAATGCCATATTTGGATGGAAGAAGTTCAAAGATACAAAAGCGCCTACCGTATGACGCTTTGATTGAAACAAACATCTATGATATCAATCTCAATGACTTTGCACCAATGGGATATAAGCAGCTAACAAAATATATTTATCGGTGGGATCTTAGCTTAAGGAAGATATATGAATTCCTATATTCATTATTATAGGACTCCATATTTAGCAGATATTGCTTCAAGTCAAGTGGATGATGCAATGAATCGATTTATAATGGATAATCGAATTCGAATTGATAAACATGAAGAAGATATGATACTATCCGGGGAAGATGTGGTCCATAATGGTGTGAATAAAGCATTAGTTTCTGATACTGTAATCATCAAAAATGCCGGACGTGTACCTGATTGGGCAATGATGATTAAACTTTTGAATTCATTTAAAAAAGCTTTGTTTTTATTCCTTCAGCCTCAAAATCTAATCATACGTATTTTAGGTGCTGATAATTGGAAATCCGCTGAATGGTACTCGGCTACGATTCGACGATATTTTGGGATTTATTGATGAACAAATCTTAGCTATTTCTCCTCTTGATCCCGAGATTAGAGACGAATTAGAAGAAGCACTTCGAAAAAAATTTCATAATGATTTAGCAATTATTGATTTGCCGCTTGGTGGTGCCGCAAATGATGAAGGGAATTGCGGAATTTATACTGCTGTAATGAGCACCAATAAGTTAGTTTTTTTTGCTCCACCACGATTAAATTGATCCATAAATTCTGATTACTGCTAGTTAAAAATTACGGTAGCTTTCATAGATCTCTTCTTTATCACTTCATCTCAACCCAGGAATCATTTTAATTTTACTATTTTTGGCTCACAAGTTGGATTACGTTAAAATAATTGGAAGCAATCCAAAATAAAAAAAATTCGGAGATTTTTGAAAAAAGAGAAATTCATAAATATCACTTTTTGCTGCTATTAAAAATTACAGAAAAATTATGCGTTTTTCCCGGCGGCGAGAAAAAGAAACTAGTTTAGTGATGACGAGAGTTTACATAAGATCAATTTTTCATAAAATTATTATTATTGAAAAAAAGCAAAAGTTTTAAAAAGAGAAAGTAATGAAAAAGTATAAATTATTTGAGATATTGCAGATTACGGTAAAATTGTAATACCTTTGTCTAAAAATATTTAAAGTATTTTTGAAAAAAGTAAAAATTTCTAACAAATACTTGCGTCTTTAAAGTGACAACACGCTGAAAATTAAATTACTGTAGCATAAAAAACTTTCGATAGCGCAATCTTAAATCAAAAATTTGTCAAATTTTAATAGAACCAATCTCAAACATTTGAATCAAAATATTCTTTCAGATATGTGTATGTACCAGTATTTGGAAATGATCCAAATAATTGGAAATTTGGTTATTCAACAATGATTGATCGAATGGTTTTACATTTGCTTGAAGCAAATTCTCGACGAAAAATTATTCCAATAAATATTCCCCGGGCTATTTGCAGTCGCGGCCTATCACTTCGTTCCCTTTCATGGAGTGTTCGAGGATATGCTGCTGATTCTATTATAAATCTTGCTCGACAACCACCTCAAAAATCTTAAAACCTTTAAAAATAATATTTAGGTTTCTTTTAATATAAAATATGTCATAATTTAATCCCTATTGAGATACTGTACATAGAAATAATGTAATTATTTATTGTTAAAAGTATTATATTGCTAAATAAATTATAAACATTTATAAAGAATCTATCATTTTGTATGGATTTAAAATACCACGTGGATCAAAGATTTGTTTGAGGCGTTGATTGAGTAGCAGTTCATCGGGATGTTTTCCAAGATGTAGATATGGACGTTTAAGGCGGCCAATGCCATGTTCAGCAGAGATACTGCCACCATGATCAGCAACCCATTCATAAAGGAATGGATATATCCTGAAAAATATGGTTGAAAAAACGGTTATTCGAAATCTTGCAAGGTACAGTATACCAACTTGTTAAATCAAAACATGTCTTAAATTTTAATGTCTAATATATCCCTTCAAAAAATAAACTCACATTTTATACAAATCTTCATCAAATTTCTTTGAAGTAATATTGATATGTGCATTTCCATCGCCAACATGCCCATAATTTGTTACTCGAATACATTTGCCATTTAATCGTTCTCTCAAAATTTCAGTTAATTCATAAAAATGTTTCAACGGTAGTGAAATATCATTTTTGTAACAATATCCATCTTTCATTACTGATAAAGGAGCAGTTTCACGAAGCCTCCAGAAGGCTGCTGCTTCAGTTGCAGATTCAGCTAACACACCATCAGATGCAAGACCAGATTCTAAAACAGATTCCAAAAATGTTGAAAATTTTTCAGAATCATGTTCTTTTGAAGATCCAGAAGTTTCTATTAAAACAGCAAAAGCAGGATGTGAAGGGAGAACAGTTTTCAAGCCTCCATTTTGTTCTAAACATTTTAAAGTTTCAGAATCCATTAATTCAAAACTTGATAAAATTTCAGAGAGCTCAGTTTTAGCTTTTCGAAGAACATCCGTAACTTTTTTAAAGGTATCAATTCCCAAAAATGCAGAGTTGATTGATGTGGGACGTGGTGCAACTAGCAGCTGTACTCTTGAAATCACTCCCAGCTGTCCTTCACTTCCAATAAACAAATGATGTGAATGTATTGATGTATTATCTTTTCGAAGTCCATTTCCCATTTTTATAATTGTTCCTTTTTCATCTGGTAATATTACAGTAAGACCCAAAACATTTGCATGCATTGAACCATATCTTAGCAATCGAACTCCACCAGCGCAAGTACTAACATTTCCACCAATTAAACAACTTCCTTTTGCACCCAAATCTAGCGGTACCATATAACCATGTGGAGCAAGCTTTTGATCAAGTTCTTCAAGGATATATCCAGCATCACATTCAAGAATACCTAAAAAAGAGAAGTAGTAATGTATTAGATACGTAACGTAACTATTTCAAACGTATGAAATAGTTTTTCAAAATTTAAATTATTTAAAGTTTAAACATTTATGTAGGCGCTAAATTGAATAAAAAAAATTGTATAGTTTCGTTGTGTTGAGTTTGTCGCATTTTGCCAAAAAACAAACTTCTTTCGTTTTTTGAGTGAAGCTTCAACTGATCAAAAGATGTCGAAAGTTTTTTGATTTTTTATTTATTTTTTTACAACAGCAAAATTAATTTTATTTAATCGTTCTTCCTTTCCTTATCAAAAGATTTGCGCTAATTATTACCTTTAACTTGTTTTAAAAAAGTACGGTGTATCTGTTGATTGTCTCTGTAATCCTTATTATTTTTAGACGACCTTACCAACCAACAATTATGATAACTTTGCCACAATTTTCTCCTCCTACTCCATCATTAGCAACACCAACTTATCCTCCCAAAGCTTCACATTATGATGATGAAGAAAGTCTCGAATATACTGATGATGAAGGAAAAGAAGGAAATATTTCATTTAGCTCAGACTCAGATGCAACTGTAAAAGCAGCACCTGTAATTCGTCGAAAACCTCAAAATAAAACTATCATTCAAAAATCTTCGGCATATGATACTGATGATGAATCTGATACGGATGATGATGAAGGTATTGCCAGTAATGACGATGATGATATGAAAGATCCATTTGGTTTTGGTAATAAGGATCCTTTTGCTATCACTGAAGAAGATTATGGATTTGAATTTCAAAATACTTTTGTACCAACAAGTTCTCCACCAAAAATACCAATTACAGAAGTAAGTGAAAGGGTTTTGGAATGTTGTGTCAAAGTTGTGTATAAAACTTTTTTAGGCAAAACAACGAATTTTGGCATGTTGTCGTGATCTTGGAATCTCAGAAGAAAATGAAATTCGATATTGTGATTTACAAAAAATTTATCAACGACATTTTGGAGTTGCTTTGGATAAAGCTGTAAGTATGCACTTGTTTGTTAGACTACCGTAACCTTCTAAACATATTTATAGGAATTGACTAATCTTTTTGGACCTCCTTCGTCTGCTTCAGAAGTTTTACAAAAAGATCTTGGAACATATTTAAAAGTAACACTTGCAAAAGATTCTGAAGATAATATCATGAAAATGACAGCAAAAAAAGATATTCGAAAAGCGCTTCATGAACTGGAAAATAATGTCATCTATGGAATCCTTAAACCAATTCCAG
Source organism: Panagrolaimus sp. LJ2400 (assembly GCA_024447215.1). Classification (NCBI taxonomy): domain Eukaryota; kingdom Metazoa; phylum Nematoda; class Chromadorea; order Rhabditida; family Panagrolaimidae; genus Panagrolaimus; species Panagrolaimus sp. LJ2400. The sequence continues at coordinate 1,630,437 of JAMRYA010000018.1, read as the reverse complement.
AACTCTCAGCACAAGTAGTTGAAGAAGTTTTAAAAAGTCGTTCAAGATTTGATGCAATTGTTACAAAAACAAATTTGAATCAACGTATTACAAAGCGTGATATTGCAAATCTACGAGCAAAAGGGTTTGCAAGAGAAAATTTTTCTGATTTACCACAAATTCGAAATCCTGTTATTATGGAAAGGGATGAAGAAGGAACAGATGAATATACTGATGATGAAAATGAAATGAAACTAACACAATTTATGAAACTTAAACCTGTAAGTTTCTGTTGGAGATTACTGTAATTGCAATTTAATAATTTGCAGCGCCCAAAATATGTTACACCTGCAGATCCAAATTTTGGAAAAATAATACCACCACGAGTAAGTATATTACTGTACGTTTCACATATAATAACTTCTTTAAGAATTCACGAACTGGTTCACGCTCTTCAAATACTCCTAGATCAAAAACTTCATCATTGCTACAAAATCGTCGACCTAAACATCATGGTTTATCTGTAGATTCGGAAGAAGATTCAGATGTTTGGACAGATGAAGAAGAAGATCGTACTCCATTATATTTATATCGTGAACCTCATGGTCTTGTATATCGTGAACGGCTTAATGTTACAGCACAATCAAGAACTTCTGGTGTTCATAATCCTGGTCAAAGATTTTCATCTGATGAAGATTTTATGCATACTTTAGCAGCATCACATCATATTGAATTGTTTGGTGGAGAAGATTTTGATGCAATTACTTCAAATTCAAATACATCTGAAAGTACTGTAGTCCGACAGCAAAGACCTTCAAATACAAATTCAAGCACAACAGGAACTAATGAAATTCGCCAAGAAATTAATAATATTGTATTTCCTCAACAACAAGATATTCTATATGGCCATCAACATCCAGAAATTCAAAATGAAAGTGTACAATTTGATTCATTCTATAATTCATTTCAAAATGCTGCTTATACTTTCCCACAAGGGGATATTACTCAAGCTTCTGCAGCAGCGTTTATGTCAAATACAATTCAAGAAGATGTAGAATATTTGGATGATCAAGAAGAGGTTGAATATTCCGATTATGAAGACGAATCTTTGGGCTTTATTGGTAAAGATTAATGCTTTCTGTTTATATGTTTTTTGTTTCTTTGTTATTATTCTTTAAACAGAATTACGAGTAAATGATTTTTGAAGGGCATATCTACAGTAGTTTCAAACACAAAGAACACTTACCAGAAGCATTATCGAGTTTAAAAACTTTGTTCATTTTTCGAAGTGATAAAATAATTTCATCGAACACAGGTACAGATCCACCCACAAGTCCAGTGTTACCACTTTGTGGAACAACAGCTAATCGACGAGAATAACAATGTTGCAAGATTTTTGAGATTTGTTCATCGGTTTCTGGTAACAAGACACATTTTGAGGTGCCTAAAAAGGTCATGTTTATTAACATTTTGCAATAAGTGAAAACAATAACTTGAATGAAAGCATCCGATGAAATTTTGGCAGTTCTACAGTAACTGTAGGATTGCTATCACGTTATATCAGAGTTGATATCTTGAATTTTCATTCGAATTCGATCGTCTTTATCCAAAATCAAAAAACACCAACCTCTAAATTGTCCCATCCAATCAACATTAAATCCATTTAAATCAGTAGTTTTAACATTATTTTTACCACAAATTTTTTCAAATATATTTAAATCAGAATCTTCCAAGTGCCCATAAGATCCACGAGAAGTATCATTGATGGATGAAAAATATTGAACATTGATTATTTTTTGAGTTGAATGTTTTGCTGTTGCTGCAGAAGAAAAATAAAGCAAAGAACGTTTGAGCATTTTTTTACTTTGAAAAAATAAATAACTGATTTTTGGTTTTGAACAACAAAAGTTAAAGTAATTTTTTGATCGGATAAACTCCGCCTTTTTTGTTGGATACATATAAAAAAGTAAATGTTTAAAACTAACATAAAAAAGTAATTTTATAAAGCTTTATTTACAAAAATAACAGTAATAATAAGTACAGTTTTGACAGTAACAAATTAAAGATAGGATTTATGCTAGGGATATCATAAAGCTGCTTTAAGCTATTGCAAATTTGAGATCAAATAAACAGCTTTTAAAATTCCCTAATTACTATTCCATTTGCGTGACAGCTACAGTATACCTTCCTTAAAAGATTGGACGTGTTGCTGCTGCAGCGGCAGCTGGTAAACCCATATATGGACCTAGACTACGCATTACAGTACCCAAAGATGGAAAACCAACAGATGTCCCTGCATTACCATTAACTCCAACAATTGGTAGTGCAAATCCTTTGCTTGCAGATACACCACCGTTATACCAATCAACTCCAACATTTTCTGCAAGGCCAACATATGGACCAACATGATATCCATTTGAAACTTGAATGGGTTGTCCAAAAGAACCTTCTTTGAGGGGGACATGAACATGTGTACCTCCACCACCTTCAACACCAAATTGTGATGCAATAGGAACATGCCAACCAGTTTTATATCCATATAATCCTTCATACCAATTGGCACCACCTTCAGCTGTTTGTCTCCAATAATCTTTAACTCCAATTGTATCAGAATATCCACCTATATATAAAGAGTATTAATATCATCAAAGCTTATGTGTCTTCACTTACCTCCCCATGACCCAAAATCAACTTTTCCATTATGTCCAGCATTAACAGCACCCTCTTCATTGACAGCATAATACGGAATGCCATTAACTCCAACATTGAAATATGTAATCCCAACACCACTATTAAAAGAATTTGCAATAGCACCTAAGGGTTTTGCTTCAGCGATATATCCGGCACAATCAGTCAAATATCCGCGGCATTTATCCAAATATTGTGGTTCAATTTTATGAACGTAACAAACTTGCGCTGCAATAGTAGAGAATTTTTGGCACAACGCTTGTACTTGTTCTTTTTTAAGCCCTAACTGGGATAACGGAATATGTCCAGCTTGAAGCTGCTGAACGGACATTACTTGGGGTTGTAGTTTCTCTTCTTCGAACGCTTCTTGCTCAATAAATCCATCCACTTCTTCATCATCTTCTTTAAAGATATCTTTTTGTTTGTGTTCTTCAGCAGGTGAAGACGTTTTTGATGCAAAAGCTTTGGCAGATTTCTTTTCATATTCTCGAATTAAAGCTTTATATTTTTCTGAATTTCCAGAATAAGCATTACTGTAGTAATTGGAAGCTGCTGTTTCTGCTTCTTCTCGAATTGCGGGATTAGAATTTTCAATTCCACCAGGAGGTTCAGGAATTTTTGGAATAAATTTGTCTAAGAAGTTCGCAATCCCGGCTCCTTGTTCAGCTTTCTTTCCAACCTCAAATGTTCCAAGTCCTCCAACAGATAGAGTATCAGTTCGGTGTCGAGTTTTTCCTGTGCCTGTTTCACCTTGTGAAAAACCAAATTTTGAATCACCTATATGAAATGTTCCACCATTCGGTGTTTCATCGGCTGTGCCACCTGCAAAAAATAAAGATAATGGGATGGGATGTAGCGTGGGAAAATGGATTTAATGCAAATAAAAGAAGGGATACGGTAATAAAGGTCGTACGTTTGAAAAAAGGATAGACCAATCCACTAACTACCGTAACCAGTTTTACTAAATGTGTAGAACCAAAAAAGGATACGTTAAATAATCTACTAGCTACCGTAATCCTTAATCACTTAAATCAACAATAATTATGGAATAAACATACGTGGAATAAATTTAGCAACATCTGATACACTTTGTCCAACACCTAATGACCCTAAACCTGGTACTTCAAAATCTGCATTATTTCCAGTTGATCGCCCAAATGCCAACGGCGTTCCACCACCACTGTTCTGCGAAGCTAATGTTGCAAAATCAATTGGAGCTCGCCTCACTGATTCATCGGATTCTTTCTTTGCGGCTTCAGCTTCCCGCGCATCAGCAGCATTTATCTCTTTACAATATGATCGTTGTGGTTCACGTCGACATAGCTCATTAGCTAGCTTTGCCACTAAAAATATATAAAGTTGTTGAGTTAAAGATAGAAGGAAGAGGACTCACATGAAAGTGATTCAATTCTGATAATCAATAATCCGAATACAACAATAATAAAGATATTCCGCATTTCTTACAATCCAAAAAAAAGTGAAAGCACACTTAAACTTTCAGGAGCAAACGAAAGTAAAACTTTTATCCGATCAATGTGATAATACCCGTTTTTTCATTACATCTAACCTATTTTCGGGAACCTCTAGATCAGGTTTTTTCCCTTTCTTCAGAAAATATTTTTTGATGTTCTTGACAATCAACTTAACCCTTCATTTTCTCAATCTCCCTCTCAATGATATATCCCCCAACAATAAACATGAAAGTAAATAAATAAAAGATATTTTTACAAAGAATAGTTTATCCTTATTGTTTTAATAATAAAAAGTTCAAACACACTAATTTGTAATATATTTTCAGAAAATATTAAAAAATAAAGTTCAAATCATCTATCTATTTAAAGTTGACCAGTTGCGGCTTTAACCAATGCATCAGCAACTTCCGCACGAATATGAGCTTCTGCACGATCAACTTCACTTCCACCTTCTGCAGCTTGACGATTTGCACTATCAAGTTCTTGTCGAGCAAGCTAAAATTAAAAAATATTATTTTGAATATTGTATTATATAAAAAGCACTTACTGATTCATCAATATCTTCAATTTTAAGAATTTCTTCAGCAAGTACTTGACAACTTCCATCAATATTCATAGCAACAGTACCAGATGAGACAAAATGTTTATTTACGGTTCCTAAAAAGTGAAGAATATAGAGAAAAACATTTAAAAAGGCTTAAACATACCATCTAAATCAGTAACTTGTACAATACCAGGTTTTAATACACCAATAACAGGGACATGATTAGCTAGAATACCAATAGTTCCGGCAAGAGTTGGAACATCAACTTGTTTAACAGTAGCATTTGCATAAACAGCCTAAAAATTAAGAGCAAAAGATTATTATCATGAACGTGTTGTGTATGACATGGATATAAAATAAAAGGTCAAATCAAAATCTTAAAAAATAATAGCAGTTTTAACTTTTACGATAGGTATAAAAAGAAATTGCAGCTAAACTCTACATCTGAATCAAATTAATCCTTATAAAAAGAACTTACTGTTGCAGGAGATGAAAATGTTAACCGAAGTTCTTCTGTTCCAGCAGCATTGGCTGCAGCAGCAGGTGAAGCATAACTTCTTTTTGGAATAATACGAGCAACAGCTCTGAAGCTTCGAATTGCTGGGAACATCACCTATAATAAAGCTTAAAATAATAACGACGTTGTAGATTACAAAGCAAACACGAGTTACAAAATGATTAACACAAAAATTTAATTAAAATTACGGAGAAAAACTTGTTGCAATTTTTCAGTTTCTTTTAAAAAAGTTCAACATTTTTTTGACAGTATTGAGTGCGTCGTTCAAGGCTATTTCGTGTTAAGAAAAATAAAATTTTAGTGTGTCTACGTGAAAAAAAGAGATCAACTTTTTTTCTTCTTCAACAGCAAGCAAGCAAAGACAAGACCTTCGATGAATGAAAATGTCGGCGAACAAAAAAGAGAAGAAGAAAGAGATTCACTTCCGGTGCCTGCTGCTGGCTTTCAGTCTTGCTGTTGCAGTTGCAAACTGCAGTCAAAATGTGGTTGTTGTTAAAAAAAGGGTTTTTAAAAATACATTGTCATTTGTCGTCCCTTTTATCCGAGATATATATCCCTTTCACTAAAGAAGAGCTAATTGATTTAAATGAAAAGAAAGAGATATTAAAACCATCCAAAAATTGAAACTTTTGAGGTTTTTTATAGTTTTGCTCTAAATAATTTTTATTTATTTGCTTTTTATCTTTAAAGATTAATCTTTATCATCATCTATCTGTGATTAATCTTTTGTTTTTATTTATTGATAATTTTTTTGATAAATTCTTATTTTCTCCCTACTTTTTTTTGGCCTCGATTAAAGCGTAGAAAAATGTTAAACTTGTTTTAAACAAAAAAATGGGTAAGAAAAAAACTTGTTTAACCCCAAAAAAAACTTAAAGGGTCGTGGTAGTAGTACTAGTGCTGCTGCCGTCATCATCAATACCAATTGTATCCACTTTCCTTCAGGTTGTGGTGATGATGTAAACAGTTTTTTTTCTCTTTCTCTCTATTGTGTTGGACATCACTACACAAATTCATTACTTTTTTTTTGGCTAATTTAGGGTTATTGCTTTTTTTTCATTTATTTTTCTCATTTTTGTGTTCGGAATGACTCTTCCTGAAAATGGAAGGTTTAAAAGGGAGAAAATCTCGAGCTCAAGTAAAACCCGAGCAGATGTCCTGTCTTTTCTTGTCTTCCCTTTTTTGAAATGCGCAAAATGTGAGAGGGGAGATACAGACAAAAGAGTGCCGTTTTTAGCTTTGAAAGGAGACGGTTTTAGCAGCAAAAAAAGGAATGAAAATGAATGAGTTCTCAAATTTAGAAATAGGAGTGCGAAGAGTAGTGTGTCAAGCTTGTTGTTGTAGTAGTACTTGTATTATTGATTATTATTATTAATATTAAGAGACTGTTCGGCAGATGCTTAAAAAAAGGGATAGTGAACAGCTTCAATGAACTATGACTAATCTACTCTTCTCTAGAAGCATATATCATTTTTGTGACGTTTTATTCCTGCAATTTTCGTTTTTTTTCATGTTTCGATTAATGTCATTTGATTTGTGGACTTCCGGTAGAGAATAAGAAAAAAGGGTAAAATAACAGTTTTAATCGATCTATCTTCGTCTTCTTTTCCTTAACACAAAAGAAAAGTTAAGAAAAATGAAAGAAGGTGTAGTAGTATTGAAGAAGGCAAAAATCATCAATGATTTCGTCTTCTTTTAAGTTTCTTCTTCTTCTTATATGTCTTTCATTTTGTTTTTCTCTTTATATGCCGCCTATATTGCGCATTTTATTTTTTCGTGTTTGTTATATATGCATTTTTAACGGTATACTCGTTAGTTTTTCTTTTCTTGCGCAGGAGCAAAAACAGTAGAAGAAGTTTTTGAAAAGCAGCAGCTCACCCTTAAGGTTGACGCCTGTTTTATGATGGGAAAAAAATAAAGATTGTTCTTCCCCCAAAAATAAATTTTTGAGAGTGCCCTTTTTTGTGAAGAGAGAAGAGACCGCTCCTTCGCTGAGCCTTCCGATGAGAGACGACGAGAAAGAAAAATAATTGTGGTCGATTTTATATATGGGAAAGGATTTTTTTCTCCTGTCTTTTTGTTTTACTCTCCTTCTTTTGACAAGTGTGTAGTGTTGATTGAATCGATAAGCAAGTTTTATTTTCCCTCTTTGCGGTCAAGATTGATTGCATTTTGGCAGCACAGGGAAAAAATGAGATTGTTAAAGATCTTTAACACTGTGAGATATCCAGTTTTCTTTAGCAGGACATTAAAAGGGTCAGGTGTTTATTTGTTTTTTTTCAAATTCTTCAAAAATCAATGATAAACAAAGTGTTAAACAATATTCTTTAAAAATTGCAAATGATTGGATTCTTTTACAATCTCTTCTTTGTTGTTTTAGATGATACATTTCATGGATGATGAATTGTTTATTTTTTGATTATAAAAGAAAAAAGAAATTTTAATATTTTTCTTCCGCTTTTTTTCTTTTTTTTTTCCAATTTTTTGCCTTATAAATCATGATTTATGACAGTTTTACCCCCTCTTTTCTTTCATTTTTTTAAACTTTTTACGATTGTGTGTGCCTTTAATGGCTCTTTTTGCGCGGACAATAACACGAAATATCATACATATAAAACATTGCTTTTTTTTATTCCTAAAAAATTGATTCAATATTTTTTTCATTTTTAGCAAATAATAATTTTAAAATCCATAAAAGTGCATTTTCTACGGGAGGACATTAAAGAACACCTATTTTCAAAAGCAGAAAAAAACAAATATATTTGCAAAAAAATATAGAATGAAATTGAGGAAATATTTATGAGTAATAATATTACATGAAAAAATTTTGGTATCCATTTTATTTTTTTTATTTTTGCCATGATTAAAGCAAGATGGTATTTCAAAAAGTTAAGACTTTTATTATTATTTGTTATTTTGATTATATTTGGGTTTGCCGAAGGAAAGGATAGTGATAGTAGTAATAATGAATTAATATTAAAAACATCAGATGATTTTGGTTTGTTGATTCTTTTACTGTTAGGGATATTAGGTAATCAGTCTCTTTATAGAAACACCTGTTTGTGAACGAGATAGCCAATGTGTTGTTGGTGGAGTTTGTAGGCCAGATGTAACAGGAAAAAAGCGATGCATGTGTTCAACTTCTTGTTTAATGAGTAAGATAGTGATTAAAAATTGATTAGATGTGGTAATTTTTAAAATTTAAGCTGTACCAGTAAAATGTGTACAATCAAATCCAGTTTCATGTTTGACAATGGGTGAAAATTATGTTTCAAAATATAATACATCACTACCGTATTGTCATCACAATCGATGTGTTTGTCCGCCATTATTTGATCCAGTACCTGGTAAGAGCTTTAAAGTTATTGGGAGATTTTTTTGATTACAAGTGTCTTAGAAAAACTTTTTTTATTTGGTTTTTCAAAGAATCTTGTAAGCTTCACTTAAGCTGATTATATTAGCCCCTAATTATGCTTACTCCCACTTTTTCCATTTTCAGTAAAATCCCCAACACCTGGTGTACCATTTATTCCACCATTTAAATGTGATAAACGTGAATTACAAATTATGCTTGCAATAAGCCCCGCGGATGCTGTTTACAAAGGTACTGAAGCAACATTCTATTGTTGCGTAAATGTTGATCCACGTGATTTTATTCCTGAAGAAGGTGTATATTTTGTACAAAATGGTACTCGTCGTCGAGAAGCTTCTACAACTCCATATCAATTATTTACAACTACTGATGATTCGCTATTTACAGTTCCGTAAGCAAGAAAAATATTATTATATGTTTTTATCTTTTATTTATTTTTTTAAGAACTTGTTGGGCATTATCTATTGCAAATGTTCAGCTATCTGATAGTGGATCATATTCATGCATGGCACAACCATTATCAGCAAATGCAAAAACTTTAAATGAAACATTAAATTTTACTGTTAAAAGTAGGTCATTGAATTTTATTGTTCGGAAACCAAAACAACAGCTGCAACAACGTGAACAACGAAAACGAAGATATCCAAAAAAGCGTAAGATATAAATATCAGTGTTGAATTGATTGATTTGTGGTGGTTTAAGTTAGATATTATTTTGTTATAGTGGTCTTGTTGTGTTAATAGTTGATAGATTTAAGTATTAAATTTTTCAGTTATTTTATTATGACTTTTACTAATTTGATTCAATATTGATTATTATTGACGAGATCAGTGCTCGGAATACTATAGTAGTAATTACTTTTTTCTAAACTTTTCTTTCAAAATTTTTTAGTTTGATGTGATTTTTAAGCGTTTTTTTGTTTGTTGTTGGTTTTAAATGTTTGATTTTTTTAAAGCTGATTCATGAAAGACCAAAACAACAAAGATGGATTTGACCGATCGACTGGCGGCTAAATTTAAGAAAAAAAGAAAAGTCTGCCATGTTTTTGTGATTAGATGAAAAACCAAAAACATATTTACAGCTTTCTGAAATGTAAAAAAAAGTTGTAAGAAATCCATTAAACAAAAATAAAAAAAAGCAAAGAAATGATTCATTCATTTATTTCTATGAAAATCGTGTTCTTTTTTCTGAAAAAAGAGTAATAAAAAGTGTTAAGCACTTACATACATACACATTTATTACTCAACCATATGCTTTTACTTGCAGAGCTTTTTAAGTGTATATTTTTTAGTTTTCATTCAGCTTTTTTAGCTACAAAATGACCACATTTTTTCGGAAGCTTAAAATTCTAAAAATAGTTGATAGTTGTTTTTTTTGTTGCTTCCATTTTAAAACCCTTTTTCTATGCCGGAGAGAGAATAAGAGCAATTATAAAAGTGCATCATCACCATTGCCGCATCAGAAACCCCCTTTTTACAGAACAAAAAAATTCTGGCATTAAATAAAAAAAATAATAAAATTAGTCATTTAAAAGAAAATCTTTATTTAATACAATTTTTTTTAAGTAAGTAAGTATTAGTAATGAAAGGTTTCTTTTTACCAATTGAATGACTCAAAGAAGCAAAAGAGGAAAGAAAGTAGTAGTAATAGCTGCAGCAGCATTAGCAATGGCAAAAATGCCAAAAGGGAAATGAATGAGTAATCTTTCTTTTTTGCTTCTGCTCTGTTTGATATTCTTACTACTTTTACTTTACTTAATTTTAAGCTTAAATTTATCCCTTGACTTCTTACTTTCCTTACTCAAATTAATTAAAAAAACTAGCAAAATATTTTTAATTGTGTTTTATAGTTTGTTGTTGTGGTTGTTGGTTTTTAGTTTTTTCTTTGGTTTAACGTTTTCTTTTCTGTACAGTACTTGTATGTACGCATTTTTTTGATCGATGACATTTTATAGCACCTCGAATGATTCAAAATTTTACTATTAATCCACGGGCACATGATGCAACGCTTACATGGGATACACAAGAAGGACCAATGCTTAAAATTGGATTAAAGTAAGCTTTTTTTTGGTATTTGAAAGGTTTCTGTCGGAGGCTAAAAATAGTTTGAATTTTAATTTTAAAAAGAAATTTAAAATAAAAAAATACAGTAATTCTTTTGTGAAAATTTATTACCGTAACATTTGCCTAAAATTACTTCGGCAATTTTCACTGCAGTTTATTACTGTAAATTCTTACCTAAAATTTTACTGTAAATTTTTGACCCCACTAAAATATTTTTTAAGGCTATATAAACGACAAGGTGGTAAACAAGAAATTTGGAGTAGTGATAATGCAAAAAGTCCCCAACAATTGACTGGCCTTGAACCGGCAACACCATATTCCCTTTTTATTCAAGTTCAAGATGGTCATGCTGCAACCTTTCAATTAACAGAACATTTTCAAACTGCTGAAGGGAGTAAGCTTTTTTTAATTATTGATTTAGTTACACAGAACTTTTTCTTTGCAGAACCTGGTGGACCAGAGAAAGAAGAAATTCGGCTGATTGATACTACATCTGGATTACAATGTGAAGTAGAATGGCGCCCTCCGTTAGTTACAAATGGACAAGTTGTTAAATATTTTGTTCGCCTAGCTGGAAAGCTACGATATCAACCCCAGGAATTTGGTGAATCAACAGTTGTACCAATTGATTACCCGCCTGCGCTAGAGCCCTGCAAAAATTATGATGGCACATCAGATGATGATGGAATTGATGCAAAAAAGAATTTCTTTGCATGCAAATTTGGTCCACTAAAACCTAATCGAAATTATGCTGCAACAATTTGGTCCCAGAATTCCGCAGGAAAATCAGATCCTGTATTTTTTACGGATCAATGTTTCATGGATTACGCGGCACCAGATGAAATTGATCCACCCGAGATGTTAGTCACACATAATGTTACATCATTCTCATTGAAATTTAATTCCCCACCAAAAGAATACAATGGTCCGATTGCATGCTATTATCTCGCAGTTGTCCCGCTGCCTTCAAATGTTTCAATACAATCCTTGCCAAAACCAGATAATATTATTATGGAAAGTTATGAAGAAGCAATGAGAAATAATATTCAAGTTGCATCTTCACAAGCTTATTATGGGTATATTGCTGAAAGCTATCTTACATATCCACTTCACACAATTATTGGGGACAATAAATTTCCAGCGAGAATTGAACAATGCAATGTATATTATCTTTCAAAATCAAGATTTAAAGCCCAAGATCCACCTTTACAAACTGACTTAAAGTACACGGGATTTTTGATTGTTCGAGTTGATCGTGATCGGGAACTGCACACCCCTCAGCAACTAGCATTTAATAAAATGTTTCAACATCGAAGATCTAAACGTGCAAGCAGCAGTAGCAGTAGTAAGAAATTCAATTTTATGGATAAAAAATTTCAACGCCAATCCCGTCAACTGATATCTATTGATCCACATTATGGTTACAGTAGTTACTTCAAACCAGTATTCCTTCATCAAACACAATCTGGTACAAGTGGATTTCATATATTCATCATTGTATTTATTTGTCTGCTGGCGCTCCTAGCAACGGCTGGTTCAATTCTTTATTTTCTTTATCGAAAAGGTTTTATCAAACATTTTTGTCCAATCAAAAAAGAGCATAACCTTCTAAAACAAGCTTTTCAACCTATTGTTGCTGATGAACTTGCATCAGAATTTATTATTCGACATCGTGATTCTGATTATCTATTTTCGGCTGAATTTGATGCCCTCCCAAAATACAAAGAAATGAAATTTACAGCATCTGAGAAGAAAGAAAATATTAAAAAGAATCGATACGGCGATATTAAAGCATGTGATGAAACACGGGTAAAGCTGAAAGTTACATCTGATGGCTCAGATTATATCAATGCAAATTTCATCAAAGGTTATGCTGGAAAGAAGACCTTCATCGCCACGCAAGCACCTGTCTCAAATACTGTTGAAGATTTTTGGCAAATGATTTGGGAGCAAGATGTTCGAGTGGTTATTATGGTGGCAAATATGAAAGAACGTGGAAGACAGCAGGTGGATAAATATTGGCCTGATGAATCTGAACCAAATTTGCATGTCCATAAGGATTTGGAGATCTCGTGTCGTGATACTGTAACATTTGCGGATTACGCCAAAAGAGATTTTGATTTAATTTATTCTTCATATCCTACGAGTTCCTCAACATCTCCATCAACAAATCATTCAAATAATTCTGATCGAAATTCATCTATCCTACAACGAACAGGTTCATTCCGGCAATCCCAGAATCATCAGCATCACCCTCTTCCACAACATGACCCACCACCAGAAGAAGAAGAATCAGAATATGCAAATATTTCAATGTTACGACCATCTTCAAAGAATAGCAATAATCGAACCAATTTATTAGATACAGAAGTGAATCGAGAAATTCGAAAAATTGTACATTATCATTTTACAAATTGGACAGATTTGAGAGCTCCTGAATCTACGTGTGGTATTATGAGGTTGATGATGAAGTTGAGGAAATGTGATGAATATAATAATTATCCTGTCCTGATACATTGTAGTGCAGGAGTTGGAAGAACGGGTTAGTTTTAAGTGTCAAAAAGTGATATATTAAAGAATTTGTGAAGTAAACGTTTATACGTTCTTGTGTTGTTATCACAATTATACTGTAAAAATTCCCGTGGCTCTTATTGGAACCCCAACAATACCCCAAAAAATCTTTATAAAATGGAAAACAAATTAAAATATTCGTAGAAAACCGTAAAAAATCGTGGAAAGTTGTGGAATATTTTGCTCGATTTTCCACAAATTTTCTACGGTTTTCCACGACTTTCTACGACTTTCTATGACTTTTTTTGGGGTATTGTGGGGGCAATGAGAGTCACAGGGTACACAGGGTTCAAAAGCGCTATGGATCCCTTCTCTAGATCAAGATGTATTATTTCTGAAGGTTTCTTTAATTTTCGATATCTAGAAATCGTTTAATAATAAATGCAAAAAATAAGTAAAGAAAGGGATGAAGTTTTTCACACTCCTTGTAATCCTCGGCTTACTACTATCATACAATTTAACTTGCCACGAAATCGAAACTAAACACTACTTTTTTAGGTACTTTTATTGCAATTGATTCACTTATTGATCAATGTACAGCTGAAGGAAAGGTTGATGTCTTTGGCACGGTATCGACAATCCGGCAGCAACGTAATGGCACAATGGTACAATCTCAGGAACAATATGTTTTCATTTATCGAGCACTTGTTGAAAATTTGTTATTTGGTGATACGGATATTCCAGAAGAGAGCTTTTGTGATCATTTAATTCGTCTAAAACATATTCCAAGAGAAAGAAGGACAAGTGGTTGCAGTCAAGTGAAGATGACATCCATCAATGTTTCATATGATTGTAATGGAGGTGCATCGACATCATCTGGAAATAATTCTTCCCCGCCTCCAACCATTGTTGCAAATGTTACCCAAGCTGCACCAACAACAACTTTAACAGCAACAAATTCTGTTGGAGCTGCATTAAATGCAAAGCTGAAACAATGGCGAAATGGTTTACCAAATCATAATCACAAAGAAATAACATCTTCAACAAAGATGAGTGGAATTGATGCCGAATATGAAAAGCTATTTACATGTTTGGATAATATTCGAACAATCAGTACAGCACAAAAAGAAGAAAATATCAAAAAGAATCGATACCCTGAAATTGTACCATATGATCGATATTCAATTTTGCTAGCACCAAGAATAGGCTGTAGTGGATCTCAATATATAAATGGTAAGTAGTAAACTTCAGAAAAAGTGATAGTAATAAAAAAATAAAAGCTTATATATTCCGTGTTACTATCACAAAAATTTTTGTGCTATAAAACCGTCAAGATTTTTAAAGATTTTTATCAAATTTTTTAATAATCTTGATTAAAGATTTCTATTAAATTTTTAATCTTTTTTTGTAAAACAAATTTCTTATAGTAATCCAATAATAAAAAATTACTATCTTTAATTTTTTTTACATTAAAACCTTTATTTTCAGCTACGCCGCATCATGGTTACTTCAAAGATTATTTCTTAGCTCAAGATCCTGTAGATTCTTCAACTTGTCATGACCTCTGGAGATTGATAGATGATAATCAAAGTCGAATAATTGTAATGCTTTCGAGGGAAGATGAATTTTCACCTCGTGAAAAATATTGGCCTGAACAACAAGGTGTACCGTTCTATTTTGGCAATGATGAAGATTTAACTGTGCTGCTGATATCTGAAAAAGTTCATCCATCATATATTGAACGAAAGCTGTCATACAAATTTAAAAGATCTGAAGAAACGATTGAAGTGATACAGTATGCTTTTACTGGATGGGTATCTGGTGCCCCTGCACCACCTTCATCAGGTCCTTTGCGATCGTTGATAAGAAAGATTGGGGATCAACAAAAGCAAGGCATCTATCATAGCTCTGGTCCAATAGTTGTACATTCAAGGGATGGCTCATTTGAGCCAGGGTTATTTGTATGTATTTCAACGTTGATCGAAAGGCTGGAAGTTGAGCATATGGTTGATGTCTTCAGGACGGCAAGGGCGATACTGCAACATCGTGTTGGTGTTTTTCCTAAATCAGTAAGTTTTTATATCAGAGAATATCAATTTGTCGAAATTTCGAAAAATGTGATAGTAATTAAAAAGTGAATGCTTATATATTCTTGTGTTACTATCACACAATTTTTTTTACTGTTTTTACATATTAAATTTTGAAAATTCTGCAATACCGTATTTGTTTATCCACTCCCTCAAAAACACCGATTAATAACACCTTAAATAAATGCCTAAAAAATTTTCAGGAACAATACTCATTCATCTATGAAACCATTGCAGAATATATTCGATCAAAGCCATGACATTTCTTTCTTCTCTATCTCTCTTTCTTTTACATTTATTCAAATCAATTTCTTTCAACTTTCGACAATCAACATTTCCGGTGCTACAAAAAATACTTTTTTTCATCTCTCTTTTATTCCTTTTATTCTCTTCAAAATTCTGATTCAAAAAATGCTCAATTTCTTTTTTAAAATTTACGAAACAAGTCAAAACTGTTGACAGTTTTTTGTTACTTTTTTCGTAATATTTTTTTCAATTTTTTTTGAAAAACTAGTCAGTCTCTTTTTTTTATTATATCTAAAAACAAAAATCCACAAATCAAATTTTTAATTATTATTAATTATTATATAATCATCTCTTTTTTTCGTTGTTTGTTTTTTGCTCACACACATTCCAAAATTGCGCAAAAAAAAGTTAAATTTGACAAAATTATATTATTGTTTTTTTTCAATGTTGTTATTAATATTGTTAGATTGTAAATATATATTGCGTTCTTTTGGGCAGGTTTATTTGGTAAAATGTTGAAATAATGTTAGGGGTACGGTAGCTATGGTGAAATTGTACATGTAAAAAGCAAGCATGGAAATTTTTCTCATGATGATGAAAACGTTTTTTGGCTATCTTAACACGAAAGATGTAACCCAAGGTGTTCGTGTTAAGATTCATTAAAAACTACCATATCCCCCTTCATATTTCAACATTTTACCAAATTAACTACCACAATAAAATCTTGTGTACTTTTTTGACTAGTAACTTCTTCTAGTCTTTCCTTATTTCCTTCTTTTTTTTAAAAAAACGCCATTTTTTCTTTGAAAAGCGAGTATCTTTTTTTGTTGTTATTTTTTTTCACAAAAATTTTAATTTTTATGCATAATCTTTTATTTAAAAAGTTCTTTATTTAAATGCAATGATAAAAAAATGATTCAATAAACAAAAATCAATTAATTAAACGACATTGTTTTGAAATTTCACCACACATCTAGAAAGAAACCATCAAGATAAATATCCATCACCATCATCTTCGATAACTGAAAAAATATATATGACGATATATGAAATCCTATTCCCCTTAGGAATGATCCAGAAATTACGTTCCCGAATTAAAGAAAGTAAATAACCATGCCGCCTTTGATGTGCGGCAAAATTTCCTTTGATGTAGTTGATAATAGAAACGTAATTTTTGAACAACCCTCTTTAATAACCCTTTTATAAGAAAATAACTTACAATCTCGATCCCAACTAGAAATATCCAATGCAGCAATATCAGAATTAATTTTTCGAATATGTTTCTTTTGACGTGATTCTCTGCCCTTCCAGGGTACAAATGGAAGATCACCACAACATGTTGCAACAAATAAATATATTAAAATTGTTAAAATAATTGTTATTGGAAGACATGCATAAAATGCTGCATCAATTGTTGATAAATTATCTTCTGATTCTAAATTGATTTGAAGGAATTGCTGAAAATTAAACAAGAATGATTAGTTTTAAAGTTAGCATTACTTATATAAACTTTCTTTAGGGTTACTGACAGTGCCGCAACTTGCGTGGGTGCCATGGGTGCCCGTCCACCCGACCGATTTCTGAACTCTAAGCAAAAACTTGAATATGCACTAGATAAAATGATATTTTTTTGAAGTCTTATACTCGACGAGATGGAAAGCTACCCGACCAATTTTGGCGAAGTTGCGACACTGGTTACTGTAACCATTAACGTCACTAAAAAATTTTTAAAACACTTTATCTCTCTTTTTCACAATTCCTAAATCCTAAAAACTAATGTCTGATCCCCAAAAATCTCTTATCATTAATCTCTTCTTCCTCAACAATCACCCAAAGCAATTAATTCAAAGCTTAAGGAGATCTCTCAAATAAAAACGTAAATAAAAAATGACTTACCATTTACCGACGATAAAAGTGTTGAGGATGAGATAATTAAAAAAAATTTGAAGAAAAGAGATAAATTAAATTTTTTTTCAAAATGTTGATTCACTTTTTTTCTTTGTTATTATTACTTCGATTCATCCAGATCAATGTCACATTCTACGAGGAGGTTGGATGTGTGAATCATCAAAAGGCAAAAGAAGTTCTATGTAAATTTATTTATTTTCGTACATTCATTCTTTTTTTTTTTCATTGTAATTGGATACGTATATAAATATGTGTGAAATAAAATCTTTTTTGTGGTGGTGCCTTTTTACTTTCATTATTTTATGTCACCTTTAATCGGTGACATTGGGATGAATGGTTTTTAATTAAGGTTTTAATTTTGGTGGTTTTATTAATACTTTTCTTACACGCTGGTATCTAGGGACTTTCATAAAGAAACTATGAGAGATGTCTTTTAGGTTGTAATTTAAAACGTGTTTTTGCATATTTTTTTCCAATAAGATTCACGCAAATTTTTAGCGACCTTTAAACCAGAAGTTTCTTTTTTAGCTGAAACAAGTAGCATACGATATCGTTTTCTACTTTCGCCTACAGATAGCGTATTTTTAAGTTTTATAAATGCCTGATAGTTGAATTTCCATTTCTTTTCGAACAGAAGCTTATAAGCTAAATGGCAATCTATATCACACTTTGTGTCATTCTTTTACTTGCGATCTTTGCCACAATTTATTAATGTTACTTCGTGTTTATCGGTTTCAAAAATACCAACGTCCTTTTTGTTCATCCATAAACCCCATTTATTTGATCCTATTCTTTTATTTCTTTTGTACCCCTAAATTATGCATCAAATTTATCCAGAGAAAAAAACCCTTTCACTATTATTTTCATTTCAAACAAATGTTTTTAACAACCCCACATTTCTTTTTTCCCTCATTTGTTTTCTTTTCACCTTTTCTTCTTTTCTCTCCCAAAAAAAGACAAATTGTCAAATATATAAAAAAAAGAATTTATTCTATTCCAGAAAAAAAACCACAAATTTTTATTGTTTGTTTGTTTTAAAGACACCAAATACATAGTAAAAAAAAACGCTTAAGCTTTTTTATTTTTTGATGGTTGTGGAGAGTTGTTGCTGCTGTTGTTGGCAGATCGATGATGGCATTTCTTCTTTTGTTTTTACATGTACATACTTATTTATGTTTCACACATCTCACCAGGGAATTATACATACAAATATTTGTAAATATTTCAAAGTTTTTTTTTGGAATGGGAGAAGAAAACTTACTCATTTCCAATCTGTTTTTGGTGGATGTTGTGGCATTTTTTTTATGGGCAACAAAAAAAATGTCATTGGCTACGCGCCAAAATCAAGGCCAAATAATTTTGGAAAGGCATCGTTAAAAATGGGGGAAGAGGAAAATAGTGTGAAACAATTTTGTTTTTTCTCTGTACCCATTAATTAATGGGAGTAGTAGTAGTGTTTTTGGTGATGGTCAAATCCTATTAAAATAAGCGGTAGTCTCTCCCACAACAAAACGTTTTTCTCTATTTTTCTGAGTGGATAAAGTTTTATGGTACTTTAACATGCAAATTTCTAGAGATATACCATAAATAAATGTGAATCAAAATGAAAAGATCCTGCCAAAAAAGAGGCATGCGTGTTTCAAAAACTTTTTTTTGTGCGGGAAAATACCGCCACCGCAATGATTCTTTTTGTTCCCACTAAAACTTCTTTGTTTCTTTTGTGTTTGTAGTTAGTTGAATGACCATCCTCTTCCCGCATCAACTTTTTAAAAAGTTCAAAAATTTTTTTGCGCAGTTTGTCTTTCCTTGTCCATCTTCTTCTTGAGTAAGTTCTTGTTCCTCCTGCTGTTGCATCTTCTTTTTGTGTAAAAACACAAAAGGAAGCTTCCTCATTTTTTTGTTTTCATTCATTCAAAAAAAGTTTCTGCAGCTGCAGCAGTACAACTCAAAAGAAAAAAAATCATAGAAATCTCTTCTTTCTTTCAAAGATGAGATGTGAGATATGTCCTTACATCCCATTTAACTAACAATCCCACCCAAAACAACATCCATTCTATTCATATATATCCACCCAACAGCTACAGCAACAGCCGGTAAAAAAGAAGCAAAAACAGGAGGCGACAAGACAAAGAACAGTGAAAAAAAATACAAAAAAATGACAGAAAAAAAGATTTTTTACAAAAACGTTATTTCGATTTTTTCTTCTGTGAACTTTTTTTCCTTTTCTCTCCTTTCTTCTTTTTTCTTTTTTGTTTCGGTTCATCGACCATTAAAATGAGCGTTCCATTTCGATCGAAAAATTCGCAAAAACAAAAAAATCTTCCTTTCCTCTTTTTCCTTTCCTTCGACTTATCTCGCCTTTTTGAAAAACGAAAGATTTTTGCGCATTTTACTTACTTACCTTTTTTAACGCATGTTTTAAAAGTTGCTTCTTTTTCTTTTAAATAATACTTAACTATTTCTTGTTTGATGTTTTTAACTTCAAAAATACTTGATTTTTGTTGAGATAATGATAATTGAGAGAAAGTTCTTTTTCTTTCAAATTTTTATTTGTTGGTCATTTTTAAACTTAAAAATTTTTAAGTATTTTATTTTGTTTTTAAAAAATTGATACAGTGTTTTTTTTTAATGATATTGATTGAGTTTTTGCAGTACTAATCCAATAAATAATTGTAGAGTGTAAAAACTGTTTTTTTAAATAAATCTTAATTATTTAAAAAAACTTTCCATTTTGTTTTTTTTGCTTGATCTCTGTCAAATATGGATTTTTAATTAAAATCTTATGGCTAATAACTTTTAATCTGCTTTATTAAAAGGTCATAAATTACAGTAATCATGTTTCTGAAATTTCGTTCTCCCTTTTCCACTAATTCAAGTCACCAAGTCAACCTTTTTACTCCGTTATAAAAAAAGTGTTGTTTGTTCTGAATTTTTTTTCTTTTGTTTATTTCACGTTTTGTTTCCCTGTCGTCTTTGCCGTTGTCTTCCTGCAAAAAAATGCAACAAAAAGCCATTGAACTTCAACCTTATTTAGACTTCTTCTTCTTCGACCCCCCTTTGCATTCTTTAAGCTCTTTCTGCTTTTTTTAACGTTTATTCTTTCTATATTTTTTTCTCCTTCTTATGTTATTATATATTTTTTGACGTCTTCTTCTTCCCTTTTTTGTTGTTTGTTCCGATTTAAAAGTTGCTGCTTTTTCTTTCTTATTTCACCCTTTTTTCTTCTTTTGATAAGCGTAAAATCTATTCCTTTTTTTGATTGCCATATTTAGTTTTTTAAAAGAAAAAGTACAGCTGCAAAAAATAGAAACATCAATTGATTGTTTCCTTGATTTTTTTTGGCGTTGTTTTTGAAGCACTGTTTTTTTGGAAGCAGTTTTTTCTTTGTTTTTTCGTTGCTGCATCTGGTGGTACTTTTGTGGCTTTTGCTGCCGCCGCAAAAAGTTACGAACGGAAGCTATTTTGCTGTTGCTATTCTGTTTTGGCGGTGTTGCAAAAAAAAGTAAAAAAAAACAATCAAAAAGCAATTTTTTAAAGGAAGGCAAAAGAATCACATCAATAAATATTGCCACAACACCCCTCTTCCAACCGCCACCCTCTATTCTCCTCTTCCAATTCAGTTGTTGTTGCCCAATGCTGTTGGTGTAGCCATCGATGAGCGCTGCTTGTTGCTGTAACATTCCTCCTTTATTTTTTTCGGCGATCGCCAATAATCAAAAACATAAAGACGCAATTGTTTTGCCTCTTTCCATCTTTCACTTGTAAAACAATTTTTTTATTATAATAAAATAGTGAAATCAAACATGAGAGGACCAAATTGTGGTTAAGAATTTATTTTTTCCTTGAAAAACACAAAAGAGGATTGTCTTGAATAAATTTTCTTCAGCATTTCTTTGATTGATTCTTTCTTTTTCAATGAAAAAATGAAAAATGAAATTATCAACTTAAAGAATTCGTTTTATTTTATTTTTTATCACTATAGTTTTTTAATGTTTCCATCATCTTTTTTTCTCTTAAAGATGCTTTTAAGCTCTATAAAATATTGTTGTTTAAAATGTTGACGGTAAAAAATGTATTGTTTCTTTTTTCTTAGCTGTTTGTTTCAGTAGCTTCTCTTTCTGTATATTTCAATGTCACGTTTTATTGTAGGTGCTGTAAAAAAATGTTGTACATACATTTTTACAATCACTTTTTATGGTGGAATTTAAAGCTAGAATTTTTATTACCTTTTGTTGTTGGAATTTTTGTCTAATTTTGGTGATAAACATAGGTAGGAATAAGATATTTTAATCAATGTTTATATGAATTGAGCATTCACTGGAGCGTATCCCAGAGGGAGCTGAATTTATTAACTTAATATATAGCTATTTGAAAAATTCCAGTAAAATGCTTTGTTCATTATTAGGTATATTTTAATGTACTTTTCTTTTTTCACTTTTTTACAATGTTAGAATTCAAAATTTCAATGTTTTCTGTTTGTTTTGTTTTGGGATAGTTAC
Organism: Panagrolaimus sp. LJ2400; assembly: GCA_024447215.1. Taxonomy (NCBI): domain Eukaryota; kingdom Metazoa; phylum Nematoda; class Chromadorea; order Rhabditida; family Panagrolaimidae; genus Panagrolaimus; species Panagrolaimus sp. LJ2400. Next base: position 1,608,550 of record JAMRYA010000018.1, on the reverse strand, counting down.
AGCTCTGTTTCAACATTTATCTCTTTCTTGATTTCGAAATTTTGAAATCTACAGACTTTAAAACCATTTATCATGTCCCAGATGGTCTATGCAAAAAGTTGATCTGTCTGTTGTCTTCCGTTTTCTTTAGAGTTTAGAAAGTTTTTGAAATTTTTGGAATGATCGTTTCCAAAAATGTTTTTGATATTTCATTAAAAAATTTTAATTACTTATCCACGTTGACTACTACCATTTTCTTGAAACATAAACCACCCAACCTTCATATTTTTTTGATTAAAAAATCTCCTTCCTTCTTTCATTAATTTCATTTTTTCCCATCCCATTTAAAGCCAAATAAATATTTTTTGATCGATTTTTAACTTGATTGCAAAAAAAAATAAAAATTTCATTTTTGCGCAGTCAGAAAACTTTCAAAGAAAAAAAAACGTGTCGCGAATCGTGTCGTTAAATTTTTCTCTTTGACCCATCATCATCATCATAGCTTAATGTTATATAAAAATTCCTCTTTTCTTGTTGTCGTCCCTTTTATATTTTGGCTGCAAAAAAAACCGCAATCATTTCACATCGTCTTCTTTTTCACGTCAAAAAAAATATTTTCACACAAAAACAAGTCATTGCTTTTGGCCGCTTTTTCTCTTTCTTTTCTTTTGTGTGTTGCTTATATTTGGGACCCCCTGTAAAATATATATTTTTCGATTTTTATCTTTGCGCGATTTTGTTTAACATTCTTAAACATTTCTTTGAACTTTTAATTTTTAAATTAAATAAGATTGTTTTTGCAGCATTTAAAATTACGGTAATAAGACATACAGTAATTTGACTCGCATTTATTTGTTACCACAATTTTTTATAATTATTTTTTTGCCGTAATTCTTGTCGTCATATGGCATCTAATAGTGCCAGTAATGCCTTGCGGCTTGTTGTCGTCGGAAGTGGTGGTGTTGGAAAATCAGCTTTAACACTTCAATGGGTTCAAGTAAGTTACTTAATTTTTTAAACAATCGATTATTACAAATTGAATCGATTATTGATACAATTTGTGACCTAAAATTAAATTTCTTTCTTATCAAAATTTTAATTTTTCAATATAACAATTTTTATAATGCAGGCCACTCAGCTAAAATATTTCTGCACGTGTTAAAACCCATCAAATTACAAAACAAAACATTCTTTAAATTTTCCTAAACTAAACTTCCCCTAAAATTTTTTAGCAATATTTTGTATCAGATTATGATCCCACCATTGAAGATTCATATACAAAACAATGCTTTTTGGATGATGCCGTTTGTAAAATTGAAGGTTTGTTTTTGATAAAAAATAAGAAACAAAAGAATGTTTTGAGAATATTATTTTTACAAAAAACGTTATATTTTTTTAGTTCTTGATACAGCTGGTCAAGATGAATTTAAAACAATGCGAGAACAATATTTGAGAACAGGAGATGGATTTTTGCTTGTATTTTCAATAACCAGTCGTGAAACGTAAGTTACTGTCTTGAGGAATTTTGAAAAGTCTTGGAACAAAAAATTTTGATTTTTCGGACTTTTTTAAATTTTTTATGTTAAAATTTAAAATTTTTTTTTAAAGATTTAAATATGCCGCGTTTTGGCGCTCTGTTCCAAAATGCCTATTTTTGGCCTAAAAAACTGCTGTTATTCTTGTCACTAAATTCTTTCTTTCCTTTGTTTAGGCTAGATTATGTTGTAAAACTTCATAGACATATTGATCGATTACGTGACAGGGATAATTTTCCAATGATTTTAATTGGAAATAAATGTGATCTAAATGATGAAAGACAAATATCAACAGAAGAAGCTGCCACAGTTGCAAGAGAGCTAAATGTGCCGTATCTGGAATGTTCAGCGAAATTTCGAAAAAATGTTGATCAAGCTTTTCATGACTTGGCAAGGCTAGTTCGAAAATTCAGAGAAAATGATCGTCAGTTGCATCATGATCAAGCAGATGGAAAACATCATGATAATAATAAAAAGAAAAAGAAAAATTGTAGAATACAGTAACGCATTTAGTTACCACGGTCGTTTAAAATATATTATTAGTAACATTCAGGGAAATAAAACAGTAAAACAAAGTTACTTATAATTTATTGATTGATTACTGTAATTATGCAAACTTTTATTGACAATCTTTTTTTGTTTTGCGGGTACTTTTTATTAAAGTTGTTTGTAATTTTTGTGTTTAGTGACAAATTTCTATTGTTTTTCTTAGCTTTTATCACTTTTTTGCATTTTTTAAAATTGTTTTTGATATGTTTATTTTTGCTATACAATGCCTTCAAAAAAATTAATAAAAATTATTGCTATTGTATACGGTAGAACTTTAACAAAAATACAAAATTTAAATGAGTCATGTTAATAGTCGATTAAAAAGGTTTAAAAAAATGTTTAAATACAAAAAAGTAGCTGATAAACTGAGATCCAAAATTCATCAAAATTTACTTTCATGCAAAAATTTTCCCTTACATTTCTGTTACAGGTTTCAAATTAAATTTTGAAATATTTGATTCTAAAAACCGCATATCATCAGGTCCAGATTTTGATGAACCATAAAATCGACCCCAAGCCGATCGAACACGTCGACTTAATCGTTTTGGATTCTTTGGATTTTTGGGATAAAAATTTGCATTTGTAAATTCAGCTATCATTTTATCGAAATTTGCAACATCTTCTGCTGAAACTTTATTTCCAAATGCAAGATTAAATTTAGCACCTTTTGCAGCATTGTTCTAAAAATCTCTGTTTTTAGCAAGCCACTTTTAAAAGCAGTTAAATTCTTACCATAATAAAGTTACAGTAATCATCGACATCTAGAAGGGAGCTGAAAGTTTTAACTCCAAAACCCTGATTTTGGTTTCTTGTTTTATGCTGGACAAAGTACAGCATGGCGGTAATTCATACTTTTGATTGAAATTGATTCTAAAAATTAATTTTTAAAATAAACTTTTTGAGTCCTTTTTCGAATAAAGCTTTAAATCGGAATATTTACAGAAAAGAATTCTTCAAAGTCAAATTTAGATTTCAGACAATGAAATGGTATTCTCCATTTTGAACATAAATTTTCTAATTTCGACTTTATGATCTTTAGATCAAGGAATACAAAACCTACCGAATGTCATATGCAAATGTAAGAAATGGCAACAGCTTTTCCACAGGCACTACTTTTCCATCTCCTCTCCCAACAATACCACCATTGAAATATTCAAATTTTTTAGTTTGCGATGTAACAAGAAATTTAAAATCATCAAAAGTAATAATTTGTTGAAAAATTTGTATATATTGTGCTTCACACTTATCCAGCTTTGGTATTATCTCTCTGCTTAACATCCAAAGATCAGGATATTGAAATTTAAAACGATTTGAAATAAATAATTTTGAAAGCATTTTTACATTTAATTCAGAATTTTGTAACAGAAGAGATTGACAGGAGTAGTTTCGATTCTCGGAAGGGAATCCATATCTGGCGATAATTAATTGATAACAAATCGGTGTTGGTTTTTGGAGAAAAAGTAGCTTGCACGCTTGAAAAAGTTTAAATCGAATTTTTGCACTTGATGTGTTTAAGATTTGTGTTATGTAAGTCTGAGGAAAGGAAAAATATTGGCATTTTACATTGAGAAAAATATTTGAAGGAATTTTGATTACAGTTTTTGGTTTGATTTCCTCAAATAAATAATTTTCTAAATTTGGCAAGTTATCGAAATTCGGGTCTTTTTGAACAATTTTCTTTTCATCTTCATATTTTTCTTGCATTTCTTTATCATTCAAAAATAGCCGCTTGTATCGATGATAAATGTTTAGCATTATCTGAAATATTGAAATTTCTGGAAAGCTTTTGATTTCGTACAACAAAATTAGCTTCGATTTTGTCTTTCATTAAGAACACCGAACTTTTGAGCCAAGCATTAAAAATTTGGATTTCATCCTTAATAAATATCATATCTGCTTCTTCAAATTACTTACTTTAACATTTCGATCTTTGACTGCATTGATGTAAGCTTGCCATAATCTTTTATCATAACAATACCTCCAAATTCTGCATTCAATCGATTGATATGCAAATTGGTCGTCACCGTAATCAAAGCAAACTTCTATGAATTTTTTATGGTTGCAATTTTCGGCACATCGTTTTAATTGCTTTGAAAATTTCTTTGCTTTTTGGTATTTTGTTTTTATTTCTTGTGGTATCGGACGATCTATGAGATTAAAATTATACAATTGCAAAAGTGAAATATTTTAATGTTGTTTAATTTTTAGTAATTTAGTAACTTTATTAATTTTATGCAAATATTTTACCTAATTGTTCAACATGAGCTCTGTAATTATCCTCTAAACTTTCATTAGGAAATGTTAAAAATGTTTCACTATCAATATTCTTTGGATCATAGTAGCACATTTTATGTGATGATAGCAATATTTTCAAAAAATTATCAAAATCAGTATCCCTGTTTTTAAATAGTTCTTTGTTTTCACCATAATTATTTGGTGAATAAAAATGTGAAAATGAAGCTTTTGTTAGATGACAAACATATTCACCGTCTTCTGCAAACCTAAAAGTTTTTATAGTTATATCACATTCTAGACGTAGCAGGTATTATTCCCCTCAAATTCAAATTTTCAAGCCCGGGTATTCCAATAACTAACCTTCGAAGCGTTGTATCCCAAATTTCAGGAATAACTGTATAGGCATTGGCAAAGTTGCTAAAAATTTCTTTTCTTTCCCTAATATTTGTTGCATTATTTAGTTTATTTTCTAATTCAAATAAAAGCTTTTTATATTCAGGATTATCCCACCGTGCTCTCAAGAATGAATCAAACTTTATCCATTTCATTTTTTTAAAGGAATTGTGAGTACAAGTCAGAAAAGTAATAGAAATAAAAGTTAAACCAATGCGGTTGTTATAAAAAAATAAAATTTTATTTTCGATTGATTTAAAAAAGTGAATGTTGCAAAGGACATTTTTGTGCGTTGTTCTGCTGAACCTCAACGACGAATACACACATAGTGAAAACAACACAATATTATAAACGTAAAATGGTCGAAAGGTTCTATTACAACAAAATTGTTCTATATTCATTTTTAATGCAACTTTTGATCACATTAACGTTTTTGAGCTAGAGTTGAAATCTATCCTTAATTAAATACTACTGTAGTACTTTTGAGCTGATCAAATTGTAGCTAAGCAAAAAGCAAATCAGCAGCTCCCATTTACTTTCCTTTATTTAAATAATAACAAAAAAAATCCTGTTCTAACCATTAACAATACATTAATAAAAAAACATTACATAGGAGATTTAACCTATAAAAAAGTAATTATAATGTAAATAAAGACAAACAAAAAAACATACTTTATTTGAAAAGGCATTAGCAGCAGAAGCTTGTTTTGCAGTACGAGAAAAAAATGTTCTTTGTGATTTTGTTGTTGATGCTGTTGGATCATTAGAACGTTGATGGAAAGGTGATGGACGACGTTTTTGTTGTTGACGTTTCTTTGAATTATTAAAATTTGATGATTCAATACTATTAGAAGCCTTACTAGCTGATGAGGATGATAATGGTGATGGTTTATTTGATGTCTGAAACGTATCATACGAATTTATAGAATCAATTTGATCTTAGCAAAGAAAGATCACGTCAATAATACATTGGATATATAATCATTTCGGCTTGGTTTTTCTCAGACCCATCTCGGCACTATAGCTCCTTGACATGCTTACGGCGTGTAAAAAATAAACTTACAATTACGGATTTATGTTCATCTCTTCTTGTTGCAGGAGTTTTTGTTGTTGGTTGATTTATTGCTTTGATACTTGGTGCAGATGCAACAGCAGCAGAACGAGGAGGAGCAATATTAACATTATGTGCAGATCTATTAATAGCTGAAAGACGTGCAAGACCATGTGGATAACAATTTTTAAAATATGTTGAATAATATTCATCAATGTAATCTTTGAATGTTGCATCAATTGATCGAAAAGCATCCTAAAAAGTTAAAAGAGATTAATAAAAAAATATTCAATTAAAAAAGTTAGAGTATCATTAAATAAAATCACTCACATTTAAAGAAGCACCAGCAAATTTTTTAAAAAATTCTTCAATAGCATCTTGGGTAATAAAAGGAACATCTGCCATTTCAACAAGTATTATATAATTTATTGTTGTACCAATCTAAAAAAATTGTAAAAGCAGGATGCATAACAAAAATGAAACCTACAATTTTTTGTTGTAATAATAATGGCATATTTTCAAGTGCTGATCCCATGATTAATTAAATTTTTAACAAAAAAAGGTAACAAAGAATAAAGAGACGAATTTGAAACTTGTTAAATGCTGCTTCAATAAAAAAAGCAAAAAAATATTTCTCATTTTTTTACGAAGATGTAAACGTATTGTCATGCAAATTTTTTATACACAGCACATTCTTTTGTTAAACGTATTTCGTTGATTTATGTTACGTTCTCAAATGCACGTTTACAAATGCAGTCAATATGAAAAATTTTATTAAATGCAATGCTTTTTGTTAAAAAAATACAAATAAATACTGTAGTACAAAATGTTAAAAAAATAATTATGCTTTTTTTATTCGTGTAATGACATGGGATTTTGAACGTTGAAGGAGCTGATTTGGAGATTTAAAGAATGCCAACATTGCAAGGGCATTCTTTTCAAGCTTTCGGGAATCATAAATTTCTAAACTCATCGCTTCAACCATTGCTTCAAAAGCTTTTAAACGGGATTCTGCATTTCGACGCTAAAAAGGGGATATTGTGGTTTCATCAAAAAATAATATAGAAAAAATTTATCATAAACAAACATGTCACGTTTGAGTTTTTAAATAATATAAAATATTACCAAAAGTTTCTCATGTTCGATATCTTTTGATACGATAGATGTCCTCTGATTCAATTTTTGAACTTGTTTATTCAGTTTGACAACTTCATTCTCTAATTTTGTTATTTGTTCTTGTTGCTAAAAATTAGAGTAAGCTATTACAGTGAATCCAATATGTTTTTATTAAATTATTCAAATGAGGGATGAATGTAAACGCAAAATTTCTATTCCAAGTAGACATACCTTTTCAATCATTGAATTTTTTTCATCAAATAAATTTTGATTTTCTGCCAATTCATCACTCAATGCTTCTAATCTAATCTTTTGTTGCCGAACATTTTGTACTTCTGCACCTTTCTCATTTTCTATTATTAAAATCTAAAACACCAGCTTTGGTCTTTAAACTTGCTTAAGCTAAAAGCATACTGTAGCTTTTAAATCTTTAATCGTTGCAGCAAAATGCTTTTGTTCTTCTTCATATTTTAGTTTTAAAGCACGGACTGTATGATAAAACTTTTTTTCTTCATCAGAAATTTGTTGAATTGTCATTTTTCGAAGAGATTCTGATTCAAATAACTTTTTACGAACCTGAAAATTTAGGTATGTTGAGTGTTCTAATTGAAGTTTTTGTTGTTGAAAGACCTAAAGTAACCCCTTGCAAAACTTACTTTTTCAGTATTTGTTTTGTGCTTTGCTATTTCTTTTAGAAGCTCTTTTTCTTTAGCGTCACATTCATACTGTAACTTTTGAAAATCTTGTTTATGCATTTTTTGTACCATTTCCATACACTTTGAATTTGCATCATCTTTTTCTAGTGAAGCTCTAAAAATAAAATATAGAATATACAAACGATTATTCTCCATGTTAATTGAATTTTTACTTTTATTAAATCAGTTAAATTTTGACAATGCTGTCGAAAAAGTAGTTGTATGAATTATGAAATATTTATTCGGCTGTGAAATTTTATGTGCCCTATTAAAAAAACAAGGCGTTCCAAAAATTAAGAAACTTTTTCAAACCAATTTGTGGTTTAAAAAATAGCAACAGGTACACCAGGTAAGTCCGAAAAAAATGTAATATTTCAAACTTATATGGAACAAATAGTGGCAAACAAAAGACGCATTGAGCATTTAGCCTTTTAATTGGCAGAGAAATAAACTGATGCACTTTTTTGCAGTAAAAAAGAGAGAGAGAAGAAACTTACTTAATTTGATCATTTATCATATTTTCATAAAATAACTTTTGTTCATTAATTTCATTTTTAAAATCGGCTTTAAGCTTTGTAATTATTTCTTCTTTTGCGGCTTCACTTGCTTCATATTTATTTTCCATCACCTACAGTAATCTGCTTTACAATAACCCCTCCAAAATAATATTACCTTAATTTTTTCTTTCATTGCTTGCATATTTGTTTCTAATGTTTCATTGAGCTCTTTGATTTCAGCTTCTTTCTTTTCTTTGTATTCCTCGAAAATTCTTTTTGCTTGTTTCCGAATTAAATTTCTTTCAACTTCAAGTTCTTTTGCATGAAATTTCTAAAACGGCGATGATTAATTTAAGAAATTATGAAGGATTGTACATACATTCTTTTCTACAGTATTCACTCGACATAAAACAATATTTTCAAAGTCGGTGTTTAAAGGAAGTGGCTCTGTTTCTTTGTCGGTATTTAAATCGAGGATCATAAGATTACCATCATCATGTCCAGTAAGAATTATATTTTCACTTGCAATCCATATCATCTGAAAAAAAAGGAATGTATTGGTGGTCAATGTGATTTGTGAAATCAAAAGAATTCGGTTTTAAAAAGACATTAGTAAAAAGTAGGTCACAATTACCAAGCATTCTGTTTACTTGGATTAAAGTCAATGATAGCAGCATCATTTTGTGATCTATCGCAAGAAATGCTCTACTATCAATGATAGTAACACATTTCTGCAATTTTATCGACATATTTAAATTGCTATCTGGCTAAAACGCAAACGCGATATTTTTTGGAAATTGAAAATGCACAAAAGCTTAATTGAATTTGTCTAAGCTTTAACTTACCGCACTAATCCCTTTAATATCACCCATTTTAATTTGTTGAACATTTTCAACATTTTCTGCATTGGCTTTTAGCAGGGTTCCCATTTTTGTTCCATAATAATATGCATCAGAAGTTGTAATTACAGTAGTTGAAGTAGAATTAAATGAAACACCTTCAAAATGAACGTTCATTGGATCAAGCTCTTTTTTATCCAAAAATCGAGCAACTGTAAATTTATTGCCCAGTGCAAATATAACATTTTCAGCAACAGCTATATCAACAAAAAATCGAAGCTTATATTCATGGAACCATACGATTCTCTTTTCAATAGTATCAATGAGATATATGGTATCTTTATTTGCGATAATTCCAATGTAAGAACTGTTAGATGACCATTTTAGGGTAATAATGTCTTGATTAGATTCAAGGGAAATTCGAAAAAGATGAGAAAAATCTTCAGAAGAGATAACAGTAAGAGATGAAGCATTTGCAATTGCAATTTTGTCAGATGTTTGATTTTGTACCATCTAAAAAACGTTGAATTTAATCACAGTTTTAAAGAATGTTTTTAGAACACAAATTTAAAATCTGCATTTTACAGTACTCCATTTTAAGCTTTACGTGTAAAATGTGTTTTGGTTTTAAACTACAAAAAAGCTTTTTATGCTTGAGTAATTTATAAAGTGGAAGTACAAAAGCGGAATAAAGCTTAAAACACATTTTTTTCTTTCATGAAAAGCAAGGATATTAAAGTCTTTAATTAATTTAAAGATAACTGTTAATTTTAATCACTTAAACTTTTTTATAAAGAATGTCTGGCGCTATCTTAGTAACCTTATGCTCCTTATCGTCGACATTTTTTTGAAAAGTTTTATTTAAAAAGATTAAAACTTACAGCTTCAACTTTTTCTTCCCATAGCATTTTCCCTTTCAATAATTCATGAAATAAAACATGGTAGACCACAATTGAATTTGATTCTGCAATTAAAAGTTTTTGACCATGTGGTAAAAGTGCAATTGCAATAGCATTCTTAAAAAATCCATGTGAAATTGTTCGTCTAAAATTCACCATCTTCTGTTGTGTTAACGAGAAATGAAAACAATACTTATTAATCATAGATGTAACCAAAATTAGACCATCTTGATCAAGTACTGCAATCATTTTTGAACGATGCTCATAGCATATTTGTTTGATGGGTTTTGAATTTTTAGCAGTTATCAGCCGTAAACCATTATCACAAATTGCTTCAGCATAATTGACATTACAAAGTGAAATGCTTTCATTGTCACCGTAAAGGATATTATCAGATGTTTGATCCATGTGAAGAAAATTACATACTGTATCAACTTTGAGAGAATTGATCTGAAAAAAAAGTCTAGATGAAAAATAATAATGTGCAAAGTAACAACATAAATTGATCATTTCTGGTTTAAACTCAAATGAAAATCGAATAAAGCATCTTTGGAGTGTAAACTTACAATAATTGCTTTCGAATTCCTCCATCGCTCTTTCAAATTTCCAGCAGGAAAGACAAAGATAACACCAATTTGAACATAAACTAACAAATACTGATCATTCCCAAACATTTTTATAACATGTGATTGTTTCGGATCATAATCACCTATCAAACTGAAATCATCCTTTTGTAATTACAGTGACTCCAAATACAACGACAAACTTGTCCTGTAAACTTTTAAGATTCACAACTTCCAATGGCACAGTTTCTCTATAGAGTCTAATCTGTCCATCAAAAGTTCCAAATCCAAGCGTTACATCATCAACCCAAGCATGACATGTTACATCAAAGAATTTAATTGTTGAAAATACTGTTATCACATTTGTGGTAGCTCTCATAAAGTAGCAGCTTTCATCGGTGATAACACAAATGATAGTTTCATCAGCAGGACAAAATGAAATTTCAAAAGATTTTGATGGGGTTGATAGATTGAGCGATATTTCTGATAGGAAGGTGCCATCAAAAGCGTATAAGACAATTCGGCAAAGTTGTTTGTCTTCAGATTCAGAGAATAAAAGAATTGTTTCATTTGTAAGAGAAATTCGAATTTGTGATGCAAGAATTCTAAAGCAAACATTTTCATTAAGAAAGTGAGGAATTATCAGAATAATTTTTTTTTATTCAAGCTTTAAAACTGCATAAAAGTGCCAAAATAACAAAACTGTTTGACTCAAAAATGCTATTCCACGATAACTTACATTGTTGAAAAATCTCTAACAGCTTTTTCCATATCCCTTGAATCATACATAACAATTTTAGCACCTTGTACGGCATCAACACTAACAGCGAAATGATTAAAATCTGGTGAACTTTGAACACATGCCACAGCACCTTCACATTTAACATCTGTCAAAGAATATCCATGATTTGAGATATTAAAAATTCGAATAAAATTAACAAAGCTTGCAACAACTTTATCTTGCCCAACAAAAACAGCTTTCGTAAAGCCATGCAAGGGAGATGGTGATGGAAGTTGGTGATGTCGCTGATTACTTCTTGTACGACGGCTATTGTTTGTTGTTCGAACTATTGGTACTGCTGTTGTTGTTGTTGTTGTTGGAGGTTTGCTTTGTGATTTTGGGGGCTGCTCGATTTGTTCCGCTTCTTTCGTAATGGACATATTGCCGAGAATCGATAAAATATTCTGGATGTGTTAAAGCTGTTTGCTGAAAAAGGTTGGAATAGGATATGTCTTTATTTTTTAATGCTGAGATTTAAAGTTTTTAACAGACTATAATTTTTTTGATTCACCGTTTTCAAACATTTTAAAAAAATAAACACATTCTTTCTCTTTTTTTAACATTGTAAAAAGGTGCGTGTTTTTGCTTCTCTGTCGCAAAAATAAAAAAATATGCAACGCGTTTTTTGTTCGACACTTTTTGCTTCATAAGTGTTCCAAAAATTACATTTTTTTCGTAATCTCAGAAGTATAATAAATAGAATTCCAAGATGTATAAAAAGAATTCAAAGAAGTTTTTTTTAACCACTTAAAATGGTTTAAAAAAATTTAATTAATTTTTGGAAGTCTTGTCCTTTTTTAGGCAAGACGGATAAACATTTTAGATGAAATATTTTCGAAGGACAAAATGCCACTTTTTGAAATCAGCAAGATTTAATCAAGTACATCATTATCTTTTTTAGATATTCAAATTGGCAAGCCATAGTTTTTAAAAATATGGCAGGCAAGTTTTTTTAAAGTTCAAACTGATCTTTTAATTTTTTGTTGAAAACTTTTTGCGCTTAAAAAAGCAAGCACTCATTCTTTTTTCTCCGTTTCTTTTTTTTACCACAAAAACGTGCATTTCTTTTGTTCTCTGTCACAGAAAAAGAAAAATGTTCAACGCGTCCTTTATTTGATCCTTTATGCTATATAACTGCTTGAAAAACCATTTTTTCTTCGGTTTAATTACCCAAAGTAATTGAGGTAAAAATAATTTCCCAAGCTCTTTTTAGTGGTTTGGAAAAATTTAAATAATTTTTGGAACGCCTTGCTTTTATTAGCAGGGCATATAATTATTTTTTAGAAGTACGGTATAACATTTTTTCTCAATGTATTTTAAATTGATCCTTTAATTTTTTATTTTTTTTGCACTTGAATAACATATTGGCTTTTTTCTCTTTCTCCCTTTTTTGTGTGCCAAAAGTGCATTTCTTTGTTTCTCTGTCACACAAATAGGAAAAATGTTTAACGCATCTTATATCCGTTTTGTTTGTTTTCATAATTGTTGGAAAACATACATGTTCTTTCGGACGCCTCCATTATTAGAGAGGAAAAGTAACAAGGCCTGTCTTTCAAAACACTTCAAAGTGGTTTGAAAAGTTCTTAATTTTTGGAACGCCTTGCTTTTATTAGCAGGGCATATAAAAGCAGAAAATTCAAGAAGTTTTCAATGTTAGCTGATTTTGAGATTTAAGCAATCAGTGAAAAACTAACTTTGAACCAAGAATGATCGTATTTTTTAAATTTTAATATTAATTCTGCTTTAAGAAAATCTTTGTCTTCTGTATCTGAGGATTCTGAGCTGCTTGAACGGGAAGCCTTCTTTGATTTAACTTTTCCTGGGCTATCTTTTGAAGCTTTTTCTGGTTTACTGTAAAACTTATCTATTTACCACAAAAAAAAATTTGATAAAAGCTTACCTCTCTTTAACACTTCCGCTGGCAGCAGTAGCTAACAATTTTCTTCTTAAATTTGGTTCAGACGTTGAAGCTCTTAGGGCATTTGCAACCGTAGCAAGTCGATCATTAGGTTTTAACATTTCCCAATCCAAAAAAAATTGCAGTTAAGCTAGGAGTTTTTAAAACTATACAACAAAAGTTTTAATATGACATTTAAAAATTTTTTACAATATTTCTTGGATTTTAAAAATTTGGCATGTTTTTGATATTTTGTAAGCAGTCAAAAACGCCTTCCGTTTTTTTCTTTAAAATTTTAGAGACACTTGAATGCTTCATTAAATTTCAGTCAATGTATAAAAATATTTGTAAAGATTTTTCAAGGAAGTGTTTATATACATGAAAAAATGAATTTTGTACTTTTTTGAAATTGAAAGCTTAATGCTTTGTTTTAATGGTAATTAAAAAAAACAACTTTATTGCAGCAAATGAGTTCAAGAATTTTATGATGCATAATAATTACTTGTGCACTACATGATAAAAAAACTTTTCTTATATTATTTGGATTTTGTACAGTAATACTGAAGTATTAAAACTTTTTTAAGCATTGAAAAAAGAAAAATTTCCCAACACACTGAATAACTTAAATTATACTTTTCGTTGAAAAATATGCCCTGCTAATAAAAGCAAGGCGTTCCAAAAATTATTTAAATTTTTCCAAACCACTTAAAAGAGCTTGGGAAATTATTTTTACCTCAATTACTTTGGGTAATTAAACCGAAGATGGAATAGTTTTTCAAGCAGTTATGGAATGAAAAGAGTTGAACACTAGACGCGTTGAACATTTTTCTTTTGTCGCGTCAGAGAAGCAAAGAAACACACTTTTTAACGGTAAAAAAAGAGAGAGAAAGAAAAAGATAAAGCACGTATACAGTAATAAAAAAGTAGCAATAAATTTTATTCATCATCGTCGACATCATTGTCTTCATTACAAACATAAAACCACTAAAAATGTGACGTCGGAATTGTAGATAAATCTATATTAAATTCAGTTGGATATTGATAACTGTTTAATACAGAACCTGCTGCAGCAGTGTATCTAATGTATTCTTCAAGATCTTTCACGGCAGTGGAATCAGATATCGGCTCTAATAAATTCGTCAAATAAATACTGTAATACTGCCGATAAATTTTATAACACTGTTTAAAGCGGTTCTTCTTCTTTTTTTTTCTACTTATGGTGATGCAAGAGGTTCAGCTACCAAACAGTTTCCCATTTTAATGTTTCTATGAAATATTACCACTAATATTAAGACTTTAAACTGTATCTTAACTGAAAACGGGGTATGTTTTATCTGTATTCAAATGCTATCAAACCATTAATTCAATAAAGAAAATTTTATATCCAAGAAATGACAAAAACAAACACATAAAATTTCATTGCAACAATGATAAAAGAAAGAATATACGGTAAAACACGTCAAAACCGAAAGTGAGAGATCGATCACCACAAAGTACCCATATTTGAAGCTTTACTTTTCAAGTTCAGAATACCAGAGATGTTCTTTACGAAGATTTTCTTCTTCTTCTTTTGTAAAATCATTTTTAATTTGAAAGATTCGACGAATTTCTAAAACGACAATTTTAGCAACTGTATCATCTTATAGAATAAATTACTTACCTTCAACAGTTCGACCTTGAATCATATAACCAAGACGATAGCAGCATGCATCAATAAGACGAGAAATATTTAAATAATTTGCAGCACAAATAACTTCATGCAATTCAGGAGATGAAAGCTTTTTAAGGAAAACAATATCCCAATGATCTTCTGGTGGAGTTGAAACACATGCATTTGGGCCAGTTGGTGGAACATAAGGCTCTTCAGATTCATAGTGTTGGCAAAATTCAATAACTTTTTGAAGAATTTTTGATGTTACATCTTTCACTGGAATATCCATTTTTGTTTCAGATGATGATGAAGATCCTTGAATATCTGAAAATTAAGATAAATGATTAGTTAACGCAGAGGAGATAGTAATGATAGAAAGGATATATATGCAATGATAAAATATTGAATATATAGTTTATATATTCTATCAGCTTTACTTTAGCAAATACATACATTTATCCTTTATCAGTCCCTATCAAGTACAAAAAACCACAAAAAAGAAACATACCCAACATTTCAGATAAAACTTGTGATTGACGAACAATTTTTTCTGATACTGGATGATTAACGCCATCAGATGAAATTAAATTAAAATTTTGTTCAAATGTTTGTTTGGATGATGCATCATCAATTGGAACATTTACATCGGCCATCTTTTTCTTTTTTCTTGTAAATATACCACAAAATTAAATCAAATTATACAAAAAAATTTGCTGCTGCTATTTCAATTTTGTAAATTGAAGAATGAATGATGCTGAAGATTTTTTTCCGTTGGTTTTGATTTTTGATAAAGAAAGAAAAATTTTTCAACCACAAAGAAAGAGTGCGCCAAAAATGTTGTCTTTCTTTCCTTTTACTGCTGCTGCTGTTGCTGCTTTGTATTTCTTTCCTATCTTCTTATTTTTTGTATATTATAATAAATTATTATTCACAAGTGTATCTCTAAAGGTAAAGGTTATTTTTTTAAAATATAAATATTTTTTGCCATAAAAGAAAAAGGAGATCGACTGTCCATTCATTATATACGAGATCTCTGCAAAAAACCACGAAAAAGAAGAACGCACTAGAAAGAAAGAAAAAGACAATCGAAGGACTTGTGCACCTGGAACTTCCTTGGTTTAGACCAAATTGAGGATAAAAAAAAAGAATATATAGAATAAATGCCAAAAAACGAATAAACAGAAAATGTATGCAGCAATGGTAAAACTACAGTAATCAAAATGCATAAAAGTAGAAACAAAGTAACTCAAATATAGCAAAAGTTTATCAAAGTCTTTTAAATTTTTGCTGTAAAATATCATACTTGACATATTACAGCGAAAAAACATGTAAAATGTTTCTTCATTTTTATATATTTTTTAATTAAAGTAAGCTACACAGCCTTCTACAAAAACATAAATGCTACTGCTGTCTAAAAATAGCTTTCTTGAAAATGTAAATGTTTAAATATCATACTGTAAGAATATTTGCTAATCCTTTACAAAAATGTACAGACTTAATTAAATTGACATTTATTGTTTTTTATGCTTAACCTTTGGCTGAACAACGGCTAAATTTTAAAAATGTGTTAGACAATCTCCCTGAACTTTTGTAAGTAATAATTTTAGATTATGTAGTTTTTAACATTTATTAAAAAAAAGCAAACAGTTTTGTAGCTTTTTTCTTACAGTTTTGTATCAAAAATTGGTAAAAAATCATTTTTTAGCAATGAAAAGTAATTTGTTTTAAGGCTACCGTATGCTATCAAAATCTGTTTAAATGACTAAAACATTTTAAAGACGTCGTTAAAATATCAAAAATTCGTTTCAGAACAACGAAAATTCATCATTACAGTATCCTCTATGACAGTAATCTTAAACAAAGCTTTATTCTGCAAAAACAATTACTATCTTTTATTACTATTCTTTTTTTTCTTTTTTGGCAAAAACTAAAAATTTTAGGTAAACAAAGTTGCTGCCATTCTTCTTCAGCATCTAATGTTTCATTACTTTACTTCTCTTTTTCCTTTAAAATTTTAACATTTTACGGTTAACTTTCCTCATTTCTTTCAAAGACATATTTCTGAGTGTATTTCATAATAATTATAAAAACATATATATAAATTTTAATATATATATTTTTGTTTTAAAATATCTCTCTATATTTTTATTTTACCCTATTTTGTCATTGTCAATATACACACACATAAAAAAATTTTCTTTCCATTTTTCTCTTTTATATTTTTTCGTTTTTCAACAGCAAAAATGAATTGACAACAACACGCTCGTTCCTGCTACTTTCTCGGGCTTGCTGCTGCTGCTGCTTTGGCTTGTTCTTTCTATTTCTTTCTCTTGTTGCTACCCCTTTATTTTCTAAGCCTAAAAAGAGCTCCTCTTTTTTTCAGCGTTTTTGTGAAGGAAAAAAATATAAGGGGGAAAATGAAGGAAAGAAGAGAACCGAATAGGCCAAAGCCAAGCCTTCACCCCAACCAGCCAGCAATGACAGCGTCCAACACAAAACGACGAATGTCTCTCTTTCGAAGGTTATTTTTCTGACTGTGTCTTGTTTTCTTCTTACGTCTCTCTAAGATTCAACACTTAAATGAAGGATCTTTTTCATGCATGCTCAACACGTCCACTCTCTTTGTTTCTTCTTATCTCTCGTTCTCTCTTTCATATTCGCTTTCCTTCTCTTATTTCATGGCTGACTTTTATTTCATTCCATTAAATTTTAGGGACAAACAGAATTCCCTTCCCACAAATGAATAGAGGGCTACAAATGCATCCCTCTCTTTCTCTTCTGCCTTCCCTCTATTGTCCAACAAAAATTTATTTCGAGGCTACTTCTTACATTTTCATTTTTTGAAAAAAGAAAAAAGTTTGTCCAATATGAAATTATCGTTGCACCATGCACGCTAGCTACTTTTACGTTTTCTGATATTTAGGACAACGCAAAAATAAAAATGGGTGGAGAAAAACTTCGTTCTTCTTTGCGAAACTATCCCTCTCCTCTCTCTTTTTTTGTGCAAAAATAAAAAAAATATTTTTTGAAAGGCTCGAAAGACCCTCTCTCTTCTCCTTTGACTTACTTTGCTTGCTGCTTTTGGTTCACGGTTTTTCCAACTAAAATTTTGTTTTGTAGCAACACAACAGCAGCAATACTTTCCCTTTCTTGCTTTTGGATAGTTTTCTATTGTTAAACAATAGATTATTTTGTTGAAATTTCAGTAAAAGAAGTCAAATTAATTTCAACAAAAAATTATCGAAGAAAATTAATTTTTTGATGACTATCATAGTTCTTTTTGGTTGGTGGTTACTATGCGCGCTTTTTTTGATGTGTCCTTCGAAGGTTCGAAGTACTCCTTTCTTTTTTGATGTTGCTGCTGTTGTTGCTTTGCTTGCTTTTTGCACAAAAAAGAAGAAGAAAGAATTGAAGGAAGAAAATTTTGGTGTATCAAAAAGGGAAGAAGCGTAGAGCGCGTATTAGTTTTAGCAACGTATTTAGAATTTTTTTAATGACTTTTTAGCTACGTAAATAAAAGCATACATATATTGTTTTGATTTAAGTCGTGGAGGGTCTTGACAGTTATGGAAGTTCAGGAGATACAGTAAGACCAAGGATATGAAATCTAGTAGATTTTCTCAAAAATGGTTGTAACTCAAAAAATACGATATACTGTATGCACTTTCGCTTAGGTATTTTTCAAATTAAGAGTGCTGAAAAGTCTCAAACAATTACAGTACTACTGAATTTGGATTATTTTATAAATTTTTAAATTTACGTTTTCCTAAGTCATATAATGAATTCTTTTCACACTTACAGTATGAATTTTGGATACTGTAATGCGCTTTGTTAGACATACAATTTTAGCAAAAATTATCCCTCCAAAGACCTTTAAAAATTACTGTAAAATTAATTTTTCTCAAATTTTTCATGAATTTTTCATCTACCATCTTTCCCTCATAAATCTACTACATTTATTATCCAGAAGTATTTTTTCAAAAATACTTTTAAAACTTTTGCTTGCCATTCTTTATTTCAACATTTTTTTAGTCAAAATTAATACGCGCAATTATTTTTTAGCGTTATTCTCAACCATTTTTTTCAGCATTGAAAGGCGCTCTCAATTCTTTCTTTGCCGTTAAAAATGAACCAACTGAAGTGTCCCATAGTGGTTGACGATTCTTTCCCCTTTTCCTTTCTCTCTTTAAAATGACTGCAATGCATTTTAAAGGCTTGACAAGAAGAGAGAAAGACTCCGCATATTGCATGCATGCATGCCAGGTGCTTTGGTTCCTTTCTTTCGTTTCATCACAGAATATTTGCGATGAAAATGAAAGAAGAGAAACAGAAAGGCGGACTCGGAAAGTGTTTTCTTTTTTGGCTCATTGCCATTTGCCCCTTTCAAAAACGACGAAAAAAGGAGAAGAGTATTTTTGCTGTTGTTGTATTTTTTGTTGTTCGTCCAGCAAAAAAAATATAATTCTCAAGCGAAAGAACCCGCGAGACGACAATCTCTAAGCAAGGAGGCAGTTGTTCGCGAAAGGGCGGTCGCCTTTCTCTCTTATAAAAAATTTTTCAGTGTTTTTTCTGTTTTTGTTATGGAAAGACAAAAATCATCGAGTCTTCCTTCCCTTCTTTTTTTCGTCCTCTTCTTTTTGAAAACAAAATGAAAGGGGAATGTTTGGCAGCGCAATGGAGAAAGAACTGATGCTGTTTTTGTGTTGGGTGCTGCTGCTGACGCCCCTAACGCCAAAAAATGCTTTTGCTTTGCTTTTTTTCTTTTTTTGAGTTCTTTCTCTTTTTTTATGAGAAGAACTGAATATAAGGAAAAAGGAAAGAAAAGTAGAAAGGAGAGAAAAGAGAGCTCCCTCCTTTTTTTTATTTTCGAAGGCGGACTTAGTCTTTTTTTCTTCGTCTTCTTATTCTCCTTGAAAAACTCAAGCCAAAGCCAGTCATAGAGTTGTTTTGGCGACGCGCCATCATTTGCTGCTGCTAGCTTTGGCACTTTGCATTTTGGCGCCTTAAAAATATATTAGAAAAGTTTTTTCCCCTTTTTTCTTCATTTTTATGTTTAAAAGATTTTAGAAGTGGTAGAAAATCAGCTTGAGATCAGTCTTCATGGAAGAAAATATAAGTAAGCAAACAGCTGCTTGCTTTCTTCATGACTGGAATAAAAGCGTCACTTTGCTTTTTTTAATTGCTGCTTTTTATTTCACTTTTATTTTTCTACTTGTCTCTTGTCAAGAAAATACATAACGTGGCGCGAATTTTAAAATATGTTTTTTATCTTTTAACAAATGTGTAAAAATATTTTATAAATTTCAGTTTGCTCCTGGTATAAGCGACTTAAAGCTTCATCCTTTCCACATTAAATATATATTTATTAAAATCCTTCCCATAAATTAACTTAAATAATCATGTCAGAACGAGCAGAAAAGCGCGCACATGCTGAAGAAAATGGTGAAGATGTTGAAGTTGCAGCAAAACATTCCAAAAGTGAAAATGGTAAAGATAAAACTGAAGAAAAAATTGAAACCGTGAAAGGTAAGTAATAATAAAGTTAATTATCTCCCCTTCCCCTATGTTTCCCATCAATTGTTTCATTGAGACTTACCGCATGTGGCTCCTTTATTTCCCGCGCAAAAAAAATTATGCACCTCAGACAAGTGTGCTGACCTTAGCGCTATGTTCAACAAAAGAAAGGGAAAAAAAGTGCCGATTAAAATCTTTCAGTGAAAACGCGTTAGGTAACAGTATTATATATACCTAAAGAACAATGAATTGCTTCTAATCGGTACACACAAACATGCATGCACATTACATACCTGCCCTTATATATGATACATTACATTATTTTTAACCCTTAAACATTTTCAGGAAAGCAAACAACAGAAGATGAAGAAAATGAAGAAGAAGAAGTATCATCTGGTAATGAATCTGGAGCTGAAGATGATGAAGAAGGTGATCTTGATGAAGATGGTGGTGCATCTGGTGATGACAGCGCAGGAGATGATGATGAAGAAGCTGGAGAAGGTGGTGAAAATGATGAAGAAGAAGATGATGAAGAAGAAGAGGAAGAAGAAGAAGAAGAGGAAGAAGAATAAAAAGTTTGCAAAGCAACAAGAAAAAAACTATAAAATAAAATGAATATCTTCTCTTTTTTATTGTTTCATTCCAACGTTTTCTTTAAATAATGAGATTATTATAAATGTATGATTGTCTTATTTAAGTTTTGGGGATATTCATTTTTTATATCAAAATCATCTATTTTTTTTTCTCGACCATCTTCTTTTGTTATAATAATAACTTTCAAACTTTCACTCCTCATTTTTCTTCCCTATATTTTTTTCCTTCTTTTGACAACGTATGTATGTGAAAACAAAAACCAAACAAAATTTACGTTTGTTCCCTCGGTCTCAAAATCCCCCCTCAGCGTTCGTTCGTTTTTTTTTATTATTATTGTCTCTTCTCTCTTTTTTTTATTTAAGTTTAAAATATTTTCAATGTTGTTTTTTTTATTATATTTTGTACATTTGAAAAATTTGTGATTGTTAAAACCATGTGCTCTCTCATTCACTCTCAAAAAAATTTTTACAAATCACAAAGTTTTTTTGTTTTTTTAGTATTTATTATTATTATTTCTTGATCAGCTGTAAAACGGACCTTTGCCAGAGAGTCTTTTTGTTATATATGGGACATAACACAAAAAAGATAAAAAATAAAAAAATTATAAAAACTTAATTCTGTGAGAAATGAAATACATGTATGTGGTCGTTTTATAAATGCGAGCATTTTAAAAGAAAGAAGAAGCTTGGGAATTATCATGTTGTGTGAATAAAAACTAGAAATAGAAAAAAAAGCTCAACAGTTTTGAGATAGCAATGTTTTGTAGCTAATTATTATAGCAGCAGTAAAAATGGTAAATGTTTCAACACCCACCTATAGGTGCTATTTTTGAGCTGAAATTATTGCTGACTTGGAGAAACTTTATTTGTTATACATTTGTGTAAAAAGAAGAAAATGTTGTTTATACAAAGTTTCAAATCTTTTTTTGAAGCATATTAATTTGCTTGATTATCTTTTGAAATTAATTTTGTCAAGGTATTAGCATGTTTAAAAATAGAGTAACATATTTTTAGAGTAATCAAAATAAGAAATTATATGGCGTCAAGGGGAGGGTAAGAAGGTTACTTGTTTAAAAATTTTTTGAAACGTATATTTTGGGCAAAGTTTTGAAAAAAAAGAATTTCGGATGTTACGGATTTGCTTGTGTTAAGCCCCGTAAAGCTTCAAAAAATTAAGCCTTTTAATGGGAGCTTCAATCTAAATGTGTTTTTTTAAACAAAACCTTTTTTATTTTTATTTTCAAGTCATAACAAATCTATATCAAATTACCTATAATCATCTGCCATAATTGCTAAAATTAAAGCACTCCAGCCGGTAAAAGGTCGAGTTCCTTCACCATTACCATTTTTATCATTATAATGTTCCCAAATGAAACCTGTATCATTAAAAACTTTTCCCATATTTTTGATAACATTTGTCCTCAAATTTGCATAAATTTGTCCTGCTCGAGATTTATATGGTCCATCAACAGTTGAATAATACTTTAAAGCATCCAACGCAAAATAATTCATATTAATCCAAATAGGTCCACGCCAATATGGTGCATCTCCGGCATCATTCCAAGCATCATAATACCTTGCATGATTGCCATTTTGAATTTTTGCAACTGAACGAAGCCCGAAATCTGTCCATAAACAATTCGGGTCACTGATATTTGTTAAAATGATTCCAATTTTTGGAGAATCAGCTGGAAGTTGTCGAAGAAGAAATGGAAAAATATTTACATATCCAAAGACATCATCAACCCATCGATATTCGGGTGGAGTAAGGACATGCCGTGTGCCATCATCCATCATTTGAACATTATAGCTATGTAATCCATAATCATAAAATCCTTGTGAATCATCTCTCCAATGCAGCTCGTCTAAAGCTGTTAAATTATTAAATAAAATTTGGTCCGCTTGAATGGTGGGAATCCAGTCGGTGGCATTTGCTAAAGTTGCAAGTTTTAACATTACTGTTGATGACATTGCCATCCAACATCTCATGTCTATGTGATATTCCTAAAACAATTTTAGCAACAGCATATTTGCATAAAACTTTTTTACCTGTGGATCCGGATGAGTTGCACGTGGAAAATCATCTAATCCACTTGGTAATGTTTGTGGATTTAACTGTAAATTTGTTGTGGCATTTCTTCCTTGCCATTGAAAAGTGCCTTCTTTTGGACCTTTTTGGATATCTTTAAGCCAAGTGTAGAGAAGTTTCATTCGAGGGAAAAGTTTTATTAGACGATCTTGATATTGTGATAAAACATTGACATCTTCAAGCAATTTTCCAACAACATAAATTAGCATGGGTGGATTTGCAACATCATCTTGTTCAATCAACCATGGACTAAAAAAATGGAATAAAGGGGATTAACAATTAAAAACTCAAAGTCCTGCAAAATCGAAATTTTTAATTCACGAAAAAAAATTAGATTTTAATTTTGAGCTTGAAAAGTTTAGTTTCATCTTCAAAATTCTAACGATTAAAATTAATCACAATCAATAAAATTTTGATTACAAACGAAATTTAAAATTTTTATTTCGATATTTCAGTTTCGATTTTTGAAATTTCAATTTTGCAGAGCTACTTTAAAAACATACCCTGGCGGAACTTTTGCTGCAGCCTCTTTCGTTAAAAACATTTCCCTCGGAATCCAGCCAAAAGTGTTCATTGTATCTAACCATGAAGCAATTATCTAAAATTCTACCACTTTACAATGAACACTATTTCCATTTGCTTACTTGTAGCGATAAATCCGGATTAAATTGCCTGATCAGCAAATTATGAAATCCATCATCCCATAAAAATCCTCTTGGAAATCCTGGTCTTGACGGAACTCCAGAAATCAAATCTAACGGCCCATAAAGATATGTTTCTCCAGAAGATAAACAACTCCCCGTGGCATTAGAATATCCATGCCAATATGAGATACTTCCAAGCATGTTTGATAAAGCTTCTTGACCCATTGATAAATATTGATATGCAATATCGCTAGGATTAATTGAAAAAAGATTTGCAAAATTTGTTTGAAATTCTGATTTTCGTTGATCGAATGTTGATTGAAAATCTGGCATTGGCGGATCAGAGAGAATTCGAAAACTGAAATCAACAGAAAATGCTGGATTTGTAAAATCTGCTTGAAATGCAGCGATATTAGAGTACGGTAGCATTGAATTATTATTAAAATTTCCATTTTCATTTTGAAATGCTTTTAAAAATGTTTCGACAGTTGCCATTTCAACAAATGGTGTATCTGCAATTAAAGCATACGAAGTTGAGTCATAATTTGAGGGAGATATTGTAAATAGAAAATCCCCTAAAGGCATATATCTGCCTCCTACAGAAGTTAATCTTCCATCAGATGAATAATTTGCTGTCGAAATTTTTGATGTATCATCCTTAAAATTTTGTAATTAACATTTAACAAATTACATTAATCCTTACTTGTAGAGATAAATATGCCATAAACTGGTAAACACTGTTATCAGTAATTGAATCAACAATAATCCTTGCTGTAAAAGATCTTTCATTACTGATCCAAAGTGTTCGAAATATAATGCCAGTGTCAGAGATTTGTTGTTCACCAAATGTTTGGCCATCAGAATTTAGCCACATAAATCGGACGTCAGGATCTGAAAAAATTACATTTTTGACATTCTTTGTTTTACTTATTTTAAAAATTTAAATTTCTAGTAATTTTAAAAAAAGTGTTTTAAAAAAGCATTAAACATGCACATACCAATTTCACACCAATTTCTTGTGTCATTGCCTTTCTTCCTCCACATAATTCCAAATTTTGGTGATAGCGGATGTCGAGTTTGCATTCCAAAATATAACTGACCTCGAAAACTTCCCCATTTAAACTAGAAATAATTTTTTAATATTTAAAGTGGTTCAGAAGCTTACTGGATTGAATGTTGAATTATTACCAGCTTGAGGCAATGAGGATTTAGTCATGCAATGAAGATTTGTGCCTTGAGGGGATGTTGTTGTGGATGGTGATATTGATGTAACTGGCGGTATTGATGGTGTTGAAGTAGTTGTCATAGGTAATATTGTATTCGATGATGATGTAGTTGATATCATTGTTGATCCCATGGTTATTAATCCAGTAACTGTTGCAGTTGCAGCAGTTGTTGTTGTATCACCACCACCATTATTCGACCCCATAGTTGTTGAACTTTTATCATCATCTTTCTTTTCATAAACTTTAACCAGAACCGCAATACAAATCCCCAAAATTGTTAATGAAATTATTAAAGCTATAATCCATGCCAACAAAGATCTTTTACTCATTCCTGCCATTCCATTCAAAAATCAAAAAATAACACCTAATTAATTCTACTTTTAAAAAGAATTTTAATCAGCTTTCCTTCAACAAAAAAAAAGAAAACACACAATCAATGATAAGAAAGAAACAACAATCAAATTAGTGAAACGCTGCAATAGCAGCAATAGAAGAGTAAAAAAAAGGACTATAATAATTTTAAGTAAACATAGATCAACAAATTAATTTATTTTAATTTTTATGATTTGTTAGTCTGAATGTTTCAAATTTTTGTATTAATACTTGCTAAAATTTGATTCATAATTTTTGTGTTTAAATAATAATGGAAAAATCAAGAGTTATTCAATTTGTATTTATTACTTTAATTGGGATTATTTGTATTATTATTTTATCATTGGCTATTGCAATATTAGTTAAAGTTTATGATAAAGATGATGATAATAGTAGCACAACAACATATGCAACAACAATAGGAAACTCTGGGAGAAATGTTACTTCTAGTCCTACTTCATCTTCTGCTGTGACAGCTGGAATGTCTTCAACTTCGGGTATTACAGCAAGTCCAAAATGTCCGAATCCACAAAAATCAACTTTGCCATTAGCTTCTTTACCAGGAGCTTATGATACTGTAAGTTTATAAAAATAAACTCATAGCACTTTAATTATATTTTTCTTAATGAAATTCAATTACAATACTTTGTTTATTACTCTTTTTTCTTGTTTTGTAAAAATCAAATTTTATCAATGCCACATGCGGATTAATTGTGTAGTTTCAATCAAATTTGTTTTTTATTGCAAAAAGTTTTATCTTTAGTTTTTTAATGTTTTTTATTTAAAATTAATTTTTCGTTTTTTAAAGCTTTCATGGGGAACTTTCCGTGCACCTTTATATTTTGGTCTTCGAATGCGACATCCTGATTCCCCCTTGTTTGGGTTGATGTGGTTTCGACAAACAACAACCGCCCATAATTTAAATTTAAAACATTATTGTGAAGATGATGGCGTAAGATGTATGTGGTCAGATGCAGATGGTGAAACATTTGGATCCCAGCCAATTGTGGATGCCAAAGATAATAAAGCAACGCTATTTTCAACCGATTGGATCCGAGTTAATCGTTCATGGGAAGCACAAATTAGCATTGATACAAATGAAACTGTTGCATTTATTTTTTATTTTGCATATCAGGTAGAGATTACGTTATTTGTGGTAAATTACAGTATAATTTTTAGGAAACTGTTTCAAATTTAAATGCTACTTATTCTTCCACAAATACTCTGTCATCTATAAATGGAAACTTTGCACCACTTGGAAATTTTCAGTTAAGTTTTTCTTCCACTGGAAAGATTGTCAATGATGCATCGCTAGTAATAAATATTGAGCCCATGCTTGAAGCTGGAATTGTTAATGAATTAATTCTTTCTTCATTTTTACCATGCAAAGACGCATCCTCAAATATTTGTATTGATAATGGTGGCCGGCCACCAGATGCAAATCCGAATTTTGCTGCAATTCAGTTTACTGTTAATGGTATGTGAAAAAAATAATCGAAGAATTAGAGATATTCTGAAAAAACGAAAAAAATTTAGCCCGATGCGGGGCTCGAACCCGCGACAGCCAGATTAAGAGTCTGGTGCTCTACCGACTGAGCTAACCGGGCTGTGGAAAAATAGCGCTCAAAGATCGATGCATGAGGACAAAAACAAGTTTTCAACAATGAATGAGACACATGCATGCAATACTTTTTTTTGTAGAGAATGACAAGAAAAAAATCAGTTGTCCTTTTAAAAATAGTGCAACTTTTTTGACAGTTTTTGATTTTAAAAACGGCATTAAGCATAAATTAAAGGTATTGTTTCAAACTAGTGTTCATTTCTCGTTCCGTTTTTCGAAAAAAGCGAGAAACGAGAAATTCTCGTTTTCCATAATTTTGCGAGAACGAGAAACGAGAATTCTCGCCGAGAATCTCGCAATTCTCGTTGAAAATCAGTTGTCCCATATCACACCAACTTTGGGGTGTATTCTTTTCAGAAATATTGTAAAACAGAAATATTTGATGTAACTATTCATTAATACTACAAAACTTTAAGGTTGAAGCACATTTGACTGAAAAAATGAACAAATCTTTAAAAATCCTTAAAAAATATCTGTTTACGAGAATTTAGGGCAACGAGAACGAGAAAACGAGAATTTTGCGAGAAGAAAATCATTGCGAGAACGAGAACGAAACGAGAAATGAACACTATTTCAAACGCAAGAAAAGCTTACCACAAATTTTTGCACAAACATATTTTTTTTTAAAGGAAAGAAAGTAAAAGTATATAAAAAATATTAGAGCAAAAAAAAGCTAACACGTTGCAAACTGCAGCAGAGCAATAAAAGAAATGGGATAGAAAAATACATTGTATTTTTTTGCGTTTTCTTTCTTCTTTTAAATACCAAGTTTTACGAAAAGAGTAAAAAATCGGTAACCTTGTACGTTTAGTTTTTCTCCCTTTATGTATAGATATATGTTTTATGTACAATATTTTTGTCAAAAAAAGCAAATTCAAAGATCTTAAAGACGTTTGGAAAAAATAGCTCTCATTTTCAACCCAAAAGGCTGGAGTTAGTTTAAGACCAAACCTAGAGCTTACCATAGACGTTTCCAACTGATGGTGGAGTTGAGGTCCCATATTTTGCCCACATACTCGTCTACTATAAGCTAGTATTCAGGCCAAAATGTAGCTGCCTAATCCTCATACTTTTAGTTTAACAGCGGTTCAAAGTTCAATATGACTTATATGCGGAACCATATAATCCATTTTTGATCATATATACACAGCCATATATGACAAAAAACGCTTATATGGTTGGCCATATAAGATGGAAAAATGAAATATATACCCATCCATATAAACATTTTTTTCTTATATGGATGCATGTATATATAAGGGAAAACCGCTTATATGGGTAGGCATATAAGTCATAATAGACTTTGAACCGCTGTTAAACGAAGAGAATGAGGGTTAGGCAGCTGCATTTTGGCCTGAATACTAGCTTATAGTAGACGAGTCTGTGGGCAAAATATGGGACCTCAACTCCACCTTCAGTTGGAAACGTCTACGGTTAGAAGCTAGAAAAATAAAAAAGATCCTTCCATTGCCGGGAATTTAACCCGGGCCCCTCGGATGAGAACATTTTTAGAGGTATATTCGCAGTTGAAATAATTCCATTGTAAAATTTTTGATTCAGCTCAGAAGTGCTGCTTTTTTGCTTTCTTTGCGAGGAATCGAGCCCCGACTCCGGGGGTGAAAAACTTAGGGTTGCCAAAAACAAAAAAAATAATTTTTTTCTTCCGTTGCCGGGAATTGAACCCGGGCCCCTCGGATGAGAACCGAGGATCCTAACCACTAGACTACAACGGACACAAACGGCTGCTTCAATTTTGGGCTCTAGTTTTATGTTTGCATTTCCCATCATCGCAGAAAAAAAAAGAAAAGAACGTACGTTGCAAAGGGAAAAATATTCTCTCCTTTCTCTTTTTTTTAAAAGAGAGAAAAGACAACATTTAACGAAACGCTTTTAAAAGAAGTTAAGAAAATAAAACTGCAAAAGATACTGCAGGTATATCAACTTTAACAGCAACATTTAAACCAAATGACGATCCACAACCTTTGCCCCAAGATTTCAAAGGTGTATTACAAACAAAAATTAATGAATTCAGAAGTAATTTTACCCAACTGTTTAATTTACAAGTATGTTTTTCAAAAATTAAGTTTTAAACTATAAAAATGTTTTTAAGAATGTTGATGCAAATTTTGCTGAAATGGGTCGATATGGATTTGCGAATATGATTGGAAGTGTTAGTTATTGTACGGGATATTGTCAAGTTGCAAGCCCATGCCTGCCGTATGATCAAGCAATAAATTATGGACCTTTAACATTATATTCTGGAATTCCATCTCGACCATATTACCCAAGAGGATTTTTATGGGATGAAGGGTTTCATAATTTGTTAATGAGAAAGTATCGACCAGAATTGAGTTTAGATGTAAGCTTTTTAATTTGCAATTAAGTGCTTAGAGATGTCCATTTCGGCTAAAAATATGTTTATAATTTTCAAGCTTATGCAAATTTTTAACAGGCTTTAACTATTTTTATATTGTTGAAGTAGCACACGATATCGCTTGCTACTTTTGTTGAAATACTGTTTGAATATTTAAACAAAAAATAGTATACTTACAAAATGAAATATTTTTTACTCCATTAGATGATAGAATACGTGATACAGACTACAAAATTACAACTCATCGAAAATAACTTGTACAAGTCGCTAATAACAAATATAGTATAATGTAACGTTAGCGTGTCCTACTTCAAAAAAAATGGCATTTTTTGTTAATGGTTATTAAAAATTTCCATGAATCCTATACAAATTATTAGCAGAAAATTTTTATGTCTTCAGTAAATACTGCGGTAGTTTTGTTTGCTAAAGCTCTTAAATTTTTAGTAATCTGCTGAACATACATACTGTAGTTTCAGAAATTTTTAATTAATTGTTATAACTTCGACACAAATAAATAAAGCAAATTTTTCAAAATTAATATTTTCCAATCCCGAATCTCTAACATTTTCAGATAGTAGCATCATGGCTCGATATGATTGATTCAGAAGGCTGGATTCCCCGAGAAGTTGTCCTTGATAGTGAAGCACATCGACGAGCTCCTCCATTACTTTTTGAAGATTCAACAGTTGCAAATCCACCAATGTTTATTTATTTAATTGGAAAATTAATGGAAGATTCAACCATTGTTACAAAATATAAAGATAGACTTGTACAAATTTTTCCAAGATTAAAGCTGTTGTACACTTGGCTAAAAGATATTCAGAAAGGTCCAAAAGTAGGATCATGTCAATGGCAAGGAAGAAATGGCACAACAGATTTAGAGTTAAATCCTGGAACAACTCCAAGTGGATTAGATGATTATCCAAGAGCAAGCCATCCTACTGATCAAGTAAGTTTAGTTCAATGCAATGTATTACTTGGTACTTAAATTACTGATATGAAAATTACAATCAAGGCACTGCGAAATCAATATTTTGATTTTTCGAAACATCTTGTTTTAAAACTGTTTTTTTTGGTTCTATTTTCGATCAAAACTTTTTATACTGAAATTCAATTTTGGTTTTTCAAGTTTCGTTTTTGATTACAGTATTCTTTAATTTATATCAAAAAAATCTAATTCCAGTTTCGCGAAAAATTTTGACTTTGAATGTGATATTTTGATTTTATACAATAAAATTTAATTCCGTTTTTGATCAGAATTTTCCGATTTATATCCTTGATTACAGTATTCATATTTAATATAATCATTATATAGGAATATCACATTGACATGAGGTGTTGGATGGCATTATCTTCAACAGTAATGCTGAAACTTGCAACCTTGGCAAATGCCACCGATTGGATGCCCACAATTCAAGCAGATCAAATGTTATTTAATAATTTAACAAATATGGATGAGTTACATTGGTTTGAAGCTGCACAAGGTTACTTTGATTATGGCTTACACAGTTATGAAGTTGCAATTGTTGGTGAAAAACAACCAGATGGTACTGTAAAATATCGGAGAGAAGTTTTTTCAAAACCTGAATATCGTTTTGTTGATGACGTTTATGGTTATGTAAATATCTTTCCATTTTTGTTAAAATTATTACCAGCAAATTCTACAAAATTACAAATAATTTTGTCTCGACTCAATGATACACAGGTAAACATTTTGTTTAACAGAGTTATGTAGCTACAGTATGTGTTTAGGAAATGTGGACACCATTTGGACTTCGATCAGTTTCTAAACGATCCCGATATTATGATGCCTATAATACTGATACAGCAGCACCATATTGGCGTGGACCAATTTGGATTAATATGAATTATCTCGCCCTTGAAGCACTACAGTATTATTCATCTGTTGATGGTCCACTAAAAACATTAGCAAAAGAATTATACGATTCACTGAAGCAAAATGTTGTAACAAATCTTGCAAATCAGTATGAATCTACAGGTTTCATTTGGGAACATTATGATGATAAAACTGGTGAAGGTGCTGGTACTCGACCTTTCACGGGTTGGAGTGCACTTGTTTTAGCTATTATGGGAGATGCATATAATTAATATAATAAAATTTATTATTAAACTCAACAAAATATATAAACTCAAACAAACAAAATTATTAAAGTTTTTTAAATCGATAAATATCAGATTTACCTTCAACACGGATTAACTTTGAATCAATATAATTCTTTGTATAAATTTGAATAACTGGAAGCCCTTGAAGAATCAGATAATCTTTGCTTGAAAGTACATTCCCAAGTGTATCATTCAGAGAAATTTCTTTAATTTGTTCATCATCGAAAATATCCAAGGCAATAAAGACACGAACATTTGATAATCTAAAAAAATGAAAGGGATTTATATACTTTGAATGTAAAAACATACTTGAAAGAATGATTACGATCCCATTCAGCTGGTTGCTCCAAGACAGGTTCAATCAGCATTTGAATTGTAGAAGTTTCAGGGCATTCTGTAAGAAAATCAGTTTGAGCTGTTTCAGGATACTGTAGCATTAAAGGCCATTCAAGAATATCTGAGCCATCTTCAAAGTCTACTCTTGTTGTCTGAAAATATTAAGCAACTATTAGTGATACAGTAACATTTACAAGTAAGCTTACAGGTCGATGAGGGAAGTTAACATCTAACATTGTCCATTCAAATTCACGATAATTATCAAAATCTATCTCGGGTTTAAATTGTAATCCACGCTTCTTAAACATCTTTAACATCTTTTCTTTCTTTTGTAAATCTTTTAGCAAAGCAGCTTGTCGCTTTGGAGCTTCTTCTTTATCTTTCGCAACACGTTTTGCAGCAATTTCTTTAATTAATTCAAGCTTTTCTTTTGCTTCTGCAAATTCTGTTTCACGGCCTTCAGGTGGAATTTCAAGTTTTTCAATAAAATTTGTTGAAAATTGTAGAGTTCTTCGACCAGTTTTTTCAAATTCTGTTAATAGTTCACAGCAACGAATCATAGCCTAAAAAGGTGAAGATAGAATGTTTAGATAGGCAACAAACGATGCTTACTTTTGAATGTAGCGGATCAAATTTTAAAGAGATTAAAGCGTCTTTAAGACCAGAAGAATAATTTCCAAGATATTTATGAGCTGTTGCGCGATTACAATATATTACAGCATTTAACTTTCGATCAGGTACCATTAATTTTGCAGCTAAAAAAATACATTAATATATTTTATGGAAAACAACTACTGAAAAAAGTATACCTTCAGTATATGCATCAATTGCCCAACGATATTTTTTATATTTAAAATGTTTATTTCCTTCATCTTTATGTCGAGTTGCAGTATCAAGTGCATCTTCACCATCTGTATCATATTTTAACGCTTGCAATGCTTGAAGTGCTGGAGGAAGTTCTCCATCAGCTGGATTAAGATTATTCATAAATGCTGGATGATTATCAATCTCTTTACACCATTCATCAAAATTAAATGGTTTTTTTGGTTCATCCTGAAATTTTTTAATAGTAACACAGAAGGTATGTAAAAAAGGGAAACAAACTTTTTTATTTGCAGCCAGTTGATCCATAAATTCATCACATTCTTTATCGAGCTTTTGTGCTAATTCTAATCTCTCAGAATCAGTTAAAACTCTTTTAAGAGAAGATGATTCCATTTTATTTTAAATTATAATTGACTAAAAAAATTTCGGCCGAAATTAAAAATATCCGAAAATTTACTCCGACATTTTTATGAAGTTCGTGCTCTTTGTTCATAACGTTTTGCCAAAGACAAAGAAATTTCTTCGTTTTTAAAACGCATTCTGTGAAAATTTTTTGGTTAAAAATATAAAGGATGTGCTGTTTCCCGATCCTTTATTACGTCATATAAAACGGTAAAATAGATATAAAGTAATTCAAAACTTGACGAATTTTTTTAAGAAACCTTTCAATTTGCAAATTTTTCATTGCTTTTTGGAAGTTTTTTGTCAAAACTGTTCTTTGTTGTAAATTTTCAAATTGACAAACTTCTTATAATCTCAAAATTGCGATTAGAGTAGAGATGCCGATTTTTGTACTTGGAATATGTTTGTGACACATAAATACAACTTTTGTATTCGCAGAATTTTGATTGGGAGACTTCTACCCCCAGGGCATCCGAAAAAGTGCCAAAAAACGGTATTTTTCGCCATTTTTTAAAAATGACCTGCAGAATCCGGAAATCGCTCAGATTGAGTTCTAAAGTGTATTTTTGGTGTTCCTGAGTTGTTCTCCATCGATTATGACCAAGGCCACCGGAACCGGTCTTTTAGGGTACCCAAATGAGCCCGTGCCGATACACTCTAAACAAGGGTAGTTTATTTATTTACGGGTTCATACAAAATATACAAGAGGAAAGGGATTCCATACTCTTAATTTACCTGTTTTTGGCAGCACAATCAACGAAAATTTTGCAGAATTTATCGAAAAATTTGAAAGCCTGACAACAACAATCGACAACGATACCAAAGCACAACTTCTCTTATTCCGTCTCCATGGAAATGCAGCACAAATTATTAAACCATACTCAACTTCAACATTATCATATTCCCAATTAGTGATGATTCTATCTACAACAACATTACAGTGTAAACAAAATATTGAAAAAATTCTTATTATTACAATTTCATTTCAACCAAGAGGATAAAAATGGAAATGAATTTAAATGAACATGCAACAAACATCAGAAAAACCGTCAACAAAATACATCCAAATTCAGCTGGCTACAATGAAAAAGCGAGAGAAAACTTGATGTTCAACAAATTTATGGAAGGAATGCAGCCTAAATTATTATTATTATTATTATTTATTCTACATGCCCGATCGCATGCTGTTAAAAATACAAATTAATACATACAAAGTAAAAAAACAATACAAGTAAACAAATTAAATTAAAACCTAAACAATTAAATTAATTAAATAAAATTCCTTTTTGCAATAATGGTACAACAAATGTGATCAATTATAAATACAAAAAAATTACAGTAATACAATAGAAACATTAATGGCAACTTTGACAATAGAAATAAAAATGGCAAAAGTACAATGAAGTAGACAATGGAAAAAATATCAGATTCATCATATGTACAAGAAGACTGCAAGCTTTCGATGCGCTGGATGCCGATCTGCAATGAGAGATGGAAGAGCTCCAGAATTCAAACCAGATTATCTTAGTGGAAAAATAGATTTTGTTGCAAAAACTGTAAGATTTAAACGTGATCCTGATGAAGAACCACATTGCTGTGAAAGAAGGCATCCACATTGGGTGAAAGGAAAGCAACTGCGATTTAATGTTAGAAATGATAAGAAAGAAACTGGTGCAACTGGATCAGAATGTATTCAAGCTTTAAATAAAGAAGTTAGAGATAAAGAAGAAGATGGTGATCATGATGGTGTAATGTTTCATATTGGAAAAACAGAAACTCTCAAACGACAATTTAAAAGATATACAAAGCCAGTTCATGTCCAAAATTGTGAAGCTGCTGATATTGACGAAGATTTGCAGGTAAGTTGCTTTATGATAGATAATATTGAAATTTATATATGTATTTTTTAGAAATCGACATTTTCCGATGGATCAAATATTGTTCGTATTAATGATAAAGATTTCGTATTTCTAATGGAAGATAAAGGAATAGAGATTCGAGATACTGGAAATTCGATGGTACTTATGAATGATTATCTTCGATCTCAATATGGAGAAATTTTAAAGCGACGTAAACCGAAATATGTTGAATCTGAAAGAAATTTTATCAAAATCAATTTTATCAACGATTTGCTCCACCACCAATTCGTCAACAACCTCCACCTCAACGTGTTAATTTGAATCAATCTCTCCCTGTTTATTACAATCATCAATACATTTATTTACGCGCGCATTTATGAGTCTATTTTTTTGCAATTTATTATTTTTTCAATGACTGACCTTTTTTGCCTTAAAGCAATCCTTTTTTTCACATTGATTTTCCTTCTTTAAAAAACCCGACCCAAACGTCCGGACCCCTCTGGGGGGTAGGTTTTGGAAATATTTACAGCACCTCTAGTTTTAGCGAAAAAAATTAAAAGAAAAACTCCAAGCTCAAATCCACAACTTCCAAACTTTAACACAACTTATGGATGTTGCAACAACAATTTGTCGATGAGGACACGACTACAGATTTTTTTTCGCATTTTTTTTGTATTAAAGCTCAACGAAGACATATGGCACAGTTAATCTCAAGGCTGAATAATGTGTTTTCGACATAAAGTTTTCGCTGATATATTGAAAATGCATATTCCCCAGTAAAAATGATGTAACATTAAATGGCACATTTCAAAATTCCAGCATTACTATCCTTTTCTTTCTTGGAAACAGATTTTTGCGTTTTTGATAGTAATAATTTTTAGGGTTGTCAATTTTCGAAAAAAAGCTTCCATAAAAATGCGGATAGTAACAACAAAAACAAAAACAGAATATTTTGATCTACAGGGTGTCCCAACGAAATTGCTTGTTTTGATTTGCCTTGCAATTTTTTTGTATTCAAGTTAGACAAAAACGAACTTGATAGTTGTACTCAGTAGGGATTAGCATTTTTTTATATAAAAATTTTGCAGTTTCGAGATATGTAAATTTTTGTGGAAGGATAGTAAACAAAATATTTTATTTTCATTTTTTGATGTTACTATCACAAAACAAACCGCATTTTTATTGGAGATGGTTTTCGGAAAAAGAGAGTAACAAAAACAATTCATTTTTGAAAATTCTGTTACTATCAAAAATGCAAAAATCAGCTCCAATGAAAAAAAAAGATAGTAATCCTAGAATTTTAAATTGAAAAATTTGATATTACTGTCATCATTTTCTCTGGAGAATATGCAAATTTTCGTCGGATAAAGACAATTTTTTTCAAAAAAATATCCTAACCAATAATGAGTACATTTTTTAATAATTTTGTTATGATCAGGAAACAGAAAAAGTCTTTGTAATTTGTCTCGCGCTCTCTCTGTTTTTCTCTGATATTTTGTCGAAAAAAAGAGCTCGATTGTTTGGATTGGAAGAAGAGACATTTTCTGCTTCCTTGCAAGGATCCTTTTTTAGTCACTAGTAGTGACTCACTACAACTAGTTTTCCATTTTTTTTCGCTCTTTGTGTGTGTGTCTCACTGTTGCTCGAAAAAGCATGTGTGTTCTCTCTTTGTTTACAACTACGTCTTTGTTTTTATTATTTCTCACAACTTTTATTGTTAGCAATTTTTTTGTTGAAAAAATAGTCTTTTTTTGCTTTAAATATTCGCTAAAAATCAGTATTACTATCTTTCTGTATTTTTTGTAAAATTGAGAAATATATTCTATCTACTGTCATTAATCGATTACCACAATAAAATCTCATTCGTTCGATCACATTGTAGTTTAATTATATATTTTTCAATTTGCAATTTTTATTCTTAATTTTACTGCCCAGTTTTTTTTTATATTAACTAACACATTGTTGAATGTTAAATGCTCCTTTTTTTCGCGACTTACAAAATTTAAGAATAAAAAGTATTTTAGACAATAATGGACAATGTTTCTTTTTCTCAAATATCCTCTTCTATAATAATTGCTCAAACACAATTTGCATTTGATTTACTCCGTGAAACTGGTCTAAACAAATCAGTCATTATTTCACCTTCTTCTATTTCAATTTCATTAGGAACAATTTTATATGGAGCAAAAAATAATACATACAAACAACTTCAAAATGCTTTTGCAAGAGGTATTTTGTATTTTTTAGAATTGACAAGGAAACCACCGATTGAGATTTGGCATATTTCATGAAATTTCTCAACTATTCAATAGCCTTCATGCCAATTATTACGTGCCGAAACCCACAAATGCCATTTTCATACAAAGTAAGTAGCACACGATATCGTCTACTACTTTTTCGTAAAAATTGCTTTTTTTAAGATTTAACATTTGATAGAAAATTTGATATTTGATATTTAAAATTTGTTTTCAACATTTAGAAATTTATAAAACTCGAAAATAAGCAATTTTTACGTAAAAGTAGCAGGCGATATCGTGTGCTACTCACAATATATGAAAATGGCATTTGATCATAAAGGCACGTAAAAATTTGCATAAAATCCTATTGAATACTTGAGGAAATACATGAAATAAGCTTTGAAGCAATTCGGAATAATCATCTATGGTGGTTCCCTTGTAAACTCTTTTTACTCATTTTTTTTTATTATAGATATTGAAGATGAAGAAGAAATTCACAAACATCTATCAAATATCTTATTTTCTATTACACATAAAAATATTTTTCTACCCAAAAATAGTAATGCAATTAAATTAGCAAATAAAATTTATTTTGCAAAAAATTTGGCACTTTTGGAGTCATATAAAACAGCAATTCAAAAATATTATTATGGTAATTTTGAGTTCATTGATTTTTCTGAAAATCATGAAATTGCTAAGGTGAGTTCTTTTTCGGTGCGAGTTGGAAAAAAATGTATCTGAAATATCATATTTTAGGAAATCAATAAATTTGTTATGGATTCTATTGATAATGAAATGCAAAATATTGTTTTTCCAAGCATGTTTGAAGCATCTACTCAAATTGCTCTAATCAATGCCATCAGTTTTGAAAAGAAATGGGATATACTATTTGAAATGAACGCATCTAAAACAAAGTTTTATTCAAATCCAAATACAACAAATGAAGTAATAATTTTTTTGTTTATTTTTATTTTTATGCACATGGGTCTGACAGACTCTCTTTTTTTAAGCGAGTGGGCCGCGTTATAACTTGCAATTGGTTTTTTCTAGAGTAAAAAATACCGCTAAATCCAACGAGGCCATTTTTGAAATTAGCTGAATTACTTACGTGTCACTTTTGACGGCACAAAGTTTAAAAAGTGCCGAAAATAGACATTGGCATTTTTTGAGAGATTCGCAAGTGCTAAATTCGGATTCAGCGACCTCGAAGTAATCTGTACCAAATCAATTTAACCCAATACCATCAACGGCACACAGAAATGCCGTTTTTAATTTTAATGGCACAAAAAAGTGCCAAAACGGCATTTCTAGCTCCCAAGACTGTGGTTTTATGGTATTTAAGCATTGCCGAATCGAGGTCGCTGAATCCAATGATGCCATTTTTGAAATTAGCTGATTTACTTACGTGCCACTTTTGACTGCACAATGTTAAAATAGTGCCAAAAATGGACAAAGGCACTTTTGTAGAGATTCGCAAGTGCCAAATTCGGATTCAGCTACCTCGATTTGGTCTATACAAAATCAAATCAAGTCAATACCCTCTTGATTTGATTTTGTATACACATGAGATACAGAAATGCAGTTTTTAACTTCTATGGCACAAAAAAGTGCCAAAACGGCATTTCTAGATCCCAAGACTGTGGTTTTATGGGCTTGTTAAGCATTGCCGAAAACATAGCTAATATTTTAAAAAAATATTTTTTTTGGGCTGTGCCAGCCCTTTGTTAATCTCTTCGAGAACTCGTTTTAAGTGCCAGAATTGTTTTTTTAAAAAAAATTTAAATCAACTTTTATCAAAAAATATATTATAGATTTCAATGATGGAAGGTGTTACATTTTCTCGATATTTAAATAATGAAGATTATGAATGTGTTCAAATTCCATTTCAAGATCAAATCTACAGTATGTATATTATCCTTCCACATGAAAAATATGGATTATCTGAAATTTTAAAAAATATTGATGTTATTAAAATTTTGGAATTTATGGAAATATCAGAAAAACAAAAAGGAAAAATTATAATTCCTAAATTTGAAAATTTAGAATCAAGTTTTCAATTTTCTGGAGATGACGAAATATTAAAACATTTAAAAATCGAAGATGCGTTTGATCAAAATTGTGCAGATTTTTCTGGAATTTCAACTGATAAAAATCTTCATATTTCAAAACTTATTCATCGAGCAGTTGTTAAAGTAAGTTTTTGGCAAAATGTGCAAAAAAACATAAACCAGGGAGCGTGCGGGAAAATTTTACCGTATATCTACAGTATCCATAGTAGTATCGACGTCAGATGCCCGTTGTACTAACATCACACAAGACCCCATTTGGATTGCTTTTTTTTTAATACAGGGTGTGCCAACGAAATTGCTAGTTTTGATTTGGCACTTATATTTATATTTGAATTAGACAAAAACGGTCTACACAGTTGTGCTCATTAGGGTTTAGCATTGTTTTACACAAAAATTTTGGCGATTTGAGATATGCAAATTTTTCTGGAAGGACAGTAATCAAAATTTTTTATTTTCATATTTTGATGTTACTATCACAAAAAATAGCATTTTTTTGGAACTGATTTTTGAAAAAGAGAGTAACAAAAAAAATTTATTTTTGAAAATTTTGTTACAATCAAAAAATGCAAAAAGCAGCTTCAATGAAAAAAGATGATAGTAATCCTAGAATTTTAAATTGAAAAATTTGATATTACTATTATCACATTTTCTAGAGATTTTAAATTTCCTTATGAAAAAGTCAATGAGATATGTCGTGGAAGGAGCATTTCTAATATCACTGAATTTTTTAGACCCTTCAATTAGAAGCACCTCCACCAACCAAAGAAATAATATTTGTTCGAATAGAAACTCAACCAATTACTTTTACATTTATTGCTGATCATTCTTTCTTGTATTTTATTGCTGATAAAGCAAAAAATGTTCATTTTATTGGAACTTATTTTGGTTAACTTTTTTATCAATGTTACAATTTAGAAATTGTAAATTTTTTTGGCTAATGTTCTTTTTAAACAAAATTCATCAAAAATATTTTCATAATTCTATTAACTTGCATTTCTGGATTTTTTAACCGTTTTTGTTATTTTTTAAATAAGAGACTGATTTTTAAGAAGCCAATTTTACAATTTTTAAAATGAAAGTTTTCATTATTTTTTTTTTGTAAAATATTAAAAGAGAACTGCCATCCAGTGTTGTCGGTTTGTCGGTTTTCGGTCCGGTTTTTCGGTTAACCGAAACCGAAAAATTTCGGTCGCCCGACAACACTGCTGCCATCAAACCCAAATTATTTTCTTTGTTCGCACAGAAATGAAAAAAGAGTGCGTTTTTTTCCTTGACAACTTGTGAAACTTATTTTTTCTATCTAAACAAATTGTATGCGATGGCAGTCGCCTTTTAATAAACTCATTCTTTGCAATATTTAATGATTATCAAACGTGGAGTTCTTATTTTTGTGTGTGTCCGTCATTGTCACCTTTTTTTTGACATTGCTTTTTATTAATAAATTCAATTTTAAACAATAATGATTTTGAAATTTTTTTCTTATAAGACATAAATTGACTGTTAAAATGGGATAGAAGTGCACCTCGCTAATCCATTTGTTATTGTTTCAATGAAATTGCAATTATCAATTGTTGGAATGAAAAGGTCAAGCCAGGCTAAAAATATTATAATATAATTATTTTTTTTAAAACAAAACATAATTTAAGAGTATGAAAGAGAAAAAAAACATTTTTGCATTTAAAGAAGAATATAAAATTTAAAAATGTTACTATTATGGCAAAAAAAATAATTAGCTAAACTCACTATTTTGATCGATTCCAGATTGAATAATGGCAATTTCGTAAAATTGGGCATTTTTGGCAAAATACATAAGCGGCCCCCCCGAGTCTCCAAAATAAGTGGAATAAACTGATCCATTGGCACAATAATTATTGGGATATGGTTGACAAAGATTTGGAGCTGTTATCAACAAGCAATCACGTAAATTACCATCGAAATGTGTTTCATTTGTAACAGGATTGACTGAAAAAAAAACATGAAAATCGCTTGGCAAGAGTTAATGCTTACAGTAAAAGGCACCATATCCCGCTGCATAAGTAATCAAAACTTCATTGTATAAATTGTCATTAGAAATTAACATTACATGCTCAAATACTTCATTGTTAGTTTCCAGTACAACTACGTCTTGTCCAGTTGGACTAGCATAGTAAAGCCAATTACGAACTGTCAGACCCTTGTAAAAAACTTTTATGTCAGTATAGATACTAAAAAAATAAAGCTTATACTTCTGTTTAATACTATTAAAACATACATCCCACTGCTCGATCTAATGCAATGGAGAGAGCTTAATAAATGCCGTGATGTGATTACTGTTCCAGTACAGTACGAAATATTTCCATCGGGTAACTGCGCAGTCAATGAAAGAATCGTCCAATTATAAGCTTCGGGATTACGAATTGTACCGTTTAAAATGAAACTAATTCCATTGTCATGTAACTAAAAATATATTTTTCCGTTTGTTACAATATAACCTGCCGTAAAAGAGATGTAATCACAAAAATTATAAAAAAACAAAAAAATTATATTTGGTTAAGCAAATTTTTGTTGTTTTTTTAAATTTCAATTTTTAAAAAATTGTTAAACATTTTTGGGAAATTTACTAAAATTTTTACTGAATAATAATAGAAAAATTATTTAATTAATCCTTAACATTTTTACTAAAAATGATGTTTTTTTCATTTTTTGTTAATTCTTAACATTTTGCGCGCGCACATTTTGTTAAGAATCAATTCTTAACATTTTGCTAGGGTCGCAAATTGTTAAAGCTCGATTTTTAAAAAACTCAAACATTGCTTGGCAGCCGGAACCAAAAATCACAGAAGGATGGTATAAAGTACTTTTCCTAGGTTTATATGACCCAAAACCACCATTTTTGTGGTCATTTTCACCGTATCTCTTCAGATTTTTGCCCTACTGTACATAGGTCCAAAAATTTGCATATTTTTGTCAGATTATCCAAAATCAACAAAAGTGGTATCATTGGAAAGCCCTGTGACCCAAAAACATTTAAAAAGTAGGTCAAATCTGTCTAAAAGTACTTTTTCTGGACTCAGCTCGTCAAGGGCTTTCCAATGATACCACTTTTGTTGATTTTGGATAATCTGACAAAAATATGCAAATTTTTGGACCTATGTACAGTAGGGCAAAAATCTGAAGAGATACGGTGAAAATGACCACAAAAATGGTGGTTTTGGGTCATATAAACCTAGGAAAAGTACTTTATACCATCCTTCTGTGATTTTTGGTTCCGGCTGCCAAAATCATTTCAAATTGTTTGACTTTTACAAAAATTGAGCTTTAAGAATCTTTTTCTTTTTTTCTCAAAAATTTGTCGCCCAGCGGGCTTGAACTTTTGAGTTTTGACGTTAACCACTACGCCACAGAAGCATTTGCAAAGAAGCTTCAAAAATATCTCTTATTCTTTTTCCTTTTTTTGTTTGTTTGTTTGACACAATGCCAAAAAGCAAAAAAGAATAAGAGACATTTTTGAAGCTTCTTTGCAAATGCTTCTGTGGCGTAGTGGTTAACGTCAAAACTCAAAAGTTCAAGCCCGCTGCACAGGTACTCAAACGATACTGTTCGTAGAACGCCAAAGATACGTTGAACAAGCAAAAAAAGTAAAAAATCTTTTTTTGTTGCAAAAATATAAATTTTTCTGCTTCTTTCTTCTGATTCCTCTTTTCAGAAGTTTTTTAAAAAAATCTGTTACGATAATAATTTTTTCTATGTATTTTTACATATATATGAAAATTTACAAAGAATGGAAGTTCTTCAGTGAGCTCAGTTTTTTCCCTTTAAGTTGCTGCATTTTTTTCCAATACAATACATTTGTTGTCATTT
Organism: Panagrolaimus sp. LJ2400; assembly: GCA_024447215.1. Lineage (NCBI taxonomy): Eukaryota > Metazoa > Nematoda > Chromadorea > Rhabditida > Panagrolaimidae > Panagrolaimus > Panagrolaimus sp. LJ2400. Next base: position 1,565,745 of record JAMRYA010000018.1, on the reverse strand, counting down.
ATTTGCTTTATTAATTTTTTACAATTTATTTATATTTAAAAATCTGTCACGATAATTTTATTGATATTTCCCTAAAGCAAACGTATAAAAGTTTTCTAAGCTCGCGATGCAGTCATTGACCTCAAATCTTTCATCAAAGATGTGCTTCTAAAAATGAAAAAATTTTTAAACAATTTATACTGTACTTTTAGCAAATACGAGATTACGAAGAAAACAATTTCGAACTACAAGTTCCAACTTTTTTTTAACGGGCAGAGATCGATATTTATACATATCATCATCAGTGGATCCGTGAATTGCTTCTTGTCCATGTTCACTTGCTTGTCCCCACATAAGATGATTTTCAACAAATTCGGGTCCGTGGAAAACAAGCCAATGTCCTTTAGGTGTAAAGTTTAATGGTGATTCAACATAAAGAGCTTTGAAACGCTGGGTAAGATTCTTCAAATTTGCAAGTTGACGTTCATCAAATGTTTTAATTGCCATCGTTCCTTGAATTAAACCTAGTGTTGAACATACATCAATAACATTATCAGCAATTTCTTGTTCAGGAGTATTTTCAAAGATTTTTCTGAGATCCGAGAAAATTGGAGCTTTTGTAAGGAATTTCCTCATATCATTACCATTCAGTTGTTTTGTTTGTGGATGCCTCGATAAATTATATTTTGATAAAACAGCTTTGATCGAACCAGGTTTATTGATTTTGTTTTCAAGTTCTTCAAGAATTTTTAAACTGTCAGATCCAATACCAAGTGGAATGTGTAAAACAGATGGGACAATATTTGTAATTTTACATCTGAGTAATGGGACATGTTTCTGGCTGTATTGATTGCTTGCAAAATTTGTCATCATTTCCTCCCATGTTCTTCGACGTCCAACTTCATCAAGATGCCCTTTCATAATATAACATAATAGACATGGAAATTTAGCACTATGTCCAGCATGACCAAATAAAGCACAAAGGAAACACATATCACCAATTGCAAAAATTTCCATTTCATATGTTTCACCATTAATTTCAACGAAGATTATGTTATTGATAAGATCAAATAAAGATTTGCAAAATTTTAAGATATTTTCATAATTGTCTTTTGCATCAAACATTGCAAGAACCAAAGCATTGTCTCTACTTGATGATAAGGGAACATCTAATGGAATAAAACAAATTTTTGTCCAGCCTCTGCCATCATCACCAGAAATACCACCTCGAATTCTTCTATTGAGTGTGGTGAGTTTCTTATTATTATCCAAATATGTTAGATAAGTTATAATTAAAGGACGAGGATCACGTGAAATGCAGCTATGAATAACTTTCTCTTTATCTTTTACGTCGGTATCAGTCGTTTGCTTTTGTTGATCTTTCTGTTTATCTTTTTTTACTGTAATTGTCGTCTAGAAGGATACTGTAGGAAAACGAATATTTTAAAACAGCGATCTAACCTCTTTGTAATCAAAATTTGATGCAATTTCTTTAACAAGTTCTAGCTTTCTAACTTCTTCATTCTTTGCAAATAAATGAATTTTTCTTTCTCTTAAGAATGCTTTCATTTTTCTTCTTTTTTTTGTAGAAAGATCAAATTTAGCGCAAAAAAGCAAATCATCAAAAGCAGATAAAGGTTTAATAACTACAGTATCTTTTTGTTTTGTCGTCTTCTTAAGAGCTTTTTCTTTCCATCTATTACGCTGCAATTAACAAACGTGTAATAACGAAAAATTTGTGGACAAAAATCACCTGTCTTTCAAGTTCAACAATACGATTTTTAAGATACTGAATATGCTTTGCTTGATCTTTCACTTTCGCAACTTGTTCATGAAAAATGCTTTCTAAATTTTCGACATTTGTTTGCTGATTTGTTGTTTTCGAAGCTAATGGCGTGGAAGGTGTTTCAGATGTCGAAGAGTTTACAGAAGACAATGCTGGTTGCGGTGATACTAATCGAGGTGGTACATGTGCTGGTATTGGTGCATTTTGTTCAAATAACGGAACTTCAAGAGATGGTGTTGCGGATGCAGATTCACTCCCAGTTTTCAACTTTTTGTTTGCATTGTTAAGATTATTCAAAGCCAAGCTTTTTCTTTTATTTCTTCCCGGAGATTTAGCTGGCCTTGTCATTCGATAATTTTTAAGACTAATAAAGAAAAGACAACCTAAATAGCATCAAAGAAAAAATAAAATGATAAGTGAACGAGTTAGCAAGATATATTCTATGTTAAAAGTATTACTGATTACGGTACTCAAACGAATGTGAAAAATACGAATAAAATGCTGATCGCACTATGAGGTATATATAATATAAATAAATAATCATTAACACATATACAGATGTCAATAAACATATTGAATATTTAAAGCAATAATAGTGCTTTTGTATCCAATCCATGTGTTTCATATATTCCAGCTACATCAAACTTGAAAGTGCGATCAGCATTTCTAAAAAACAAAGATATTATATATAATTAAACAATAGTAATCAAAAACTGTTAAATAATACCAGAATTGTAGCAGAAAAACCGAAGAAAAGTATATATCTATATATAAATAAAGATGAAAAGCAAAACTAGCATTGCTAATGAACTAAAGTAGACCTATGAGGGAAAGTTTGGGCTCAGTGACTCACCCTAAAGCTTTGTAACTTTTTGTGTACCTACTATTGGGCATTATTATCCGAATTATCGTGGCGGATTTTAAAAAAAACACATCATAAAAAAAATCAAAGAAAACTGATGAAGATGAATGTGGATTTTGATGTAAGTGCAGCTACTTAAAGGGAAAGTTTGAGCTCACTGATACAACCTGAAATCTTCAAACTTTGCATATATATGTAAAAAACCAAGGGAAAAATAATTATCGCGACAGATTTTTAAAATAATGTACTTAAACATGAGAATCAGAAAGAAAAAGCTAAAAACTTTAACGTTTCCATTTTTTGCTTGTTCAACGTATCTTTGGCGTTCTACGAACAGTATCGTTTGAGTACCTGTGCCGCTGGGCGACAAATTTTTGAGAAAAAAAGAAAAAGATTCTTAACAATTTGCGACCCTAGCAAAATGTTAAGAATTGATTCTTAACAAAATATGCGCGCGCAAAATGTTAAGAATTAACAAAAAATGAAAAAAACATCATTTTTAGTAAAAATGTTAAGGATTAATTAAATAATTTTTCTATTATTATTCAGTAAAAATTTTAGTAAATTTCCCAAAAATGTTTAACAATTTTATAAAATAAAATGGTTTTCCAAAAGTATGTTAACTGCAAAAAATTATTTTTGCTGTTAACAAATTTATTTTTTTAAAGTGTTTTTTCTAATTTTGTTGGAAATGTAACGAAAATTCAATGCTTTTGACAACATTTGTGATTACATGTCTTTTACGGCAGGTTATATTATTCAGCTTTTTTTTAAAGGGATAATGAAAAGTTTTAACCGCTTTAATATATCCCTCCTCCTAATTTTTTGTCTCCTCAACCACATGTTTTAGGATTTGTTTAATAACGAAAGTCCACTTTTTTAACACCCTGTATTTATTGCTTTTTATGAAGCAAATTAATTATATTTCACGAATTTCGTGAATCTTTTCACCTATATGACCGTTTCAAAGCCAATGTCGGGTTAATACAACTTACATTATCATTATCATGATGAAGATCACCTTTCCAATTTTTTGTCCATGAGCTTTCTTCAGGAGACAAGCTTTTAACAAGTATAAAAGAGTGAAAAAAATCAAGCCTTGTATGAAACAAGAATTCATTTTCTTAACCTTGTGGTAAAAAAACTTTTTCAATGAGACTTTTGAATATGTGTTCTGTTTTTATATTCTCGGCGCTATCAATTTAATTGAAAATCCATTAACGCTGCTAGACGTGAATTTAACGGTGTTAATGGATTTTGCTTGTTAAAATTATTTAATATTGCAAAAAATCTTTTTGAAATACACGTTTGCTTCTTATTCTCTCGTAACTTTAAAAAAACCATCCAACGTTAAAAAAAAACATTTATTTCAACATGGAAATTATTTCAAAAAAACATAATGTTTTTACAGCGTCTGCTAAAAAAATGCGTTATCTAACAGAGATAAGAGAAAATAAAAAACTGAAAAAGCTGAAAACGAATTTGCATTTAACTGATTTTTCATGTTGATACTATCATATTTTGAAAGCAGAAAAATAACAAAAAAGACAGTAAAAAAAATTTGTAAATTCTAGATCAGAAGCATTTTATTGTTGAAACAAATTTACAACGAAACCACCAGACATGCTTTTTTTCATTTTGGTCCAAAACATATTTTAAATGATTCCTTAACTATCCAGTCGGATTTATGCAAATTTTTGGCTACCTTACAAAATTAGTAGCATACGATATGCTACATTCTGCTGAAAATCAATTTTTTTTACTTTTTTGCAATAAAAAAAGCTTTTTATCTCACATTATCACTTTTTTTTGACTTTATTCAATAACAACAAAAATAATATCAAAAAATTCAACAAAAACATAAAAACAATAAAAAAAAGTTCAATTTTTTAAATCAGGAATTAAATTAATGATGACCACCTCTTTTGCCTTTTGAACCACAGCCACAACAAACTTTTGGAATATAAGTTGGAACTAAAAAAAGAGTATTTTTTTAAAAATAGAAAAATGGAAAATTAAAGATGGTTTTTTTTATTTTACAGTGTTTTTTCAATAAAATTGGCACTTTTCTTTTTGGTCATAAATTTATTCATAAAAAATTGATTTTTTCTAATATTCAACTTTTTTGAGGATAGTAACTAAAATATTTGGTTTTCATTTTTGCTGTTACTATCTCTCTTTTTAGTGAAGTTTGAAAAAATGATCGTAACAATAAAATTTCATTTTTGAAAACTTGTGTTACTGTCTCAAAAAATGCAAAAAAAACCATCTCCATTAAAAAAATGATAGTAAAGCTAGAAAGTGAAAATACAAAATTTTATGTTACTATCATCACATTTAATGATGAATATGCAAATTTACAAGAACAAAAGTTCATATCAAAAATCCTTAACGGTTTTTTGATATGAACTTAACCAAAAAAAGTGCCACTTTTAGATGATGCTCATTAAAGTAGACAAATAAACCTGCTTTTGTTCAACGCAAAGTTCTAGAAGCTTCTAGAACAAAAAAAGAACTTTTGTCGATTTTTTGTTAAAGAAGCTTCTAGAAAAATTTATTTATTATTAAGGAACAAAAAAAAGTGTTCAAGATTATTATTTTTTCAACACAAATAAATGTTTAAAAAAAGATGTTCAAGTTGAATTTAATTTTTGTTTCTGAAAAATTGCAACAATGAAATAAAATAAAAAGTATTATAATTTTAAAAGTGTTGGATTTAAAATATTGAATATGCAAATTTTTTATGAAATGACAGTAATCAAAACATTTTATTTTTGCTTTTTTGAGTTACTATCCTAATTTTTATTGGAGAAGAATGAAAGTAAGATTGGTGTTTTAGAAAATCTTTGTTACTGTCAATTTTGAAAAGTAACAAAGTTTTCAAAAGTTCAAAAACAGAATGAATAAACTCAATTTAAAAAAGAGGTGATTAAAATATTGAAAAAGAAAATTTTTTTCGCAATTTTTTTGTATTAAAGCTCAACGAAGACATATGGTGGCACAGTTAATCTCAAGGTTGAATAATGTGTTTTTGACATAAAACTTTTGCTGATATACTGAAAATGCATATTCCCCAGTAAAAATGATGATAGTAACATTAAATGGCACATTTCAAAATTTCAGCATTACCATCCTTTTCTTTCTTGGATACAGATTTTTACGTTTTTTATAGTAACAATTTTTAGGGTTGTCATTTTCCGAAAAGACAGCTTCCATAAAAATGCGGATAGTAACAACAAAAAAAAACAGAATATTATGATTTACTAGTTTTTTGTCATCAAACATATTATTGCTACATTTTTTTAATAATTTTGCAATGATCAGGAAACAGAAAAAATCTTTGTAATTTGTCTCGCGCTCTCTCTTTTTTTCTCTGATATTTTGTCGAAAAAAAGAGCTCGATTTTTTGGAATGGAAGTAAGAGACATTTTCTGTTGCTTCCTGACTAGGGTTGTCTAATTTCCCGGGAAATCAAAAAATGCGGGAAATTTCCCCTAGATTTCCCGCGCGGCTTTGCTTTGAAGTTCAAAGGGCCAATGCCGCAGCAAGCTTAAAGTTTGGATTTAAGGTTAATTAGCATAAAACTAAAGTGATTTTGTACTTTTAAACAGTTTAGAAAGCGGTGATGACCCCATTTGTACTTAAATGACCACTTTTTGTATTCAGATTTTATGTTACAGTATATATGCTTCAGGCAAATTTCCCTCATTTCCCGTGAAAAATCGGGAACTTTCCGGAAATTTCCTTTGACAACCCTATTCCAGACAAGGATCCTTTTTTAGTCACTAGTAGTGTGTATGTGTGTGTCTCACTGTTGCTCGAAAAGCATGTGTGTGTGTTCTGTCAACTACGTTTTTGTTTTTTTATTTCTTTGCTTTTCTCACAACTTTTATTGTTAGCAATTTTTTGTTGCAAAAAAAGTCTTTTTTTTTGATTTAAATATACGCTAAATAAAAGTATTACTTTCTTTCTGTATTTTTTGTTAAATTGAGAAATATATTCTATGTACTTTATTGTGATTAATCGATTACCACAATAAAATCTCATTCGTTCGATCACATTGTAGTTTAATATGCAAATTATATATTTTTAAATTTGCAGTTTTTATTCCTTACAAGGGAACCTTTACAAGTGAAATCTCCCCTTTTTTTGGGACTATGCGGATTCGATAGTGCCTATATTTGTATGAAAAATCCCCAAGGGATTTTTGCCCGTTTGAAGTTTGAAGCGTTTAACTAGCTTTGGAAATTTTGTTTCACGCATGGAGAAACCATATAAGTGAAAGAGCAATTATAGGCTTCCTCCATAAGTCAAAAAAACCGCTAATGGGGTTCTTCCATTAGTGATTTTTCATACAAAAAAATTAAAAATATAGTTAAACGCTTCAAACCCCAAACGGGAAAAAATCCCTAGGAGGTTTTTCATACCTACATAGGTACTATCGAATCCGCATAGTCCCGAAAAAAAGTGGAGATTTCACTTGAAAATGTTCCCTTGTTAGTTTTACTGCCCAGTTTATTTATATTATTGATTAACACATTGTTGAATGTTAAATGCTCCTTTTTTTCACGACTTACAAAACATTAAAGATAAAAGATATTTTTAGACCATAATGGACAATGTATCTTCTTCACAAATATCCTCTTCTATATTAATTGCTCAAACGCAATTTGCATTTGATTTACTTCGTGAAACTGGCTTAAACAAATCAGTCATTATTTCGCCTTCTTCTATTTCAATTGCATTAGGAACAGCTTTATATGGAGCAAAGAATAATACATACAAACAACTCAAAAATGCTTTTGCAAAAGGTAAATATTTTGTATTTTTTAGAATTAACAAGGAAACCACCGATTGAGATTTGGCATATTTCATGAAATTTCCCAACTATTCAATAGCATTCATACCAATTATTACGTGCCGAAACCCACAAATGCCATTTTCATACAAAGTAAGTAGCACACGATATCGTCTACTACTTTTTCGTAAAAATTGTTTTTTTTAAGATTTAGCATTTGATAGAAAATTTGATATTTGATATTTAAAATTTGTTTTCAACATTTAGAAATCTATAAAACTCGAAAATAAGCAATTTTTACGTAAAAGTAGCAGGCGATATTGTGTGCTACTTACTTTGTATAAAAATGGCATTTTTTGGTTTGGGCACGTAATAAATTGGCATAAATGCTATCGAAAACATGAAATATGCCAAATCTCAATCTCCGTTTTACATTTGAATTGGCTCCCTTGTGAACTCTTTTTACTCATTTTTATTTTAGATATTGAAGATGAAGAAGAAATTCACAAACATCTATCAAATATCTTATTTTCTATTACACATAAAAATATTTTTCTACCCAAAAATAGTAATGCAATAAAATTAGCAAATAAAATTTATTTTTCAAAAAATTTGCAACTTTTGGAGTCATATAAAACAGCAATTCAAAAATATTATTATGGTAATTTTGAGTTCATTGATTTTGCTGATAATCAACAATCTGTTAAGGTGAGTTCTTTTTCGGTGCGGGTTGAAAAAAAATGTATCAGAAATATCATATTTTAGGAAATCAATAAATTTGTCATGGATTCTATTATCAATGAAATGGAGAATATTGTTATTCCTAACATGTTTGAAGCATCTACTCAAATTGCTCTCATTAATGCCATTAGTTTTGAAAAGAAATGGGATATAATATTTGAAACAAATGCATCTAAAACAAAGTTTTATTCAAATCCAAATATCACAAATGAAGTAATAATTTTTTTGTTTAATGATGGCATTTTTTGAAATTAGCTAATTACGTGCTACTTTTGACGGCACAAAGTTTAAAAGGTCAATGGATACAAAAAAGTGCCAAAACGGCATTTCTGTATTTTTTTGGCACTTTTTTGTATCTCGTGTGCCGTTGATGGCATTGGGTTAAATTAATTTGGTATAGAACAATTCGAGGTTGCTGAATCCGAATTTGGCACTTGCGAATCTCTGCAAAAAGTGCCATTGTCCATTTTTGGCACTTTTTAAACTTTGTGCCGTTAAAAGTGGCACAAGATACAGAAATGCCGATTTGAACTTCAATGGCATAAAAAAGTGCCAAAACGGCATTTTTAGCTCCCAAGTTTGTGCCTTTGGGCTTATTAAGCATTGCCAAAAATATTGGTAATGTTCCAAAAAAATATTTTTTTGAGCTGTGCCAGCCCTTTGTTAATCTCTTCGAAAACTCGTTTTAAATGTGCCAAAACTTTTTGTTCAAAACGCTTAAATCAACTTTTATCAAAAAAACTTTATAGATTTCAATGATGGAAGGTGTTACATTTTCTCGGTATTTAAAAACTGAAAATTATGAATGTGTTCAAATTCCATTTCAAGATCAAATCTACAGTATGTATATTATTCTTCCACATGAAAAATATGGATTATCTGAAATTTTAAAAAACATTAATGTTATTAAAATTTTGGAATTTATGGAAATATCAGAAAAACAAAAAGGAAAAATTAGAATCAAATTTTCAATTTTCTGGAGATGAAGAAATATTAAAACATTTAAAAATCGAAGATGCATTTGATCCAAATCGTGCAAATTTTTCTGGAATTTCGAATGACAAAAACCTTCATATTTCAAAGCTTATTCATCGAGCAGTTGTTAAAGTAAGTTTTTGGCAAAATGTGCAGAAAAACAAAAACCAGGGTGCCTTCGGGAAAATTTTACAGTATATCTACAGTATCCATGGTAGTATGGATGTCAGAAGCTCTTACTTTTTTTTAATGCATGGTGTCCAAACGAAATTGCTGGTTTTGATTTGCCTCGCAATTTTTTTGTATTTGAGTTAGACAAAAACGGATTTCACAGTTGTACTCATTGTTTTACACAAAAATTTTGGCGATTTGAGATATGCAAATTTTCGTGGAAGGATAGTAATCATAATTTTTTATTTTCATTTTTTGTCATTACTATCACAAAAAAACTGCATTTTTATTGGAGCTGATTTTCGGAAAAAGAGAGTAACAAAAAAATTCAATTTTTCAAAATATTGTTACTATCAAAAATGTAAAAATCAGCTCCAATGAAAGAAAATGATAGTAATACTTAAATTTCAAAATGAAAACCTTAATATTACTATCATCACATTTTCTAGAGAATTTAAATTTCCTTATGAAAAAGTCAATGAGATATGTGGTGGAAGGAGCATTTCTAATATCACTGAATTTTTTTAGACCCTTCAATTAGAAGCACCTCCAGCTACCAAAGAAATAATATTTGTTCGAATAGAAACCCAACCAATTACTTTTACATTTATTGCTGATCATTCTTTTTTGTATTTTATTGCTGATAAAGCAAAAAATGTTCATTTTATTGGAACTTATTATGATTAGCTTTTTTATCAAATGTTACAGTTTAATAAAAGTTAATTTTAAAATAACAAAAAAGACAATAAAAAAAATTAGTAAATTCTAGAATAGAAGCATTTTAGTTTTGAAACAAATTTACAAGTAAACCACCAGGCATGCTTTTCCATTTCGGTCAAAAACATATTTTAAATGATTCCCCAACTATTCAATCGGATTTATGCAAATTTTTGGCAATCCTCAAATGTCGTTTTCATACAAAGCAATTAAACTAGAAATTAAGCTTGGAAAACCGTTTACTTCTTTTACAACAAAAAAGCTCACATTATCACTTTATTCAACAACAACAAAAATAATATCAAAAAAAATCAACAAAAACATAAAAACAGTAAAAAAAAGAGTTCAATTTTTTATATACTAAAACATCTGGAATTAAATTAATGATGACCACCTCTTTTGCCTTTTGAACCACAGCCACAACAAACTTTTGGAATATAAGTTGGAACTAAAAAAAGAGTATTGTTTTAAAAATGGAAAATTAAAAATGGATTTTTTACAGTATTTTTCTACGAATTGGCACTTTTCATTTTGGTCATAAATTTATTTTTAAAAAATATAGGCAATTTTTTGACATACAAAAAAATTGATGATTTTTGATATTCAACTTTTTTTGAAGATAGTAACAGAAAAATTTCATTTTCGTTTTTTTTGTTTATTATCCCTCATTTTAAAATAGTAACAATAAAATTTTATTTTTGGAAATTTTGTTACTCTCAAAAAATGCAACAAAAAAACAGCTTCAATAAAAAAAGAGTGATAGTAAAGCTAGAAAGTGAAAATAAAAAATTAAACATTACTATCATCAATTTTACTGGTGAATATGCAAATTTACAAAATATAAGTTCATATCAAAAATCCTTAACAGCTAGTTTAAGTTTAATTTTAATACAAAAAAATTTCTAACCAAAAATAAAAGTGCCACTTTTAGACGATGCCCATTAAAGTAGACAAATTTATCCACTTTTGTTCATCGCAAAGTTCTAGAAGCTTCTAGAACAAAAAAAAATTTTTATCGATTTTCTGTTAAAGAAGCTTCTAGAAAAAGTTACTTCTAATTAATGCAAAATTTAAAACTTACAACATTTAATTGCATAAGCAAAACATGCATCAACAACTTTAAAGCATGCAGTATCAAATAAAATTAATCCTCGAGCATTTGAAATCATTTCAAATGCAGCATTATTTCCTTGAAATCTTGTAGCATGTGCATCCCAAAGATCTTGTTTTAATGCCTATAAAAGTTTTTTGATTACTGTAATTATAAGCGATGTCATTATTCACCAGAAAAAACAATGATAGTAATATTAAATTTTTCATTTTAAGATTTTAGGGTTACTATCATTTTCTTTCATTGGTGCTGATTTTTTTAATTTTGAAAGTAACAAAATTTTCAAAAATAAATTTTTGTTGTTACTCTCTTTTTTTCCGAAAATCAGCTCCAATAAAAATGCGGTTTTTTTTGTGATAGTAACATCAAAAAATGAAAATAAAAATTTATGATTACTAGCCTTCCAAAAAAATTTGCATATCTCGAATACACAAAATTTTTATAGAAAAAAATCCTAATCCCTATCAAGTATATCTGTTTGCCGACATCAGCAAAAGATCAAAGGCGGCACCCTCCGAAAAGCCTACTTGGATGGCTATCTATGACACATCCATGAAAAATTTCTAAAAAATAACTTACAAGATGCCTTTCACTATAATAATCAGCAGTATATCTTCGAATTCCATTAATAGCAGATAAAGCATCAACATGATAATTAAAACTAAATCTTGGCAAAAAGTTATCATAAGTTCGAGGATTTCGTTGTAAATTCTTTTCAACACATTGATAAAATGTTGGATTGAGAAGTGAAAAAAGTGAAGTAATACTAAAAAAATTGATTATAATTATTTTGTTAAATAGGATAGCCGAACAAAAATTTGCATAATTTTAGCAAAAAATGGTGATAGTAACATAAAATTTTTATTTCATGATTTAAAGATTACTATCACTTTTTTTAGTAGAGCTGTTTCTTTTCACTTTTGAGAGTAAAACGTTTTTCAAAAATAAAATTTTCTGTTTACTCTCATTTTTCAAGCTCCCCATAGAATAAAAGACAGTAATCAAAAAATATGAAAATAAAAAATTTTTTGTTACTATCTTTCCACAAAAATTTGTAATCAAATACAGAAAAACCTTACTGTCGAAAATTATTTGTTTAAAGATTTTAGGATTACTATCACTTTTTTTATTGAAGCTGTTTTTTTCATGCTTGAGAGTAAAAAGTTTTTTTAAAAATAAAATTTTTCGTTTACTCTCATTTTTCAAGCTTCCATATCGGTTTTTTGTGATAGTAATGACAAAAAATGAAAAAAAAATAAAAGACAGTAATCGAAAAAAATGAAAATAATAATTTTTTGTTACTATCCTTCCACAAAAAAAATAAAAATTAACTTACAAGCCATGTCGAAGATCATCAATATTAAGACACTGTGAACAGCAAATAGTTGCATCACGAAAATCCCAAAATAGCTTTTTATGTTCTTTTCTTTCATATTCAGAATAGCATTTACCACATATAAGATTATCAGGAAACATATGCCATAAAATATCAAAGACACGACGATGTTTTCGATCTGTAAGTTCAAGAGCCCGAACATATCTTGATGAAAGATGTTCAAGGGTAAGAGTATAATGTTTATCAGCATAATTTCGATATCTTGGTTTTAGAATTGGTGGATATGCATATGGTGGAAGTAAAGCTTTATCAAACATTCGTTGAATAATTCCAAGTTGTGCAGTATTTAGGGTATCCGTTGAAGATGCCCTTGAAAAGGTTGAATATGTTGAAGAAGTTTCTTGGCGATCTTTTAAAGTATATGATGAAAATAAATCTTCACGTGTCATGCTTGATGGTCCAGGAACCTGAAATGGCAAAAAAATATTACTTATTAAAAATTTGCATATACCCCAGTAAAAAGATGATAGCTATTAAGTTTTTTGTTTCACGATTTTTGCGTTACTATCATTTTTTTTTCATTTTTGTTTTTTTGATAGTAAAAAATTTTTCAAAAATATAATAAAATGTTTACTATCTTTTTTCTAAAAATAGATCCAATCAAAAAAGGGATAGTAATCACAATAACAAAAACACGAAATATTTTGGTTACTTTCTGGCCGAAAAAAATTTTCAGTTTTCTACAGTAAGAATGATAGTAACATTAAACGTTTTATTTTCAGATATTATCGTAACTATCAGTTTTTTATTGGAGCTGGTTGTTTCAGCATTTTTGAGACTAATAAAATTTTCAAAAATAAAAGTTTATGTTTACTCTCATTTTACTAAAAATTGCTTCAATAAAAAAGAGGATAGTAACTAAAAAAGCAATAACAAAATATTTTGGTTACTGTCCGGTCCAAAAATTTGCGTATTCTATAGTAAAAAGATGACAGTAACATTAAATTTTTCATTTTCATATTCCAGCGTTACTATCAATTTTTTATGGCAGCTGGTTGTTTCAGCACTTTTGAGAGTAACCAAATTTTTAAAAATAAAATTTTATGTTTACTATCTTTTTGATAAAAATATTTCCAATCAAAAAAAGGATAGTAATCACAAAAGCAAAAACGAAATATGTTAGTCCCTCTCTTCATTTTTCTACAGTAAGAATGATAATAGTAACTTAAAATTTTTCGTTTTAAACGTTACTATCAATTTTTTATTGGAGCTGAATGTTTCAGCATTTTTGAGAGTAACAAAATTTTCAAAAAATTAAAGTTTTTGTTTACTCTCTTTTTACTAAAAACATTGCTCCAGTAAAAAAGATGGATAGTAATAAAAACAGCAAAAATGAAAAATCTTTGTTACTGTCATGTTGCAAACAGATGCATATTCTACAATAAGAACGATGATAGTAATATTAAATTTTTAGTTAAAAGACTCTAGGGTTACTATCATTTTTTTATTGGAGCGGTTTTTAAGCATTTTGAGAGTAACAAAGTTTTCAAAAATGATTTTTTAACTATCATTTTACCCAAAAAATCGCTCTTATAAAAAAGAGGAATGTAATCAAAAAAACAATGGAGAATACCCCTCATCAAAGAATTACTTACTAATTGATATGGTAATTTAGAAGAATCTTGATTTTGTGAAAGTAATTTTTGAGATGCTTTAAATTGCATAATTTCTGGTGTCCGATTTGCTCCATCATTGTTACTATCAACTTCCATTTGACGAGGATATTCAAATGGATCCTATAAAAGTAAAATTGGAAAACTCAAAAAATATAAAATCAAAAAACATGCTTGTAATTTTGGTGATTTTTTTATTGAAACTTTTTCATTTTTATTTGATTCAGAAATTTCAATCTTTGAATTTTCATATGCTGAAATATGAAGGGATAGGGTGCTATTATTATTCCTGGTTTTGGATGGATTTGAAATTTGATTTATCCCAGATTTTTTATTTTCTTCATTTTTATGAATAAAATTTTGATTTTTTAAATTTGATTCATTTTTGTATATTTTTGAGCAGCCTTCTTTTTTGGTATTATTTAAAACAACAGAAGAAGATTGATCTGTTTCTTGGTAATTATTGGTGCTGCAGTTTTACAAAACATTTTCATTTTTGCTGTTTTGATTACTATCCTCTATTTTTATTGTAGCAGTTTATAGAAAAATGAGAGTAAACATAAACTTTTATTTTTGAAAATTTTATTACTTTCAAAAATGCTGAAAAAACAGCTCCAATAAAAAACTGATAGTAACGATAAAGATCATAACATTACGAAAGTCTATTATTTGTTAAAAAAAGTAGAAAGCTAAATTTATCGAAAAAAATTTTGCAGACAAAAAATAGCTGGATGCATTTTTTGATATTTTTTGATGTAAAACTGCAGCATCTTTTTTTACCGCTATTTTTGTTGAAATTTGTTTTGATAAAAGAAGATTGAATTGGAGCTGCAAAATTTGCATAAAATTGATTGTTTTGATTTAAATTGAGATTAGAAAATTGTTGTTGTTGTTGTTTATGGCTGCCATGATACTTGTTTTTTACAAAAAAATTAGCATCTTTTGTTGCCATTTCTAAAAAAGGTAATAAAAATGTTTTTTTTTAATAAATTCAATTGAAATTATACACGTGTAAATAGATAAAACCGAAATAAACTTTTGAAATTAAAAGCTACATTTATTATTTAAAAAAAATTAAACATAAAAATTTAAAAGCAAATATATATTTACAAAATTGGAGAAAACGGAGAAAAACAACTTTTCATATTTTGAGAATAAATAAGAATGATGCAATACCTTAAAATGCAACCCTAAAATGTGTGGTTATACGTCTCATTTTCATTTTGGCAAATATAAATAAATTCTTTATTCAAAAAAAAACAAAATAAAAATTAATCATGATAAATTGCTTGAAATTGTTTGATATCTGTTTCTGTGATATTTTTTATTGATTTTAATATATTTGTCCATTTTTCTGTATCATTTTTTACAGGAATAAAAAGTGGCGGCCAACTGAAAGTACTAAAAATAGTTATACAGGGTGTCCCAACAAAATTGCTTGTTTTGATTTGCCTCCCAATTTTTTTGTTATTTAAGTTAAACACCTTCACAGTTGGGATAGGATTTTTTTTGATACACAATTTTTAATGATGTAATGAAAATTTGCATATTCTCCAGCATAATTGATGATGATAGTTATATTAAATTTTTCATTTTAAAATTCTAGCATTACTATCATTTTCTTTCATTGGAGCTCATTTTTGCATTTTTGACAGTAAACAAGTTTTCGAAAATAAATTTTTTTTGTTACTCTCTTTTTAATGTAAAACAGCTCCAAGAAAAATGCGGTTTTTTGTGATAGTAATGACAAAAAACGAAAATAAAAAGTTGTAATTACTATCCTTCCACAAAATTTTAATATCTAATGAAATCCTAACCGCTAATGAGTAAATCCGATGTGGTCTAACTTATATACAAAAAAATTGCAACACAAATTAAAAGGGACAATTTCGTTGGGGCACCCTGTACAAAAATAATTACCTATGCTCCGATGTAAGCGAACAAGGCAAATGAATAGAAGCAAAATCAAAAATTTTGAAAATTGGATTTGTTGAATTTGCAAGGTCATATCGTTTCGGAAAACCTGCTGCAAATCTCTTTGGTTTAAGTTCCCATTGAAAATTGAGATATTCATCGCGATCTTTTCGAGATGTTAATGGATAAAAGCCTGTAATAATTTTAAAAGTTATTCTTAGTTACATTTTGATATTATACAGAAGATGTTCAAATCAGTGTGATTTTGATAAAAAAACGAGCTACCGGTGGCAAATTTTGATGACAGTAACATTAAATTCTTTGTTTCAAGATTTAAGCATTACTATCAATTTTTTAATTACAGTGGTTTTTTTTTGCATTTTCGAGAACGTAATAAAATTTTAGTTTGTTTCTTTTTATGAAAAAAACAACTCTTATATATGTTATAGCCGAATTTGATTTTCAGCCGAATTTGATTTCGCTAGCCGAATTTGATCGAGAACCTCCAATATCGTCCTATATCTCAAAAAGTAACACAGAAAAGTAATTAACGAATTTCATATTTGAATTCTACGATATCGAATTACTATAGCTGCGGTTAAGTTATGTGAGGTGCACATCCATGTTTTACATAAACACCTTTTTTATGTTGAAAATAGCAAAAAAAGTCAAAATTTTAAAATTAAAATCTTTATTTCAAAAGTGATTATAGTAATTCGATATCGTAGAATTCAAATATGAAATTCGTTAATTACTTTTCTGTGTTACTTTTTGAGATATAGGACGATATTGGAGGTTCTCGATCAAATTCGGCTAGCGAAATCAAATTCGGCTGAAAATCAAATTCGGCTATAACATATAAATACGGTTTTTTCTTTGTGATAGTAACAACAAAAAAATAAAAATAAAATTTTGTAGTTACTATCCTACCAAAAAAATTTGTATGTCCTCCAGTAAAACTGATGACAGTAACATTAAATTTTAAATTTCTAGTTTCCAGTGTTACTATCAATTTTTTTAATTAAAGTAGTATTTTTGCAATTTTGAGAGAGTAACAAAATTTTTAAAAATTAATTTTTTCAGTTTCTTTCATTCTTACAAAAAAAAATCCTCAAAATATTGTTTTTTTTTTGTGATAGTAACAACAAAAAAGAAAAAATAAAATTTTGTAGTTACTATCCTACCAAAAAAATTTGCATGTACCTCAAATCTCTAAAATGTTTATTTCCCCAATCAATACTGAACACACAACTGTGAAGTCCGATATTTTTTTAAACTTTATTTACCCAATTTTGCCAAAATGAGACGAATAGCTTCATATTTACCACATATTTTAGGTTCGTGGGATTGGATACTAAAAAATAATAGTGACGGTTATTTACACATATGTTAAAAATCCATTACCCAAATACAATAGTATTTCTTCCATACAACATTTTTTTTTCAAATACTCTTCCAGTATCTGGCCACCAAGATGGACTGCATACGGTATCAAATTGAAAATCAGCTTTATCAAAAATGAGATATCGTTCATAAGAAGCTTCAAAAAAACCATCTTCTTCAATAAAAATCCATTCAAAATAATTTCCAAAAATTTCATTAAATTCTTTGACAGAATTTAAAACAAAGCTTTTAAAATTTGTATCATTTTTTCTTCCTCCATCTATGCCAAAATGTATTTGTTTTGAGGTCCAACGAAAAGTTTCCATAAAATTTGTAGGCTTAAAAAATATCTTTTGTTAAATTTGTAAATTTTCCAGCAAAATTGATGATAGTTATATTAAATGTTTCATTTTCAAATTTTAGCGTTACTATCATTTTCTTTCATTGGAGCTGCTTTTTTTGCACAGTAAACAAAATTTTCAAAAATAAACTTTTTTTGTTTACTTTTTTTTTCGAATATCAGCTCAAATAAAAATGCAATTTTTTGTGATAGTAACATCAAAAAATGAAAATAAAAAGTTCTGATTACTATCCTTCCACAAAAATTTGCATATTCTCTAGCAAAAACAATGACAGTAATATTAAATTTTTCATTTTAAAATTTCAGCATTACTATCACTTTTCTTTCATTGGAGCTGATTTTTGCATTTTTGACAGTAAACAAAATTTCAAAAAAACATTTTTTGTTACTCTCTTTTTCCAAAAACCCGCTCCAATAAAAATGCTTTTTTTGTGATAGTAATGACAAAAATTGAATATAAAAAAGTTATGATTACTATCATTCCACAAAAATTTACATATCTCGAAACTGCAAAATTTTAATATCAAAAAAAATCCTATATTTTTCTGATGATTTATTTAGTTCTCAATTTTGGTCTAACTTTAATACAACAAAAATGCGGGCCAAATCAAATATGCCAATTTCGTTGGGACACCCTGTATTATAAAACTTACATAATTTTCTTCACTTCCAACAACAACAAAATGAATAAAAAAAAGAAAGAAAAGCCAAAAACAAATTAAATTCATTATCGAAAAAAAGATATTAAAACAATTGAATAAAAAGCTTTAAAAAAGACTGATAAATATTTCTTTTTTATAAAAGAATTTTAAAACGAATGAAAAACAAAACCTTTTTCAAATATATACAAAAAAATGCATTATTACTCATCAAAAAAAGAGAAAGAAATGGTTCAAATTGCAACAAAAATCCTTTCAAGCTTTTTTCAAAACTTTTTTATTCCACAATAATAACAAAAAAAAGTAGTATCCAACAAACATATAAAAAACATAAACAAACTTGAAATAATACAAAAAACAGAGAATTATTTTTTGAGAGCTGTTAAAGCTAATGCATTAAGAAGAACGCTATGCAAATATGTAAGCTTTTTATCAACTTTATCATATTGTTCACATTTTTTTGCAGAACCTTGAATTCGAATAACTTCTTGTGTTTGAAAGAGTGTAAGGCAGCGTTGAAGTTTTGTAATTGCATCAGGATTAAGCAGAGGTTCCTGAAAAAATATAACAAATAGTATTACAGAATATCTACAGTATCCCCAAAAAGTAAACGCAAACATTTTCAAGTTATGATAGCAAGACCATCTGATTGCCGAAAAACGAATAAATTTTCATAAAACTGGCACAAACATGGTTTAATCAGAAGCTAATCTGCCAAAGTTGACAGCAGCTTAAACCTAGCTTTTATCAAACGAGGATTTAGATTAGACTCAAATACATCATTAAACTTGAAAATGCCTACAGTAACCCCAAAGCTACCCAAAAATAACATACTTTATCCAAGCATCGATTTGTTGCATCAATAACATCTGCAATATTATCAAATAAAACATGAATAAATTCTGGTGGAGCAAGATTTGAAATAATTAAATCATGAAGGAGCCCGGTAGCCTTTGGAATATCTCGTTCTTCAAGGGATACATTATATTGATGAAAATGTAATAAAAATTTCATTGCATCTGATTGATTGATAATTTCATTTTCATCTTTAAAAATATTCAATCCTTTGATAGCTGCTGGTGGAGCATTGAGTAAAACAAAATATGCAATTGTTTCCATTATTTCAATTGATTCATTTTGTATTGCCCAATATATTGCTGTTGACCAATCTTTTTGACGAAGGACTCTAAAACAATAGCAGATGTATAATGAAACGGTTTAAATTACAGTAACCTTAGAGGCTGACAAATTAAACTTATGCACCCAAAACTTGCATTTTTTCTTGTCCAGTTAAGAGGTGGCTAAATTATCTGTCATATCTTTTTTCTCATACTTGAGCCATTGAATAGCATCATCTACCTCGATCGCCTGGTAATTAAAGTGCTATTCAATGACACAAATATGAGAAGACGGATACGGTAGCTGACATGTTAAATTAAACTATCACATAACTAGACAAGTAAATATGCTAATTTTGGGTACTTAATACATGTTAAAAGCAGGGCCGCAACTTGGGGGGGGGGGGGGGGGGGGGTGACACGGGTGACATGTCACCCATCGAAATTACCAATTTTGTATGGAAAAATAAAATTTACACTAGATAAAATGGAAATTTTTTCATAATTTATTAGGGATGTCACCCATCGAAACCTAATGTCACCTATCGAAAATTTGGCGAAGTTGCGGCACTGGTTAAAAGTAAAATCAATAATAGAAAACAACTTACAAACAAGATAAAGCCAAAGTAATTTCATATGCAGCTCGATATAATCCATATTCTTGACAAATTTTCATTAATATTTCAATAAGCTCTGGTGATTTAGGACCATCATTTTCAGCAATCAATGATAAAAATGGTTCAACATATTCATATTTGAATTCTTTTGTTGCAAATGCATATGTAACTGCACATGGAATAAGTTTAGGATTAAAAGAAGTACGAAAAATTTCTTTTGAATATGTAATAAATACTGTATCTCGGATTGCTTCAATTTCATCCGTTGAACGGCTATCATCAATTTTAAGAATTAAATCAAAGAGATGTACAGATAACCATAGCAATGATGCAACAGATGCAAGATCATGTAAAGCTTCAATCCATTGCATTTTCATTAGCGAAATAATAAATTTATTGAGGAAAGCATGAGCTTGTGAAGTATTGACACCAATAGCATTGTAAAGTTCCTAAAAAATGAAAAACATTATTAGTTTTACCGTTTGGTCAAAATCAAAATGAGATCCAACACTTTGTCTATATACACTTGTAAACATAAAACCCTGTTTTTGTAAGTAAGCATTATAATACATTAAGGTTACATGTGGGGTACGGTAGGATAAAAGCTGGGTCGTTGTAAGCATTTCTATTTTTATATTGGTCCGTGCTTATTTTGACCTTTGTAAGTACAGTATTCATTCATTAAAAACATACTGTATTACTCTTTTTCTTTAAAGCATTTCGTCAAAAAGATTGGTCAACCGCAATATATTGGGCAATACAAAATGAATCAATTGAAATAATGGAAACAATTGCATATTTTGTTTTACTCAATGCTCCACCAGCAGCTATTAAAGGCCTCAATATTTTTAAAGATGAAAATGAAATTATCAATCAAAAAAAAATTACGTAGTTGTTTAGAAAAAAACTGAACTACCAATATCTGTTCTTTTGAATTTATAAAATTTTAAGCATGTCTAGTCCATTTAAACCAAAGTAAAAAATTTCTTTGAAGAACAGAAAAAAAACAATTTTCACTCAACCATAAAACTTTACTTCCTTTAAATTTTAGCTACACTAAAAAATTTCTATTTAATATTTGTTTACCTTTTTTTCCCAATTTTTTTGCAAAATTTGTTGTTTTTTTTTTGCTTTACCAAATTCATTGCATTTTTTAAGTTTTAAAGTAAAGAAATTTACACCTGTCCTTTGAGTTGCTAAAAAATTATTATTTCAATACGAAAGCTTCGCAAAAATGGAATCAAAAAAATTTGTAAGTTTTTAAAAAATAGTTTTCAATCATCGGATTTATTTTTCTCGCTAGGAAATTCCAATGAAAATAACTTGTTGGCTTTTACTTCTTTTAAGCCTAACTTGGAAAATTTCAAAAGATGATATCAAAGAAAAATTTCCTCAAAAAGGAAGAAGATGTGAAGCAATAGAACCCGAAGAATTTCCTGCTCTCAATTATTCAATTATGATTGCTCAAAATGACAAAGAACAAGTTGTTACTGGATTAGCAGTTGTAATGGAAACTCCGATAAACATAAATGCACAATTTAAAATTTCAATTCTGTCTGCAAATTATTTTAAGGAAAGTACAAAAAGATATGTAAAAAGCTGTTATTACGAAATTAAAATTTGTAAACTGGATGAATTCTTTGATCCTGCAAATAATTATTTTATTGATGATCATTTAATTATCTCCATGGAAGGGACTTTAGAAATCGAAAACAAGCAATCAAAATCCAACAGTTATCAAATTAGAAGCCCTGTGAATTTAGGAGAAGCTCTATGGAGTCGTGATGACAAAGATTTTGAAGTTGAAGTTGAAAGAAAAATTATCAAAGTGAGTTTTAAGACGATAGACAATATTGATTTTGTGAGCCTTGAATGTCAAAATTTTTTGCATTATATGTGTTTGAAAAGACAATACGATAAGATTTTTACTAGTCCAGTGCTCATTTTATGTGTTGTAGAAATGGATAAGCCAAATACGGCAAATTATGGGGCAAAATGGTTTAGCAATGATTCATGGAAACACAGAAAACCTATAGTCCTATAGCTTTCCTTTATGTTTCCTATAGCTGACTTCCTATAGGAATTATATGGGAAGTCTGTATGCGTTATATGGGAAAGATATCCTATAACATCCCTATTATAAATTTTTTATTTTTTAATGTGAAACTCTGAAAATGCTTTCAGAGCTTGCCAAAAGGTATATCCCAAAAACTGGAATCTAGAGAAAAATCTCTAAAAAATCAAGTTTTTTCAGCATTATATCAACATTTGTATGTTATGTTGAGTACAAGTTCCATCCTTGAGCCAGACAATGAAAGAGACGCTATTTTTTCACATGGAAAAACAAGATATAGGAGTGATATGGGAAGCCAATAGGAAATTTGCAATTTTAATGTTTTTTTCCTATATATTTCCATTATAATTCCAATAAAATTCCTTTATAAATACTTTTTTTCAAGTTTATTTGGGAATCCTATGGGATTAATAGGAAAGCTATAGGATTATAGGTTTTCTGTGAAGGTGCAAGAAAAATAAAAAAAATTCGAATTTTTTAATATTTTTTTCAGTGGGATCAAGACAAAAAATTTTTCCTTGTAGTTTAAAATTAAAATCAGATTTGACTGACCCCACCCCCCTCATAAAACTGCTGACGTCTGGTCTGGACAATCTCTTAGCCGACTAATAAGATACTGTTTATTGCAAAGAATCAAGAATTCAATAAATTGGAAACCAGAAAACATAAAATTTAATGAAATATTATTAATATGCTAAAAAACAAAACCTAAGCTAATATCGTAATTGGATTTATTAGTTTCTTACATTTTGTTACCATCGTTTTTTGCAGATGTAACTAACATTTTTAGATTCATAAGTTAGTTATTGCTGCAAAGTCATCAGTGTTTGAAAAAATGTTTCAATCTGGAATGAAAGAATCAAAAGAAAACAAAGTTACAATTATTGACTTTCATTTCAATACTGTCGAAATTGCAATGAAATTTTGTTATGGTATTGAAATTAGTCAATTATTAAATGTTTCAAATGCTATTGAACTTCTTCAGTTTGGCGACAAATATGATATTAATGATCTAAAAGTTAGTTTTCATCCATCATTGAATAAATGAATAAATGGATAAATATTCAAATTTTTAGGATGCAATGGAAAAATATTTATTCAATCAAAGATCTTCTAAGAATATTGTTAAAATTTTAAATGCTACAGTTATTTGTAACTCACCGAAATTAAAAGAACAATGTTTTAATTATTTAATTGCAAAAAAGAACAAATTTATTTTTATCAACGATTTCATTACTTTAGATGATGAATTTGATAAAAGATTACTTTAAATGAGTATTATTTTGATGACTTTGTAACAATTATCTCATTTTTCTCTTTCTCTTGAAAAACAAATATGACCTTTTGTTGACATTTAAAACTTAAAATAAATATATATTTTTGACAATTCTAAAAAGTATCATAAAATACTATGTAAAACAATGAGAAATAATTGACAAGTTACACAAATATAAATATCGACATTGAAACAACTATGAAAGCAGCGCAACTAGACGTTTATCGTGTGCTACTTACTGCACGTTGGGAAAACGATAAAATTAGCACGACAGTTTTTTAAGTAACATAACGCCAAAAATGGTTTTTAACGATTTTCTTTTACTTCTATTAAGTTTATACACAAACAAATGTGCAAATTTAAATTATATTATTAATCAGTGAAAAAAATGCTATTCAACGGTACCAAAAACATGCGATTTAAATATCGGCTTTCACGAGTTATCAATTGCACCTAAAACTAAAACCTTAGTTTTGAAGCCGGGGCCTATTGAATCTCTCTGAAACTTTAAGGAAACATTAATCAGGTCCTGAAAATCATATTTACGAGCCAGATTTTGAATTTATGCGGCGAAAAATTTTTTTTGGCTAAAATAGTGCTAAAATCAATATACAGCATCATTATTTAGTTGAAAATTACAAAATATTTTATGAATCAATTTTTGGTGACTTCTACGATTAAATATAGTCACATGGGAATATACTGTATAAATTTCCACCAAATTGCAACTAATCTGGAGATGTGGTATGAACTTAAACTCCTATATTTAAGCAATAAATCATAGAACACTAAAAATGACTCTATTTTACTCAAATCACTCATCTATTGTCAAGGTAAAGATCGAGTATATTACAGAATATTAATTTTTATATATTTATACTCCAAAAGCACTTAATAACCACATTTAACTAAATTTATGTTAACATATTGCATCACTGAAAAGTCTTAGCACGAAAATAATTTTCGTTGTTTGTGTAAAGTTGTTTAACGTTGTATACGTATATTTCTTTAAATTGACGGTAAACCTCTAGTTTTGATGCAAATTATCTGAAATTTATCCTGAATATTCTCACATCATTATATTTGATAGCCCAAGTCATCGGAAACTGATTCTTAAAAAAATGGCTGCGTTCTGATCAATAAATGATGCAGTACGCGGTTTTGGCTGACAAATCATTTTGACCGCATAAATTTAAAATCTGGCTCGTAAATATTTTTTTCAGATCCAGATTGATGTTCCTTCCAAGTTTCAGAAAGATTCAATAGGCACCGGCTTCAAAACTAAGGTTTTTCGTGTTTTTTTCGTGGTTGACAACTTTGTTTTGCAAAAATTTCAATAAAATTATTTTTGTTGAAAAACATTTTTAGGTGTATTAAATAGCCCTTTTCCTATAGATTCTTATAGAAAAAATAGTTTTTGGCCATCAACATTTGTGCGCCCGTGCGCATCGTTTGTCCATCGTTTTCCCAGCGTGCTTACTGTGTAATAGCAAACTGCTACTAACATCCAGAAAATGCGAAAGGGCGAAAATCCCTTGAGGGTTTTTCATCCCTTACAATAAGCTATCGATTCCCGCTATTACCTAAGAAATCCCTGGGTGACATCTCAGAACGGTCCCTTGTTAATTGTTTTTTGTTGCATCTACGAAAAGGTGCAGCACAAAACAGAGATAGTTTTTCAGGGCAAAAAAATATGAAAGATAGTTAATAGTACACATTAAAAATAAGCTTTTACAAAGTCAGTCAAAATTAAAAGCACCTTTTTTCTAACATCAACTTCATGTTTTATAAAACTACAGTAACCGTGTGCATATTTTATACATTTCAGATGTCAAATATGACAAAATTAGTTTATTTGATATTTTTAACACTTACTTTCATGTTAGAATAGCATTATTAGTTTATAACACCCATTAATGTGTCATTATTTGAAAAGTTTTGTTTTTTTCCATGATACACCGATGTCGTAGATGATGATGATGTTGCGAGTATTTGTATTGCACATATTGAGATGAATAGTGTTTACGTCAAAAATAATCCATGAAATTAATCATATTTAATTTTTTTTTTTCCAATTTGAACAATATTTAAAGAATATATTAAAGATGAATAATGTTATAGATGTTCACCAACGTGAAAATAGAAAATCGTGAAACAGGTGCATGAAACCTGGTGTTCAAGTGTCGATTAAAAAGTTGCTTCACTTGAATGCTTTGGATTTTTTCTACATCTCTCCTCAAATGTATTAATTTGGTATTTTTAGATAGCCCAAAGACTGTACTTTAATGCGCTAAAAAATAATTATCATTTAATTAAATGCGCCGGCGTAATTTAATGGTTCAAATTGGTAAAATTTAACAAAAATTTTCTTTTTTTCCAACACTGCTTGCAACTTGCAAAAAAGTGTGCATAGTATGCACTACATAATGAGTCCATTAAAATGCCTGATCATCAAAAAACTTATTTCAAAAAAGCGTTAAAATCAAAGAAGTACGTAACCATCGTTCTTTTTAGCCCAAACGGGTTAAAAAATTTAAAAATAAATATTTATTCAATTTTAGAAATACAGTAATCCCCTTTGCCTAATTGAGAATGTGTTTGTTTGTTTGTTTGTTTAAAGGAATGGCGGATGTAAAAACTTGATAAAATCTTTGTAAACGTTTGTTAAGAGTTTTGTAAGACCCTATGCTTATTTCTTTGCCAACAAGAACCCGCTTTAGCGGGTTCGACCCTTGTCCCATTGGTCTATTTGAGAATGTGTTTGTCTGTCTGTTTGTCTGTTACATTTTGGATTTGACATGTTGTGTTTAGTATTAAAATGTTGAAAATGTGATGAGGATAATGAAATGAATGGTCCGGTCTTCCGGAACGCTCCGGAAAGTGATGATTAGGGCCTTTAAAGATGGGATCTAAAAAAGAATGAAAAAGTTGATGCAAATTTTGGGGAATAAAAAAACGTCGATAAAAATGAATGCAAATGAAGGGTGAAAGGAGAATGCATTGTAAGAGGAATGTAAAAGATTTGCATGAGATTGAACAATGATAGAGGAGTTTGTTGAAGATTGTTGTGAATAGATCAACTTTCACTTTTAAGACCTAAGACTGAGCCTAATTCACAAGGCAATAATTTGTGGTACCTGGCGGCCTGCGGCCGCCAGTTGTTTTTGAAAAAAGATGCTGCAGTTTTTAGATGAGACTTTTGAAATGATAAAAAAATATGAATCTTTCTAAAAATGTCAGAGACTGTTATTTTTTTTTATTAAAAGTATAATATATGTACCATTAAAATAAATTAAAGTATTGCCACCTGGCGACCGCAGGTGCCAATAAAATATAAAAGTACCGACGTTTACATATGCTCATGATTTATGCAAAACCTAAAGATAAAAGATTTGTGAGATTAAAAAGCTATAAAATGAATTTTTCCAAGATCAGCTTTGATACATGCTATGCTCAGAGCTTTGAATCCAATAAGAAAAAAAAATGTAAATTTGTCGCATGAAACAAAAATGATGGCTTTATTCGACGACCGCAGGTCGTCGAAGAAAGCAGTTAATCGTGACTTAAAAACGATAATTGCAGTTTTTAACATAATAAGTTTGTAATGTTTCTGCATTATAGTTTGACCGTTTAAAGAGTGATAAAAAAATATAGCAAGGAATTGAAATGAAGCATTTAAATGAAGAATGTGTGACAATTATTTTGGCTGTGTAAAAAGTTGAAATAGCAATCTGTTATCAAACACTGATGTAAGATGAAAAATTATGGATATTTAGGTATAAAATTTAAGTAGGATGGGAATTTTTATCGAATGAATTAAATGAGAATGAAAAAAAGATGATTTGCATAAAATTGTGCAAAGTGATGACTGCTGGTAGATGCTTTGCTCAGGACCTTTAACCCATTTGTGAAAAGAAAGAAATGTGCGAATAAAATTAAAATGTTGGCTTTCTTCAGACGACCGCAGGTCGTCTGAAGACAGCTATAGTTTCTGTTTAAAAAGTAATAATGCCATTGATGATAAAATTACTGTGAAAAAGTGTGTAATCCATGAAATTAGGAATGAAATAGATTTGCATAAGATTGCAATCATTTTGTCTTTCATTACAAAATGACGGAGGAAAAAAGAGGTTGTTGAATCTGTTGTCAACATCAGTGCTAAGGTACCTGGCGGCCGCAGGCCGCCCTTTGTAAAATTGATAATTTGTTTAGCTCTTACAAATGTGGTAAAGAGCTGGGCAGAAATGATTGGCGGCCGTAGGCCGCACTTTGAAGATAGTGTTGAAAAAAATTGATAAAACAATTGTAAACGTTTGGTAAACGTTTGTTCATTCCTGTGCTTATTTCTTTGTTAACAAGAACCCGCTTTAGCGGGTTCGACCCTTGTCCCTTTGCCTAATTGAGAATGTGTTTGTCTGTCGGTGGGATGTGCAACATGTTTCTGTCATATGTTATTTGATATTAAAATGTTGGAAATGTTATGAGGATGATGAAAAGTTTTACCCGATCTTCCGGAACGTCCCGGAAAGTCATGATTAGGGCCTTTGAAGATGAGATCCAAAAAAAAATGAAAAAATCGATGCAAATTTTTGGGGAATAAAAAATGTGAGTGAAAATGAAAGGAAATGAGTGTGATGAAAAAAGAGAATAAAAACAATTTGCATGAGATTTATAGAAAAGGTTTGAGTGTGAAATAAAGTGTTCATAATAATTGAGAATGTGTTTGTCTGTTTGTTTGTGGAAGGTGCAACATGTTTCTGACATGTATTGTTTAGTATCATTGGAATGAAGATTTGTCGGTGATAATGAAAGTGACGGCCTGATCTTCCGGAACGTCCCGGAAAGTCATGTTTAGGGCCTTTGAAAGTGAGATCCAAAAAGGAATGAAAAAAATGATGCTAATTTTTGGGGAATAAAAAATGTTAGTGAAAATGAATGTTGATAAAGAATGCAACGGAAGATGAATGCAAAAGATTTGCATGAGATTGAAAAATGATAGCGTAGAGTTTGTTGAAGGTTGTCTTGAAAATTTCATTTTAATAGAACCACTTTTGCATGGGATTTATAGGAAATGTTTGAGCGAGAAATAATGTGTTGACTTTCGAAACCCGGCTTTAGCCGGGGTTTCGCTTGTCACCCTGTACTATTTGAAAATGTGTTTGTGGAATGTTACATCTGCGAGCGGAGTTGAAGTGTTTAGTGTTAAAATGTAGGGATAAAAATGGCAAAAATGAAAATGTTAGCCTCATCTTCCGGAGGTGCTCATTTTAAAAAGTTATGGCCATTTGAAAGTGAGATCCAACGGGGAATGAAAAAAATGATGCTAATTTTTGGGGAATAAAAAATGTGAGTAAAAATGAGTGTGATGAAAAAAGAGAATAAAAACAATTTGCATGAGTTTTATATTGTGTTTGCTTTCAAGGCCCGGCTTTAGCCGGGGCCTTGCTTGTCCCCCTTTGTCTATTTGAGAATGTGTTTGTTTGTCTGTTTGTTACATCTTCGAATTGCTATGTTATGTTTGGTGTTAAAATGTTGGAAATATAATGAGGATAATGAATTGAATAGTCCGATGCTCCGGAGGCGCCCGGAACTTTGAGTTTTGGGGCTTTGAAAGTGAGATCCAAGAAAGAATGAAAAGGGTGATGCAAATTTTTTGAAAAATGAAAAAATCTTTTTTTGAATGCAAAAATGTGAATAAAATAATTTGAATAAAAACAAAAAACAAATTGTGAAAAATAAATGAATCATCATTTTTAACTTTTAAAGTTTATCGTGTACAGTGTTGTTGATAAAGCTCTCTGTTTCACATATTTTTAAATTTTGTTTTGCAACATCCTATGGATTTGCTTGGAGACTGCTCTTCCGCGGGGACGCCTGTGGCGAGTGGTCATTCTTTGGTTCATTCTTTGGCAGGGACGCCTGCAAATTCTTTGGGATCGGTTTCTGCGGGGACGCCTGTTGAAGCAACGGTCATTACTTGGGAAGGGACGCCTTCAAAAACTTTTGGATCGGTTTCTGCGGGGACGCCTGTTGAAGCAACGGTCATTACTTGGGAAGGGACGCCTTCAATTAAAACATGTCATTCTATTGGTGGCTTATCTGTCGGGACGCTGCAGATAAGTGAATTTAATTTGGGAGGGACGCCTCAAAATACTGTTGGTTTTTGTAATTGTTTTGTAAATAAATATGTTAACCTTTTACTATTTCTTTCTTTGATTAATTTTGTTAAAAATATAATAATATTAGTTGTTGTTAAAATCTTTTTATTAATGCAATTTATTTTAAATCAAAAAGTTAAAGTTGCAAGTATCAAATGTCATAAATTTGGTTGTAATAATATAATTGGTGGTGGTAAACGAAAAAGATGTGGCAATACTGAAGAATCTCTTGATTCTTATGAAGAGCCAACATACAGTCATTTACAAAATAATCGAAAAATATTATTATTATCTGAAAGAAGACATCAAACAATTCTTGACCTATATTTAGATGATAATCAAGTCAATGGTTTAATATGTGGTGTTGCAGCTTTTGTAAGCAGAACAGGTATCAGAAAAGTTGCAGTTTTGCCCTCCATATTTTGTACCATTCTTGCAAGTGATCCTACTGCCGATCCTATAACATATATGGAAATTTATAAAGACAGCTATGATATTTTGTTAGCTCCTATTGCTACTGGAGGACATTGGTATCTTGCAGTTTTTTATATCGATGCCAAAATTGTTACAGTAATTGACAGTTTGCATTATCCACTTCCATCAGTTTTTTCGCGTTTAAAAGCTTCCATTGAATCAATATTACATATTCAATTTGTTTTTCAAAATCAAAATGATACTGTAACTTTACAACAAAATGGATACGATTGTGGAGTTAATACTTTTCGAAATGGAGAAGAGATTTGTTTTTATGGAAAATGTAAACTATTTGTTCCTTATTACCCCGAAGCTGACAGAGCTCGAGCACGTGAAATTTTGAGAAAATTAAAAGATAAAGAAATTGAAGATGAATGGGTTCCATTTGTTCAAAATAGCACAGATTTTGTAGATTTAAATAAACCATCTGATAATGTTGAACAAATTGTGGTCGTCTCTGAAGAAGATGACTCCGATTGTGAAATCTTAAAACCAGATATAGCTCAAGGTAATATTGTAAATACAGTACAAAAACAAAATACTGAAGATAAAAATGAATCTAATGCTGATACAAAAGAAGATCAATTAAATTTAAGCATTGGATGTTTAAATGATCCAATTAATAATATGTGCATCGATGATTCAATGGAAGTGGATGAAGAAAAAACCTTGCTTTCTGTAGATGAAGAAACAAGAATAAAAAAGGAACTCAGTGAAACAGTTGCTGCATACTGTAAGCGTAAAAAGATTAAAAATGATGCAAAGGGTAAAAGTAGTTATAATCAGTTCATAAAATCTTTAAAACAAAAGTGGGATGAAAATGAAAATTTGAAAGACTATATACAAAATAAACAAAATGTTCAAATTACAGTAACCGTTAATTCAAAAGAAACATGTGACTCTCAAGATTGCAAACTAATGTCTGTGGAAGAAGAAACAAAATTACAAAATGAAGCAAATGAAACTTTTGCTGATTTTTGCCGACGTTTAAAAATTTCAAAAGCAAAATCAAAAAATAAATACAATGTTGCAATTAAAAACGCTCAACAAAAGTTGGCTGAAAATGAAAGAATTAAGCAGTGCATGAGGGAAAAACGATTAACGGAAACTGAAGAAGAGAAAAAGCTAAGATTACAAAAAGTTGCAGATTCAATGCATAAGCTACGAGATAATGAAGCAGAAGAAGAAAGACTTCTAAGATTACAAAAAGATGCAGAATTTAAAAAAAATAAAAGGGATAATGAAACTGAAGATGAAAAATCACAAAGATTACAAAAAATTTCTTTGTCAATGCAAACGCTACGATATAATGAAACCGAAGAAGGAAAAACTCAGCGATTGAATATTGTAAAAAATCAAATGGCTATTAATAGAACAATTACTAAACTTGAAAAACAACAAAAGTTAAAAAAGGAAAGAGAAGAAAGGATTGCAAATTTAAAAAAGATTTTGCCATTTATTGTTAGAAAAGGAGGTGAAATTCAAAATGTTAAAGCATTTAAATTGGGTAAGAGAGATACAGTATGCAAAGGTTGTGGAGCAAAGCATTATAGAACTGAAAAAGTACAAAAGGATGGAACATTCACAAGCTGTTGTAAACAAGGAAAGATAAAGATGGATGCATCAGTAGCTGATTATCCACAAAATTTAAAAGAGTTAATGACAAAGCAACATAAAAATGACAAATATATCAAAATTTTTGATGTTAATAGAAGGATGATAAACTCAAGTTTGAGCTGTGCACATATGTACGCCAAAAATATCAATCTTGCACCTGGAGTACCGTATCTCAAAATCCAAGGGAAAGTGTTACATAAAATGCCACGGACATATTTGCCATCAAATAATAATGCAACATTTGGAGGACAACATTACATTGTTGATAGTGCTGAAGCAACTATGGCACGAGTTCAAGCTGGAGTTAAAAATAATATAAAATTAAATGAAGATTTAATGAAAGAGTTGGATGAAACAATAAGAGAAAATAACATTTTTGCTAAATCTTATACAATGTTAAAAGAAACAATGGAAAGACAAAAGATAAATGAAGAAGAAACAGGAGAAAAAGCACAAGAATTAAGATTAGTTTTTAAAGGTAAACCAAATGCAAAAAGAAATTATGACAGAGTTGAAGCGGAAAATGAAATTGCATTAGTTTATACTCCTGGACCTGATGGAGAAATTCCACGTGATGATATCGTAATCTACGATAAACATGATGGAAACAATACATATGAAGTTTTACCAGAATGGGATCCTCGAATTGAACCGTTGAGTTATACACTTTTTTATCCAAATGGGAAGGGAACTTTCTATGATAGACAATTTTGTGATCCAGATGATCCAAAATCAGGAAAGCTAACAGAAAGAGAATATTATGCTTTTAAAATTAGTGAAAGGGATGAAGCAATCTATGGCTTTAATCCAATTTTACATGGTGGCAAACTATTCTTACAGTATCTTTGTGATGCCTGGGCAAAAGTTGAAGGAGATAGATTAAGGTATTTAAATATGAATCAAAAAAAGCTTAAAGTTGCAAGCTACAAAGATGTTCAAGAGCATTTAGAAAAACAGGCACAGAAGATAGGAAAAGCTCCTGGTAGTGTTAAAATTTTGCCAAGTACATTTTATGGTGGTCCAAGATATCTACGTGAACTATGCTCTGATGCTATTAGTATGGTTGATGAATATGGAAAACCTACAGCATTAGTTACAATGACAGTAAACCCTGAAGATGAAGATATAATAATGAATCTTTATGAAAATCAAAAAGCTTGGGAAAGGCCTGACATTGTAAATAGTTGTTTCTATCAAAAAATGCATGAGCTAATCCGAGTAATAGAAAAGGATCAAATTTTCGGTCCTGTTGTAAGCTCAGTTGTTGTTGTAGAATTTCAAAAACGTGGTCTTCCTCATTGTCATTGCGCTTTCACATTAAAAGAAAAATGGGATACAACAGAAAAGGTTGATGCATATATCCGAGCTTTTTTGCCTCCTTTAACTCAAGAAGAAGCCGATGAATCTGGTGAAGTATTTGATGAAGAATATTTAACTTTTGTTAAAAAATTTATGATTCATAAACCATGTGGTATCCATAATCCTAATGCTCCATGCATGGTAAATGGTAAATGTAAAAGAAATTTTCCACGATGCTTTTTAGAGGATACTATAATGGATGACAATGGTTTTACACGTCCAAGGTGTCCTGATAATGGAAGATCTTTTATAATGAAAGTAAATGGAAAAGAAGTTGAAGTAGATAATCGATGGGTAGTCCCACATAATCCCTTTCTTTTAAAATATATGAGAAGTCATCTAAATGTTGAAGCTATAAACTCAATTGCTACAGTATTCTATGTTTTTAAATATATGTTTAAAGGAGATGATAAAGCTTTTGTTGAAATGAATGAATTCATTGATAATGAAATTGTTCAAGCATTGAATTACGATGAAATAAAAAGCTACGAAGATTTTCGATATATAAGTGCAACTGAAGCTCATTGGCGGCTCTCTGATTTTTGGCTATATAAGTTGAGTCATTCCGTTGACAGACTACCTGTACATCTTGAAAATGAACAAAACTTATATATGGGAGAAGATGCAGATAAGGACGATATGAAAAAAGCAAAAGATAAAGATACAAAACTTATGGCATTTTTTGAAGTTAGTAAAAAGCGTAATGAAGAAATTATAAAAGCTAAAGAAACAATTGCAAAACTAAGAGCTGAAGGTAAACCTGTAAATCATATTACAGTACCTGAAAAAATTTTATTTAATAAAATTGGGATTGATCATGTATGGGATGGAAAAAATGGAAAATGGAATCCTCGACAAAAGACAACAAAACCAAAACTTTGCCGATTGTACAATGTAAATCCAAAAAGGACAAATTGTTTTTACCTTCGAAGATTGCTTATGGCAGTTCCAGGTCCAACATCTTTTGAAGATCTCAGAACTGTTGATGGGGTACTATATCCTACAAATCGGGAAGCATGTGTAGCATTAGGATTGGTTGTGAATGATAAACTATATGAAGATACATTATTTGAAGCATTAAATCATACAAATCCTAATCAATTCCGTTATCTTTTTGCACGATTATTAGCTCATTGTGATTTGGGAAATCCTCTTGAATTGTTTGATAAATTTGAAAAACATTTAACAAAAGATTTGCTTAAAAAATGGCAAAAGGATGATGCAAAAAAGGTAGCATGGAGACGAATTGTTAAAAGTATGCTAAAT
Organism: Panagrolaimus sp. LJ2400; assembly: GCA_024447215.1. Classification (NCBI taxonomy): domain Eukaryota; kingdom Metazoa; phylum Nematoda; class Chromadorea; order Rhabditida; family Panagrolaimidae; genus Panagrolaimus; species Panagrolaimus sp. LJ2400. Next base: position 1,531,320 of record JAMRYA010000018.1, on the reverse strand, counting down.
CAAGATAAACATCTCTCAGATTATCCTGAACTGGAAGCATATATGAATGAAATAGGCTTTGAAAATGAAGAAACAATTGATGTCAAAGCATTATATGCAGAAGGTGAAGCTAATTATGCTATAATGAATGAAGAACAAAAAGCTGTTGTTAATGCAATAAAGGAAAGATATGAAAAATCAGAACAAAAAAGTGCTTATTTTTATGTTGATGGAATTGGAGGATCGGGTAAAAGTTACACTTTTAGTACAATAAGAAAACTTGCAATAGGAAAGGGTTTTAAAATTGTTATTATGGCATGGAGTGGAATTGCTGCATCTCTTTATCCTATGGGACGTACATGTCATAATGCTTTTAAACTTGAATTCCCTTTTGAAAATGACAGTAACAGCGGGGTAAATCCAACATCACCTCATGGAAAAATGCTCGAAGAAGCTGATATAATAATTTGGGATGAATTTCCAATGGCCCCTAAACGTGCACTAGAAGTTGTGGATATGAAACTTAAAGAAATAATGTGTAATGATATTCCAGGAGGTGGAAAAATTATCCTCTGTGGTGGAGATTTCCGACAATGTGCGCCAATTGTTGAAAATGGTACTGTAGAAGAAGTTATTGCAACATCTGTTTGTTGTTCACCTATTTGGAAACATTTCCAAAAATTCAAACTAACGGAAAATAAACGAGCACTACCTCATGAAGATAAATTTAAACAATGGTTAGTTGAAGTTGGCGATGGAGTTTTCGGTGAAAATCCTACTGAAATAGAAATTCCTGAACAATGCAGAAGTAAGGGAGATATTATTGATGAGATCTTTGGGGATGTCATGGAAGATTATGATCCTGCAACAGTAATGAAAAGAGCTATTTTGGCTACTTGGAATGAAGATGTTGATGCCCTTAATGAACAAGTTTTGGATCTTTTGGATGAAGAAACTGAAGCAACATATCATGCTCAAGATGTATATCATTATGGGGATGAAATGTTACAAAGTGTTGGTGAAATTCATGAAAACTATAAGACGAAAAATATCAAAGGTTTGCCATCTTACAGATTGCGTCTTCGTAAAAATGCTATCGTAATGCTTATTCGAAATCTCTCAATTGAAGATGGACTTTGCAATGGAACACGATTAGTTGTAACAAATCTATTAAAGCATAATTTAGTTGTTAAAAAAATTAATATTGATGGAACTCTCAGCGATGATATTTTAATTCCACGAATTATTCTTACTGCAAAGCATGGAGTTGTTGATGTCACTCGACATCAATTTCCAGTAAAACTTGGATTCTGCATGACTATCAATAAAAGTCAAGGACAAACAATGGATAAAGTTGGGGTAGTTTTAAAACATGAATGTTTCTCTCATGGCCAACTTTATGTTGCTTTTAGTCGAGTACGATCTTTTGAAGGTTTAAAAGTTGTTACAAGTGAAGATAAAACAACTACATCTAATGTTGTTTATAAAAAGCTTTTGGAATTGGGAAGAAAATAATTTAAACGAAAAGTTACAGTATCCTATTTGAACATTAAAATATGCATATAAGAAGTAATCAAATGGCCGGCCCCCGCCATTAAACAACAGGGGACCCGTCCGGGGTTGACCACGGTGCAGATTTAGTGGACGGGCTTAAGGCTTTCAAAGCCGACCAAGAGTCAACCAAATTTCAGATACGGTAGAAAAAAGTAAGAAGACTAGAAAAATAAAAGATAAGAAAGGTAAAAGAAATAACACAAATGGTTACTGTAGAATATTATGTAGAACAGATGAAAAAGAAGAAAGAGGAAGATAAGGAATGCTCACACTTAAAAATCAAATACTTACATATAAAAAGAAATACTTCTCCGGTTTAAGGCGCGTCCGGAAGTTGCAAGCCTCTTCACCCTGTTTAAAAAGAGTGGTTTGATGTAAATATATAAATTTTTTTCAATATTTAAAAGGTAATATACATTTGATCTAAAGTGATATAATGCCTACCTGTTCAGCTACATCTAAAATATATGTGTTATATTATAAAATAAATAACAAAAAAAAAATAAGAATTGACGGGGATTGAAGCATGTTTTTTTTTGGTGGTCGGGGCGCGTGCTGGAGCTTTAATTGGATAACAAAAGTCCCGGTACGCGCTCTAACCACAAAGAGAAACACATTTTAACCCCAGACAACCCTGATAAGGAGAGAAAAATAAAAGGTGAAAAAGCGCTTTCTCCAATGACTTTTCTCTAACAAATTCGCCGAATTTTGGTAAATTTTTTAGTACTATTTCAATTCTAACAAGCACACAGATGTAGAAGATTTGAAAAAATCTTAAAGATCTGTGTTTGTGTTAAATATCAAATAATACTAAAAAAATATCAAAATTTCGAAGAAATTGTAACCCTTTGAAAAAAATTTTCTTTTTGATTTGCTTGAAAATATTAATGCTTATATTCGTGTTAGGAGTTTTTGACTGCAAATTTATCTTACAAATTTCAGAGAGGCATACTGTATTAGGGTAAATTTTCTTATATCTTTGTGACAAAAACAAAAATCATTGTCCATAAATTGTCCATAATTTTGACCACAACAACCCGCTTTATAAAATTGTGGAAAGTGACGACTGCTGATGTTAAAAATTGATAAAACCTTTGTAAGCTTTTGTAAAGCTTTGTAAATCCCCATGCTTATTCCATTGCTAACAAGAACCCGCTTAAAAATGCGAAAAATAATGATTGATTGAGGATGATGCTAAATGAATTGCTGATGTAAAAAATTGATAAAACATTTGTAAACGTTTGTAAAAAGTTTTGTAAATCCCAATGTTTATTCCTTTGCTAACAAGAACCCGCTTTAGCGGGTTCGACCCTTGTCCCAATTGGTCTATTTGAGAATGTGTTTGTCTGTCTGTTTGTCTGTTACATTTTGGATTTGACATGTTGTGTTTAGTATTAAAATGTTGAAAATGTGATGAGGATAATGAATTGAATAGTGCCGTCTTCCGGAGGCGCCCGGAAAGTGATGTTTAGGGCCTTTGAAAGTGAGATCCAATAAAGAATGAAAAAGTTAATGCAAATTTTTGGGGAATAAAAAATGTGAGTGAAAATGAATGGAAAGGAATGTTGAAAAGGGAATGCGATGGAGGAAGAATGCAAAAGATTTGCATAGGATTGCAATCAATTTGTCATTTGTTGCAACGTGATAGATAGAATAACGTTTATTATTGGAGTTGTTGCTAAAATTAACGAAAAAATGTGTAGCCTGGCGACCGCAGGTCGCCTTTAGTAAAAGTGCAGACTTTTATATGTGGCCTTAATTTATGCAACATCTAATGCTAAAGGTTTGTGAGATTTAACGCAGTTTATATATAGGTGGCAAAAGTTAACTTGAAAAGCTTTAAAATATAAATTTTTTTAAAAAAGAGCTATGGTAGATGCTATGTCCAGGGCCTTTAATCCAATAATAAAAAATTATGTATATTTGTGGAGAGAAGGAAATGTACAAATGAAATAAAAATTATTGCATTCTGTTTTTTCTTTCGGTAAATGGCTTTCTTCGACGACCGCAGGTCGTCGAAGAAAGCCATGATGGAGTAAGATTTGTTCAAGCTGCTGTTAAAATTACCACTAAAATACTGCAACCTGGCGACCGCAGGTCCCTTTTTGTAAAAATATCCTTAAATCCAATAACAAAAATAATATGTAAATCTGTGGAATGAAATAAAATATGGCTTTCTTCGACGACAGCAGGTCGTCGAAGAAAGTCCAATAAAAGAACAAATTGAAATGAAACATTTAAATGAAGAATGTGTGATAATTATTTAAGTTGTTTTAAAAACTGAAATAAAACTCTTTGTTCAAACAATGATGTTAGATGTTTTGTTCTGGATATTTAGGTATTTAATCTAAGAAGGAGATGAAATGAATAAATTTTGAATAAATAGGTGAAAAAAATTTGCATGAAATCGTTAAAAGTTCATGAATGTTGCTGTAAAAATAAATGGCGAATGAAAAAACTTGATAAAACTTTTGTAAACCTTTGTAAAGCTTTGTAAATCCCTATGCTTATGATTTTGCTTACAAGAACCCGCTTTAGCGGGTTCGACCCTTGTCCTCCCTACTAATCGAGAGCGTTAGTTTCTACGTTTTTCGCTAAAACCTGTTACATCTCAAAAAAACTTGGGCATGTTTGGTATAAATAGAAAGATAAAATTATGGCAATAATAAAAATGTTGGTTGCTAAGTCCGGAGGCAGCGATATGATAGACTTTAGGGGCTTTAAAAGTGAGATCCAAGCGGAGAATGAAAAAGTTAATGCAAATTTGTCGGGGAATAAAGAAATGTCAATGGAAATGAAAATGAATGTTGAAAAAAGAATGCAAAAGATGGCAAGACAATCATTCTACAAAAAAAATGATTGCAGTGCCTTTTTTTGCTTCTGCTAAAATTGCTAAAATTGCTATAATATATTAATAGCTATTGCAAATATTTTTTTAACTATGATATGTTAGGTATTATTGTAAGATCTTTTTAGCCATTTTTGCTCTGGAAAAAATTTTTTTTTGTAAAAGCTCTATGAACATGGGGGTATGTAATCGGCTATGGAGAATCCGATTTTTTTGGTTTTAGGATCCTAGCACCCACAGGATCCGAGATCCTGACGTCCAAAATTTTTTGGCTTTTTTATATATCATTCGATGCAGAATGTTATGCTGATTCGAAATATGCAAAAATTTTTAAATTTGGCCGTCACAGTATTTAGTTATGACTTTTTTAAGACCCAATTTTTTCAACTTTGAATGAATATAACTCGAAAACTACACATACAATTTGGAAGTTTCAAAGGCTGTTGGGTACAGTGATAGCTGCTGTATTGAACCATACATGAAGGATATACAGGATCCTATTTAAAAAATTTTTTTAGGATCTTTAAATTAAATAATAGTTTACAATGTAAAATTTTGACAGGCGATAAAAAGGAGAAGTTGTTTTTATCCATCGTATTCTTCTTTATAACGAAGAAAATTATCCATTCACTTTAGCAAGAAGACAATTTCCAGTTAAAATTGCTTTTCAAGGTCAAAGTTTAAAAAAAGTTGGTTTGGATTTGAGAAAAGATGTCTTTAGTCATGGCCAGCTATATGTTGCATGTTCACGAATAAAACGTTCTTCAGCGCTTAAAGTTTATATATTGAAACATCAAGGTAAGTCAACTTCCTTTTTACTTTTTAAACTTCAAGTATTTAAAAATAACAACAACCTTTGCTGTCATGCAAATTTTTTGTACTATCGCAGCGAAAAAAGAAGCATGCAACCTCATAAAATGGATAAAAGAAGCAAATTTTCATAAATTCTCTTCATTTCTTGCAAAAAACAACTTTTTCGCCAACGTTTCTTAATTTTGGTTTCTTCAACATGGATGAACTTTCAACTGTTGGTGATGTTCTATCAATTAGAAAAAATGTTCGCCGTCAGTAAGTTAATTTTTTTTACGTTTACAACTTTTTGTAAGCCGATTTATTTATAGTGTTATTGCCATCACTGTTCAAGTTACTCGCATCTCTGAAACTAGCAAATACAAATTTTTAACATGTGCAGTTAAATCTGAATCTGGCTCAAATCAACTTCGAACCTTTTCTATCAAATGCTGGGCAAATGAACTTCCTATTCTTGCAGATATCAATAATGGAGATATAATCAAGATTGCTAAGCTTTGGAAAAAACATGATGGACGTCGTTTGTCTGGCAGCTATAGTTTAAGCCAATCTGAACTTGATATTGAATTATTTGTTTGGTCTAATACAACTGTTGAAGTAATACAAAGTTTAACTCAAGGTGTTGTTGAAGATTTTGCTTTAATAACTGCAGCTCTTCCACATGTTCAAATTCGTGGAATAGTTGATAGTATTCCTGAAGATAATGTTATTTTACTTCGTGATACAAGTGGTGGAATTATGGAAGTTATTTTTCAAAAAAATCATGGTCATGAATTTATGGAAAATGAAACTTGGACTGTAGGTGGAAATATCACTTTGGATGGTATGTTGTTTTCTTTTTTTCTTTCCTTTTACATATGCAATATTTAGACGGTATGGCTGTTCATCATGCTACCACTGCTGCACGTGATGCTCCCGTTCCTCCTGTTGATGATCTGCTTGATGGTGATGGTTCAGAAGATGATTTTGAAGCATTATTTGGTGATGAAAATGGAATGCCTCCAGTTCAAGAAGATGTTGACGAATAATTATTTATATAATAATCTTTTTTTTATATATTATGTGTGTAAAATTTTAATGTACTTTTATTGTAGCATTTAATAAATTATTGCAAAGATTTATGAGAAATCGTTAAAGATTCAGCAAATCAAATACAAAATAAATGAATTATTCGTAGATAAAATAAAACATGAGGAAAAGCAAAAAAAGGAGCAGGCGGGCCGAAGGCCCGCTTTAATTCTAGTAATAATAATATCACAGAGTAAAATAAAATACTGTAATCATATATTTATATTATAAAAGCTTTCCACCAGCAGTAAAACGATCTTCAAATTTAGCCTTAGAATCATCTTCAACACAAGTTATCTTTGAATCAATATAATTCTTTGTACAAATTTGAATAACTGGAAGCCCTTGAACAATCAGATAATCTTTGCTTGAAAGTACATCCCCAAGTGTATCATTTAGAGAAATTTCTTTGACTTGTTCATCATCAAAAATATCCAAGGCAATAAAGACACGAACATTTGATAATCTGAAAAAAGTGAAAATTGTCGCTTTGGAGCTTCTTCTTTATATTTTGCAACACGTTTTGCAGCAATTTCTTTAATTGATTCAAGCTTTTCTTTTGCTAGCAAATTCTGTTTCACGGCCTTCAAGTAGATTTTTAAGTTTTTTAATAAAATTTGTTGAAAATTGTAAAGTTCTTCGGCCAACTTCAATTTTAATCAGAAGTTCACACCAGCGAATCATAGCCTGAAAAGGAATAATGGAATTCACAGATAGGCAACAAACGATGCTTACTTTTGTATGTAGCGGATCAAACTTTAAAGAGGTAAAAGCATCTTTAAGACCACAAGAATAATTTCCAAGATATTTATGAGCTGTTGCACGATTACAATATATTACAGCATTCAGCTTTCGATCAGGTACCAATAATTTTGCAGCTAAAAATACACACAGTTATATATATTAAGGAAAATAACTACTATAAAAAGCAAACCTTCAGTATATTCATCAATTGCCCAACGATATTTTTTATTTTTAAAATGTTTATTTCCTTCATCTTTATGTCGAGTTGCATCATCAAGTGCACCATCAGTACAAGGAGTTGTGAATTCTGGCCCCCAAATATTAGTATGGATTCTTTCAGGATTCATCCATTTATCAAACATAATTAAATGCTTAAAAATATATTCATAAGCGTAAACGACAAGATAAGGTAAAAAAACGAACATCTTTATTTGCAGCCAGTTGATCCATTAATCTATCCCATTCAAGCTTTTGTGTTAATTCTGATCTTTCTGCATCCGTTAAAACTCTTCTAGGAGGAGGAGGAGCCGAAGCCATTGTGTCATTCAGCTTAAGCTAAAAATAATATCATAAAGAAACATTTAAAGTAATATTTTTAAGATATCGATAAATATCCCGACGTTTTACATATAACTATCACAAAAGCAGAATTAATTTAAAATGGAAAGCAGAGAGCAAAGAAAATTTAACTGCAAAAAGTTGTTTCACAGCTTGTTGAAAGTTGATTTTCCTCCGCACTTGGAAGAAAGAGAGAGAGAAAAAAGAAGGAAGAAACAAGGAAGAAAGAAAAAACGAAAAAAAGCAGATCACTTTTTCCTTTGACATTTTTTATTACAGTATACTAAATATTTATTTTGCTTCGCTTTTTTCGAACCAACAAAAATCATTATTGAACGAAGATTTTAAAAAAGTCTTCGCCCACACACAATATCGATAATGGCATTTTTTGAATTAGAATAAGTAGCGGACGCGGTGTTAAAGAAATTTTAAAAAAAAGAAAACTATTTCCTGCAATTTTTTAACACTGATATTTTTGCGCAAGTAAAGCAACAATATCAATCTTTCAAATAATTCTTAAATCACTTCCAACAGAAGTTCTTGAAACAACAACTCGCTCGCTGAGAGAAGTGGCACACAAACTTCCAGCATCATTTCGATTTTATGATGATTTAAAGCTTTCTTCATTTGCATCTTCTTTCCTTGGATCACCACCACCAAATTCTATTGAATATTCAACTGGTGAAGTAGAACAACATCAATCGGTCTCAACACATGAAGCTTCAACTCCAATATATCCTGTTAAATCTCGCTCTCACTCTCAACAACAACATTCAAGAAAGAATAGTCATCATTCAATTAGATCTGATCATACCCAGCAACAAACTGGAGCTCAAAAAACAACTGCTTCACATCGATCGCCACAAGCAACAGTACAATCCAATTCAACTCAACGTTCATCTCCAAGCAATAAATCACCTCCAACAGCAAGAAATTAAATGTTTTTGTAATTATAGAATGTAAAAGATATGTACTATGTGTAATGTTTTTTATTTCGATGTTATGTAAAGTTCAACGTTGTTCATAAATAAATGGTTGTATTAAAATTTTGAAATATTGTTAGAAAGTTATACCTGTATTTTGCGATACTACAACAAATGTTACTGTACAAGTAACGACAAGTCTTGAAACGAAAATTGAACTGAAAAACTTTTCTTCTTTAACAATTTTTTTGACACATTTTTCAACGTCATCACAGCTTTTTCTCTGTTTTTTTTTACATTCATTGTTACTTGATAATTATTAATAATTATCAAATAATACTCAAAATGTATCGTCCACCAGCAAACAAGTATCGCAACCGTATGCTCTCATCCTCTACATATGCCAGCAATTCTTCATTGAACAGTTTTTCTCCTGGACAGCCTGTTTTGTCGCAATCCTTTCATTACAATATTGCTCTCCTTGATTTTTTTACAAGAGAGTGGATTGATGTTGAAGATTTACAGAAGTATGTTATTTTTAAAGTTGATAAAAGCAAGTGGTTAATAACTTTTTTTTAGGCATGTTGCTAATTTTCATCTTCCTCAAAAGCTTCTTGACAATGCAAAAGAGGCGGGTATTACAGAATTAACTTCCTGCCAAAGCCTATTAATGACACAATACTTCAAGCATAAAGGACGTATGTTTATTTTCTTCACATTCCTTCTTCGTTAATATATTATTTTATAGAAGCAGATTACATTATCCATGTTCCACATCTTTCTGGACTTTCAACTGCTGTTGCCATTTGCACCATTCCACACATTATGGAATACAAAGAATATGATCGAACATATCCCAATCGATTATCTCCGATGGTTGTTGTGCTTTGTGAAGATGATAATGCTGTAAATCGTTCTGCTCGTATTTTTTCTGATATGGCTCGTGAAACTGGTGTCAATGTTGGTAAACTTCATCGAAAAACATGGCGTGCTAATCTTGATAAATGTACAAATTGTGATATTATTGTTTTGACTCCTTTTACTATGGCTGAAATCGAAGAACGAGTGAGTTTTGTTGGTTTGTTCATCTTGGATTTCTTTGTTGGTGCCACTTTAGATTAACCGATCTCGTATTCTTTTTATTTTCGTTGATTGGGCTGACAAGGTTTTCAAAGATTTTGAACTTTCATCTACAAGAAATTTGGTACGCTATCTTGGAGTGAGTTTATCGCTATTTTGTTTGATAGTTTTTAATGTATATTTTATAGAGCGCAAATAATGCTGTTCGAATTCTTGGCTGTGAACATATCTATGAATCTCGTCGTGTTTTTTATGGGGAAAGTTGTCGTGATAATGTTTTAGAACTTCGAATTGAAGAACCACCAAAAGAATAAAAGCTGAACAATTTTTTATCTTGATTTTTTTGTTTGTTTGATTTTTTTCTGATTGGATATCTATTGCCTGAGCTTTAGTTTATGAGCTTTTTTTGTGATTTATTGGTTTCATAATTATTAAAGTTTTTTTTGTTAAAACTGTTGATTTTTTTTTCGAGTATCGTAATTTAGTGTTTACTTTTATTGTTTTTTCTACAGTATCCTTCCTGCAAATATTAATGTTTGGCAAAATGTTTTCGAATGACAGCAAACGTTTATTGCAAAGTTTTTTTTAAATTTACAAATTCTGGACATTTACAAAACTTAAATTCGTTTTATTTTGCTGTATTTGTTTATATCTTGTAATATTAACTGTGTCATAATGGTATTGCTATGGTAAAGCTTTTAACTTCCGTCTAATTATGCCATTGAACTCTTTTTAGTGAAAGAAGAAGCACTAACGCTTGGATTCCATATTTTTTGAAGCATAATAATGATATTAATAATAATGTTGAGGTATTTTATTTTCCTATTAATATATAGATCTCCATTATTCTTTCTATAGGAAACTATTCGAAATGTTCGAGGTGTTTTAAATAAAATGACTTCCAAAACATTCGATGTGTTGCTCGAAGATTTGAAAGATCTTGATATATGGGATGATAAAGAAGCTTTAACAGAAATTGCAACAGTTATCTTTGAACAAGCTATTATCAGTCCACTTTATGTTGATTTATATGCTGATTTATGTGGGCATCTTAGACAAGCTGAAAAAGAATTAAGTAATGGCCAAAATTATTTCCATGCTGGTTTAATTCGTAAAGTTCAGTTTGCTTTTGAAGGACTTCTTCCTAATTCAAACGCTGAAAGTGTTGATGAATTAAGAGAAATGAAGCAGAAGAGAGATATGATTGGAATTCTTCGGTTTGTTACTATGTTTCTAGCTTCTTACTTGGGTGCATCTTGGAAAGCGAAAAACGAAGAGCTTACTTCAAATTTAAAGAAGACTAGGGGTAACCCGCCCCTCCGGGGCGGTTACCAATGCATCACATTACTGTATCTCGTAAAGATTACTATTATCGCTTAATTAATTATTACCCAGTTTAATCATCTCATTTTTGAATTAGTGTTGGCTTTTTGTTTGTAGTTCTAATTTTAATTTTTTGTGTTGCTGTTCTCACAACAAAGCGAAACCAAAAAAGCTGCGAATTGATACAGTGCCTTTTTTATTTATTTGTTCTTATTTTTTTAAATAACATAAAAAATAATAATCTGATCATTAATTTTTTCATAAAAATCGCAGCAAAAAAATCAAGCAAAAAAAGATTTATGCGCGCAACGTGCGGCATTGAGTGCAGCTTGAGAATAATGAGACCATCGACATACGGACAATGACTCTTTTATGAGAGGAAAAGTGCACATATACCGTATACCAAAATTTTGATTTGGACCTTTTTCAATCTTTCTACAAAACCTTTAGAAATCGAGGTGTATTCTGTACTGTTAAAAAGTACTGTAGCTAAATTCTATATCCTTAAGCTTTTATTTTCTTTTTTTACCTTCAAGTTCGCCCCCTTTGTGGCACTATTTCTGCTTCATTAACATATTCATTTTTCAGATTTATTGCTCATCTTTATCGTGTAAAACTTCTCAATTTTGCAATCATTGAAAATTGCTATGTTATATTTATTCGTGGGTTTGATGAAAGCAAAAATGAATTATTTCTTGAATATGCTATTCGTTTCTTGTTTAATGTTGGACCACTTATTCATGATGGTGAAGAAAAAGCAAAAATTTATGGGTTTTCATGTTATTGTGGCCGATATAAACGTGATGCATGCAAGCGTATTCGTTTTATGATTGATGATCTTAAAGATCTTTCCGAAAGAAAATGGATTAAAAATGTTTAGAACTATGGGTATTACGGTATGACCTTGATATTGTTTATTGTTGATTTTATGTGTCTTTGAAAATGATAATAAAAAGATGTTATTATTTGGATTTTTACTGTATTGTTGTAGAACGTCAACACTAGAGCCGAAGCTTCGTTATTTTTGTTGATGTTCAATTTTTGTTTTTTTGTTCTTTTATATTTTTTCAAAAGCTTTTCTTGCATCAAATTTTGCCAAAAAAATTTTGTGTAAAAAACAATTTCAATGGAGCGGAAACAGAACTGAAATTATCGAAAGAAAAAATTGCTTCTTTTCATCTACATCAAACAGACGGCTTTTTTGGGATTATTATTCTTTTTTTTATTTTGCGAGCAATTTCTTTTTTTCATTGGTAGCTTTTTTTGAAAGTCTGTGTAGTTGTTTCTAAAACTGTAATGTTTCTTTTGGATTTATTACTTCTTGAGTAAAATAATCTTTTCTCATTCTAGCTACGGTAACACGGCGTGGTAATTTTGTTTTAGCACGAAAAAGCACTTATTGAGTTTGCATTTTATAAAGGATTTTTAATACAAATTAAGCTTAATCTAGTTTGCTCAAATCCTCCATGGAAGTTTCACAAATCTGGAATTATTATTTTTTATAGGCATAAGCATGATATTTAGCAACTTTTGGCTAAAAAATCCTTGAGTGAAAAGTTGTTAAACAATTATTTTTGAGCAAAATTAGAAAATCATGGATTTCAAGTGCTCAAAAATGTTGTTCAAGCCTCCATATCAATTCTGTAATGTTGCCAACCAGTGTGTATAACTATCTTTGACCACTAGAAACATAGGAAAATCAAAAATGGAAGTTTTAAAGTTTTTCAAAATTTTTGCATTATTGGAGGCACAGGGGGGACCACGTCAAAATGCCGAAATTTTAACTTCGAGAAATTATAAATTTTTTTTAGCCAACCTTTAGAGTGATGCATCCTTATTGATAACCCAAAAGGGTATTTTGATTGGATGGAGATTTTAAAAGTTATTGAACAAAACATGTGATGAAAAATGCTTGGAACACAGTATTATTCTTAGATTTTAAAAACATCAAAATTACTATCAATGAGTAATGTACCATTAGATAGAGAATTTTTTTCTGCAGGGTATAGGGTAAATAATGATAAAAAATGCATTAGTAATTGTATTAATTTTTGGTAAATGTTGTAATTTTTTGCAACACAAAAAAATAGTAAATCCGTTTTCCGTGCGAGAGTTCATAATGCATTTCTACCACGCCGTGCGGTAACAAACTTATCACATGTTTGTCATATAGTTACCGTAATTCTGTGCACCCGTTATTATTTTTTAAATTAAACACGTCTTTTACTTTTTCCTGAAATACAGTAAGTTTATCAAAACATTTAAAATGATTATTTTAATTTTGATATCCCTTTGTTTAAAAACAAAACCACAAAAAAACACTGATTTCTGCAATTCATTTTTTCTCACAAAAATTGAACGATAAACTTTTTTTCTGCTCCATTGACCCATAAACATTTTTAAAACCCATTTTTTTCAAAAAAAAACAACAAACATTTTTTTCAAATTTTTAAAGAGACGCAAATTTCTTTAGGGCATTTAAATGTCATGTCCAAGAATTTTGAAATGAAACAAAGAACAGAAGTCCATCAGATTTTGAATGAGGATAGATTTGAAGCTAATTCCCTTGTGGAATATTTTAAAGCTTTAAAACCATAGTTTTACATTTATAATGACGTTTTTGGTTTACTCTATGCTCTTATGTTGGATTTTGTGAGATTTGCTACATTTTTAACAGTAATATTTTGCAGTGAATTTATTGTTAGCTTTTATTACTGTATATTTTGATTCATGACAAACGTGTAAAATCGTTATCAATTTTCTGTTAAATGTTTTGTTCTTAACTTCCTCAAAAACTTTTCACTATTTTGACCTCCTACTGTCGACCAGACTTGCTTATAGACTGAGTTTTAGAACTTCCCCTTTCTAACCTTTGAATTAGCTAAAATTCTTTTATTATCTCATTTTTCTTAAAAAATTCCTGATTGTTTTAAAACAGCAGAAAAAGCGTGATTATTTTTCGGCTGTCATTTACTCATTTTGTCAAATGATTAGCCCGCCAATTAATTCAAAAAAATTCTTTGCAATTTTTTAAAACACCTTTAAACAAATGAATGCCATCTTCAAAGATGACATTTTTAATTTGGTATTTGCTGTGGATGTGTATGTGTTAAACATCATACCAACAAAAATCACAGTTGTTGTTTTAATGCAGCATCCGCAACAAAAAAAAAGGTTAGAAAACATATTGGTTGGATTGATAAACAAAAAAAGAAAGACAGCTGCCGTTCACTTGTGATAATGTTTTTTAAAATTGCGTAAATTTAGAAAAAGAGGAAACTTAAAAAAATTAAGATTAATTAAACCTCAAAAAACCAACAGAAAAAAACGATGATTGAAGAGTTACCTACCACAGATTGACACCAAAAATTATCTTCTAAATTTTTTTTCAAAAAAAGGTTGAAGAATTATGGATACGTAAATGAAAGTTACCAAAAATTTATACTATTTTTTATTTGTTACTATTTCCACAGTAACTTTACTCACTGTCAGTAAGCATTTTCAAGCCATTAAAAGACAGTAACAACTTCTTAGAAGCTTTCATCTTTCTCTTAAAGCATTCTTGACGGTAATTCACCGTTTACTGTCATTAATTTGTTATTTTTACGTTTGATGAAAAATGCATATTTTTCAAACGTTTTTTCCCGTTAATTTCTATCATCATTTTTGTGTGTAAAAAAGCTATCAATCAAGAAAAAAGATAAGATTTTGTAGTGTTTTTTTTGTTAACCTGGATTTCCGAAATAAAAGTTGCAGAGGAAAAAAAATCTTTTTTGCAGTTCTTATTTTTCAAAAAATACAAATGAACGTTATTTTTGCTGCTCGGTTTTGCATTGCTTGACCATTTCTTTCTATTGTTTCTTTTTTTTTATCTAAAAAGGGCATAGGTTTCGATGAATAATCGAACATGGCGGCAAAAATGACACGTTGAAAGAAAGAATTGTTCTGTCAAAGAAATATTTTTGTAAGAAAAATGTAAATGTGCTTGGTATTGTTTTAAACGGTGCACAAAAGGAATCACCGATTGAATGTAACTTTTTATATGAATGGTAATACCAGAATGACACATATTGGTCAAAAAGTTTTGTAAATGCATTAAAATGATACCGAAGTCTAGAAATACATTAGTATTTATAATTGTTATATGTGTCATATTAGCATAAAACCAGTTAAAATTGTTTCAAAACAATAAAAAAGAAACCAGAAATATAATTAACTGAATCAGAAATAAACAACAAAAAAAGGTATCCGGATATTTTTAAAGCTAAAAAAAGAGATAAAAATCTAAAAAAAAGAATGACAAATCATAGCTTAACAGCATTCTTTAGAAGCTATTTATTTTGCTTTAATTTCAAAAAAGAATGATTGCAGAGGAAAATGTTGATGTCATCTGAAGAAAATCTGTTTGATTCATTATAAAAATATTTTTGGATCCGAATGCTATTAATTTGGCTCACATAAAAAGCATTTATCATGGATGAAAAAAAAACAAAAAATTGTTTTTTCTATTAAGTAACGTTAAGGATTTCATATATCCGCTTTGAATGAGGCATAAATATCTTTTAGTCTTTTTTTTCATGTTGTTTTGAGGAATAAGAAATCAAGTGATCCCTAAGGTTGTTTTTGATATTGTGATAGTTATTTATATGTATCGATGAGATTAACACAACAACCTTGACATATGTTTTTTTAAAGATCAAGAATAATCTTTTTATGTGATTATCTTTTTATCTTATTATGCAGATGTAAATCATTGCCTTTGGCATTTATAGTTGGTTTCGATAATGTTTATTCATATCAATGACTAAAATGCAATAGTTTTAATTAATGCTCAGATATACATGCTTATGGTTTTCACTATAAGAGGTATAAGTAAATTTATGCAAATTATCCATACTGTACTTTTATGCTAGTCCTTCACCTTGTCATGGAATTAATAACCTTGACATGTGTATCTTTAAAGATTTAGGAAATCCCTTGCTCTTTCATGCGACCCAAAAGAAAAGTCCCGAAATTTCTTTCACATTCTTTTTTGGGGATATTCCTTTTTTCCCATTTTCACATTAGTTTATCTCTTTTATCTTTATTTATCTCAACATGCAATCTAATTTTTGTTATTTCTAGAAAAATCAGCTCTAAATCAGGGGCGGTCGTTTTGAAAGACGCGCAAAAAAAACTCTTTTTCTCTCTTTTAAACCCTCCGCCTTTTGCCCTTTCTCTCTCTTTCATCTTATAACAACACTCTCAACATCAACAACAATGACAAGAGAAAAAAAATAGGCGTATATAAAAGAAGCAAGAAATTTTTATATATTTTTATTAAAGAGGAAGATTTTTGCCAAACTTACTTGCTGCTTATGTTTTCTTTAGAGGTTAATGACAAACAACAAAATTAGATAAAATGAAATAGGATAGATAAAAACTTTTTTAAATTCCAATCCTCTTTGTTCCATCTTCTTTTTACACGTCAGTTGCCCCTTCTTGGATCTTCAGAGCTAAAAAGAGAGACGACAAGCTGTCTTAAAAAGTGAACGCTTTTTTGCAAAATCTTTTTGTTGTCTGCTTTTTTTAATGCCTTGCTTTGTCTCGCCATTTTTGAGTTCTTAGTTTGAACTTGATTCGAACGATGCTATCTCTCAGTCAATAAAGATGTGATGAATATGTGTAATAAAATTTTATTAAGCTTTTTTGGAAATGAGAATTATGCTGACGCTACATAATAACAATGGCGACAGATTACTTCTATCAAAATTTTGAGCTTTTTCGAGAAAATTTTTTGTCCGGTTTCTTATCTATCGTGTGCTAATTTAGAAATCGGCTGCTTTTTTAAAGAATGAGTTCAAAAAGCGCGATTTAAAATTATTGCTTGGATTCATGGATTCACAAATTTGTCTCCTTTGAGAACTCCTGCTAATAGCTTCAATTTTTCAATATACCGTAATTCACATATACATTCTGTCTTGACGCGATCATTTTTGACACTAATGACGTAATGGTTACTAAATCTAATCAATATTCAAATTTTTAGAACCAATTATGAAACTTTCACTTTTATTTGTTTTTGGTATTATTGCATTCACTTTTGCTGCACCCATTCCAGAAGGTGAAGAAATTGTTGCAACAACAGATGCCTCAACCATTGCCTCGGATGAAGGAGTAACAGCCGTTGCATCAGATGTTCCAGCTATTAAACCTGTCATTGAAGATGCCAACACAACCCCCGCTTTACCAGAAGGTGCTGTAACTGAAACAATTGTTGTTAGTGCACCTGGTGCAACTTCAAATGTTCCAGCACCAGATGAATCAAAAGGTGGTGCTGAAGTTGTTGAACCAGCCGCAACCAGAATTGTAATTGTTGATATTACAACTGCTGCCCCAACAACCCCTGAAGAACCTGAAACTACTGTCGCTGAAGGAAGCGAAGATGCTACAACTGTTGCATCAGAAGATGCCGCATCCTCAGATGCAACAGAAAAGCCATTGGTTCCTCTTACTGCTGAAGAAGAAGCTACCGTAATTGCTAAAGCAGAAAAAGATAATGAAAAGGATAAAGCTGACGAAGTCTCCAAAAATGCCATCGTTACACCTGAAGAAGAAGCTGCCGTTATCGCTGGAGCAGAAAAAGATACTGAAAAAGAAAAAGCTGCTGATGCTTCTAAAAAGGCTGTAATTACTCCAGAAGAAGAAGCAGCTGTAATTGCCGGAGCTGAAAAAGACACTGAAAAAGCTAAAGCCGCCGATGCTGCTGCTGAAGCTACAACCGCTGAAGCCAAGAAGGCTGAAGCTGAAGGCGAAAAGGCAGCTGCCGATGAAAAGTTAGCTGCTGCTGAAGAAAAAAAGACAGAAGCTGAAGGCGAACAAGCAGCAGCTGAAGAAAAGAAATCCGAAGCAGAATCTGAGAAGTCTGATGCTGAAGAAAAGAAGACCGAAGCTGAAACTGCTGCCGCTGAAGCTGCCACCGCACAAGCTGAAGTCACTACTGCTGCAGAAGGTGAAGTTGTTGCAACTACTATTGTCACAGAAACTGAAACTTCATCGTCTGAAGAAAAGAAAGAATAATTTCTAAGTTTCTATAAATATTTAAAAATGCTCATTATTAAAATTTGGCAATAAAAATGGTTTAATTTTATTTTTTAAAAAGTTGTTTATTTTGTTTGAATCGTATCGATCACTTTTTGTCTTGAAATTTTTGTAGATGGAAAATAACATTAATAAAGTTTTTAAAAAAGATAAAAATTTTGTGAAAAAACAGAAATTGAATATCTAAAATTTTTGTCCACAGAAGTATAACATTTCTCATCAGCCAAATTTTTAGCTAATAACGGTTTAAAAAAAAATCAAATACAACACCACATGTTCTGAATGTCTGATAATATCTATTATTGACATTTTTGAATCGATAGTTTTTGTGTTAACAAATTATGATAGTGCTTTTAAAACATATATAAAAAGGTTTTACAAACCTTCTGGATCAAGTTCAGCTTCACCTCCATACAGGTTTTTGTGTAACAATTTCAGAAGCTGTAATTGCAAAGGAATAAATATCAGCTGGTGCAGTACCATATATCTCTCCATCACTTCGAATAATCTCTGGTGCACACCATAACAAATTTTCAGGATCTTTTCTTTCATAATAGTGAAATGGATATAGCCCACAGAGGGTAATCTTAACTTGCAAAGATAAAAATTTTAGGGAAAAAAGAAGCTGAACATTTAAAATTTTCGTCCATGAAAGTATAACATTTCTAATGATGCATTAAACTCATATTTTTACTAAAAATGGTTAAAAATAAGAAAAAATTCAAATTTGGTGCTGGTTGACCACGTGTATGCCGACATTATGAGCTTAAAGTTGCCCCTCCTAGGGCACTATTCTGTGGCTCATCCCTGTAAATGAATTTTATGTATTTTTAAATTTTTTGCTGCAAATATGCTCACGCATAAAACAAAAAGAATAAATGGAGATCATAAAAAACAACTTGACAAAATATTAGAATCTTAAAATATTAGTGTTGTTTTAAAAACAGTTAAAAATAAAATCCAAATGTTTTCTGCCGAATTTTTTAAATCGCCGCATAAATATATTCCGCTCAAGAACCAAGGGTATTGTAACTTCTTCTCTCAATCTTCTTTTACCTTTTTTAGCTCCTCATTTGTTTCTGTTATACTTTTTTGTTTGTGCAAAATTGTTAAAGTAATATTTTACTTTTTAAAGATTATTATTTTTTTCCAAACATGAACGACTACGTAAACGAATTGAAAAAAGCTGACCTTGAAGAATGGGCAGCAGCTATGGAAAATAAATTGGAAGAGCTTTTTAAACATTGTGAAATTTATTCTGCTGGTGTTGTAAGTTTGTTTTTTTTGCATTACCATTTTTTTATTTATTAACTAAACATTTCTAGTTACAACTTCATAACACTGCTGATTGTGGAATTATTATTGAAATTGTTAAATCTCGTTCTGGAAGAGAATACTTTGTTGTTGTTTTACTTCGACGCGCATGTATTAGTTTTATTCCAGTGGATGAAGCAGAATCTAAACATGATCACCTTGCTATTGGAACATCAGTAGTTATTCTTAAAAGTATGGTAAATGATATTGAAAATGTAAAAGTTTCTGATATTTTTGATTATCAAGAAAAACGTCTTGTTGCTTTATGTGGCGTAAGTTGTGTTCAATAATCTATATATGGTACATACTTTAATGTTTTGTTTTTATAGTTTGTTGCAAGATATATTTATCGATATAATGATGATGGTAAAAAAGAAGCACAATATTTTATTGGCAAGTTAAGAATTACTAATCTTGCAACAGATTATTTTCATTATGAATCTTCATCTGAAGATGATGATCCCTCTGATAGTGATTCATCATTATCTTCTTCTTCTACTAAAAGTGGTGATTCAACAACTGATAGTGAATTCTCTGATAGTGATGCAGATTCTGTTACAAGTGCAGATAGTAATGATGATAAAGAAGAAGAAGGAGCTGAAGAACGTCCAGCCGATGATGAATATGATGAAATTCCTGAAGGATTACCTGACGAAGAGTCAGTTATCTATCTTCCAAATATTGTTTATAGACGATTTCTTGTACCAAAAATTTTGCTTGATTGTCGATTTCGTGAGGATGAATTTTATACTCGTGATAATATTCCATTTGTTTGGATGCCTGGAGTATTTGCTTCAAAGAATTGTCTTAATGCAACAGAACGTATGCAAGTTTTAATTGTAAGTTTTTTTGAAACTTGTTAATTCTTTTATATTTTGCTTATTATTTAGCCATGGAAAATTCCTCAAAATACAATTTGTCATCAATGCGAAAATGAAATTGATATTCCAGAACCTGTAAGTTCTTTACTTTGCTTCTTTTCCGTTTGTAAAATATGCAATTTATCTTTTTAGAACACATTTCGTGGTTGTTTTGTTGATGATACTCATATCTTTCTTTCGCTTGCACCACATTCTCTTGCATTATTTTCTGGTTTCTATGATTTCGATGGTGAAAATCCATTAGGTCGTTTTCTTATCATTGATGAAAACGGCTTTGATGAACATTTGAATACTTTTATTGTTAATCATGCAGATTTTGAAGCTGCAAATCCAGCCGATTTTGAAGAAAACACAACTACTCCAGTTTTTTTTATTCCTACTGTAAGCTTAACTCTATTATTAAAATTTCTTAGTAATGATGGTTTTCCTTTACAGGAAAATGGCGAATTTGAATGTAAACTCAATGAAATATTTGGTTTAAGTCATTTCTATCAGCATCGTTGTAAATGTTGTTATATTTATGATCGTTATGGTGTTATTGAGAATATGCCTATTAAAGGTGTTAAGTATCCTGTCAAAATTAATCGAGATTATCAAGATGGAAAATATTTAACAGTTGTTGAAATTTATCCTGTACCTGAAATGGGCTTTAAAGAAAGATCTATTGAAGATAAGATTGAAGTAAGTTTAATTCTTTTTTATAACATTGATTTATACCGTAACCTTTTTTTAGAGTACAGGATTTGTTGTTGATGATCAAATTATTTATTGTCGTGAATATGATTATGTTCCAATTTATTATTCAAAAGAAAAATTCAAACTTCAACATGGAACTTTTGGTAAAATTGTTGCAAGATATGATGTCGGATTGCAACAATATGATTTAACATTATTTATATTACTTGAAAAAATAGAAAAAATTGCACCAATTTATACAAGTCCTGATAAAAGAATTTGTGTAAGTTTTTTGATTGCATTTATACAGTTTATCATAATTTATTTCATTTTTTAGTATGAAGTTGATGTTGAAAAACAAAATGGTTTTTATGTTAACGATTTATTTGGAATTATTAGTATTAAACCTTATCGACTCGTTAGTAAGAAAAAGAAACTTATTGTAAGCTATGTTGGAAATGAACCAAAATATCAAACAGCCTTTGAAGAAAATGAAGAATATGCAATTATGCTTAAGGATATTAAAGATCCAGATGAAGCTCAATCTAACTACGCTGTACCCTCACATCCTGTTTGTTATGTTTAAGTTATTTGTTTTGTAAACTTTTTTGTTAACAAAAATTTTTGTTTGCATTTGATAATAAAAAAATGTTTTACAACATTTGTTACATATTTATTATTTGTCTTATTACAGTATACTTTTGTTACATTGGAGTTGGCTTTGAATTTTTAATCAATGATATGATCATTTCCATCACCGGTGCAAAGAAAATATGTTTCCATAACGCCCTTGAAAAAAATATTTGCGATTATTTTGATGGAATTGGTATACTGTAACTTACTTTTCCTTTGATAATTACTTCACCACGTGATACCGTTTCATATCCACCAATTATCTTTGTTAAGTAATGATTCGTACTTGATGAAAGATGAACTTTTCCAGCTGAAAAAGATGTGAATGATTACTGTAGTTTTGCTAGTGTGTTAAAATAAAAAATATTTTGTGTTAGTGGATTACAGTATCATTTAAGCGGTATGAGCAAGGATAAAAAGATGATAACTTACGCTTTCCATTTGATTCCATTCTTGATGCAGTATTTACCGTATCCCCAAATAGACAATATCTTGGCATTGTCAGTCCTACTACGCCGGCCACACATGGTCCTAAAAACAATGATTTGTAGATAGCAGTACTTGCTTAAAAAACTAACCAGTATGTAGCCCAATTCGGATATTAACTTTTTCATTTGGTAAATGTGGAATTTTAAATTTTTTAATTGCCTTCAAAAAACCCATTGACATTTCAGCAATATCTGCAGCATGCCGATCACCATTCCTCGCTGGTAACCCACTAACACATAAATATCCATCCCCGATTGTTTCCACCTTATAACAATTATGTTCATCAATAATTGTATCAAAAGTAGAATAGAGATCATTCAAAAGATTAACAACTTGTAGTGGAGTGCATTTTGATGCTAAAGTTGTAAATGATACAACATCTGAGAAAAAGATTGTAACCTGCAAAATGTTTGTCATTGTTTTGTCATGTATACTATAGCTCTCACCGATTCAAACGACTCTGGTTCAACGCTTTGTCCAAGTTTAAGTTTATCGGCAGCACTTCGAGGAAGCATACGATAGAGTAGGATATCAGATTTCTTTTTCTCTTCTCCTAATTCTCGAGTTCGGACTTCAACTTCTTGTTCAAGATTTGTTGCATATTGTTCCAAAACTAAAATATTCATATTTGAATTAATGGATTTGATATATCTCTTTTGGCAAAGATCACTTACTGCTAAAAACATGATCCATTAAATTTCGAGCTTTTCCACTGTGCATTGATTTAAGCAAAGTTTGTACAACTTTAATTGAAGGTCGATCATTTGGTTCCTTAAAAATGTTATTGATTGCTTGATGGATTGGAATACTGTCACTTACTTCAGCCCAGCAGTCTCGAATCAAATGGAGCAAAGAAGTATTTACATCAAAAGCAGAATCAACAGCAAGCGAAGGACGAAGAGGAGATTTTCCACCTTTTTTGACACGATATACAATTTCTGAAAAATATATATATATGTATGTCTAATTAATAAGATTGTAATAGCGTTGGTAAACTCTAAATGTTTTACAAACCTTCTGGATCAAGTTCAGATTCGCCTAAACTCCATACAGGTTTTTGTGTAACAATTTCAGAAGCTGTAATTGCAAAGGAATAAATATCAGCTGGTGCAGTACCATATATCTCTCCATCACTTCGAATAATCTCTGGTGCACACCATAACAAATTTTCAGGATCTTTTCTTTCATAATAATGAAATGGATATAGTCCATAAAGTGTAATCTTAACTTGCCATCGTTCATCAATTAAACATGTTCGAGAACTTATTTCACCATGATAATGAAAGAGTGGAGAATTATGTAGGAATGAAATTCCTTCGGCGATATCACGAATTAAAGAAACCATAAAGAAGCCATCCATTGTCACTTGATTTCTTTCAATGACATCCTAGAAAATGAGTAAGATGAAACCTTTGAAGAAAATTTTGGAATAGGGGTTCTGTTGCAATAGTCAAATTCAAAAAATATTGCATTTTTCCAAGAATTTGAGTGGGTATTAAAATGAGACATAAACAAATACTGAGTAATAGCTTTTTGTGGCATTAATGAAAAGAAAAGGTTTCTTTAAAATATTTAACTGTAGAAATGACTTCAAATGACGTTTATCGAAAGGTACAGTATCCTCATAAATTAAATTTGTACATACCCTTAAACATCCTCGACTACAGTATTTCCATAGAGAAAAATACATCGGCCCATCCATTGATAGCCCAATAAATCTGCATAAATTATCATGATTCAATTGTTGCATCTAAAATCCTTATTTAAGAAATATTCCTACCTTTTTCTAATAACTTACCGCTCTAAAAACAACATGATCTCTCTCAGTAAATTTTGGCCTTGATGCATGCTTCTTTGCAACAACAGTTTCTTTATCCAAAAAATAGAATTCAAAATGTTCAGTATCTTTTTTGCTTGTATGTGTTAACTTTGTTGATGTCGAGCTTACAGATGATAACATAGATCGAGAAGATTTTGCTATATCTCGATCCTTTTCATCTGGTTTAACAAGTCGAACAAATGCTATTTGCCAAAGCTCATCCATTTTTCGTCGATTTTCTTGTCGAACTCTAAAAAATGAGATTATAGTTACAGTAAGTTTTATAGGATTTGGTAAGATTAAGACAATATAAAGGAAATTTAGCGGATATTTCAATGCATAACAAGTAAGCTAAAGAAAGTTAGAAAACCTCCTGGCAAAATAAATCAAAAGAATTAATGTTTTTAATGCGCAAATAAACAAATAACAACTCATCAGACATTCCAATTTCAAGAAAAAACACTACGTCGTCGCAGCAGCAACTTAAAACTTCTCTAATTGAAATTTAAAGTGCTTTGGTCACTGGAGTGAACTTTTTTTAGAGATGAAAGTAGTTTGTTACAAACGTGATTTCTGTCTGTTTTTTTTATCAAATTTCAAAAAATGAATTCGATGTTTTTAAATTTTGTTTACCTGATGGAATAATAAATTGCCAAGCATAAGATGATAAG
Source organism: Panagrolaimus sp. LJ2400 (assembly GCA_024447215.1). Lineage (NCBI taxonomy): Eukaryota > Metazoa > Nematoda > Chromadorea > Rhabditida > Panagrolaimidae > Panagrolaimus > Panagrolaimus sp. LJ2400. The sequence continues at coordinate 1,506,871 of JAMRYA010000018.1, read as the reverse complement.
AAAAGCAATGATAAGAATAATTCCACCAATAACAAATCCAAGATTAGTTTCGATAAAACTTGGTGGACACGCAGATCCATCAAAATCACATACTGGATGTGACAATGGCCGAACCCCACCTCGATTTGCCCATACAACTTTTTCATCTTGAAACTGTGGAATTATATTCTGAAAATATTGATGTATAATTATACGTTTTTGATTAAAAGATTTGGAATACATGCCATGCTTTTTATGCCAGCTTCAAATTAACAGAACTTACAGAAGTGCTATTATCTTTTCGTTCAATAACATAAAAGACTTTTTGGTTTCCATTTGCATCTAATCCAAAAATATTGATTGTAGGTTCTCGAGTTCCATTATTATTCATTTTTACAAGACCAGAAAATCCATTAAAACTTCCAACAACATTGCTATGAACTAATGTACCATTTCGATATGCATTTGGATCATTTGGATATTGTCGAATTGTACGATTGACAGCAAGGGCATACAAATAAAATGTATCATATAAATATGCGGCTTGTTTAGTTATCTGAAAAATGTTTGAACATAATAAGATTTTTAAACAGTTCTTGAAAACTACAGTAAACTACAATATATAAACTATTAAAAATTTTCAATGTTTATATATTCCTCATTACTGTCATTGTAAAAACAGTTTACAACTTACATTTGTACCATTTGGTGGACAATCTGCTCCTGCACAATTAATGGGCCATTCAAACATTGCTGCACGAGCTTGTTCATAAAAGTTATCAATATTATCAGGTAATTGTTGTAAATCAACAATTAAAATTTTTTCACAGGCTTTTTTAATTACACTATCTCTTCCATCTGGAGCTGTAGTGGAGCCAATCCAAAATGGAACAGAACCTATAATAAAAACATTTAAGTATAAACATTTTTAAAAGTCTATGGTTAACAACTTTATTACTTAAAGTTATAGTTTAACCATATTCTCTAACCTTGCACCGACTCACCAAAGCCAATTTGACTTGTTTGAACATAAACATATACATAATCATTTGTTGCCATTCCTTCATCCATTGCAGCAGCAATAAAATTTCTTTTATCAGCTGGATATTCATAACATGCTACAATAATTCGAGCTTGAGTTTTCATTCGTCGTAGAGCAGTTCGAAGTTGAGTAATTGAATCTTTTGTTGTATCACGTTTATATACCATTGTCTAAAAGAAAGTCAAATAAGGTATTGTAATTGAGAGAACTTGTTGTGAGATTAGATACCATATTGTCGTTGGTGGAGACGTATGAATCCATATCAGCTTGAATATATGCACATCGAGGAGTTGCATTATCAATAAGAGTTGCATAAAAGAAAGCAAATTCATTCCATTCAAAAACTCGAAAAAGTTCTCCTAATGCTTGAACAAGTCTAAAATTGTTGACATTAATCACCATTTAAATTTCCAACATAAAACTTACGTATACGTGCTAACAGAAGTTGATGCAAGTGTTGGATATTGTTGTGTATTGGACAGCTCTGCAGAAAGTACAGTACTCCATGCAAAAACTGGAAAATTATAAAATGCTCCAATTGTTGCTGCCATTGCAACAGCTGTAAAAATACTGGTGCTTAAAATTTTTGTATTTGAAAAATGTGAACTTACAAGATGAACATGCTGGCCCAATAATAACATCAACATTTGAATCTCTTATCAACGAAATGGCGCCTCCAGCAGATTGAGCTTCATTACATTGATCAAAGAAGAAGGTGAAGCTGGAAAAAACGTAATTATAACATAATTTGGATTTTATGTGATGCAAAACTTTAAAAAAATGGGGAGTAAGTAAGCATTGGTAACTTGTGCTTTGGTATAATTGTAAGCTTCCTTTGATCTTTTGCCGCCCACAACAGAAAATCAGAGAAGAGTTCGTTACAATTTCTGTCTATTGTCTTTGGCTATTCACTTTATATTAAAAATAACTTACGTAAAATTAGTATTTCGTAGCAGTTTTTCTGATAATATTTTATTCATTGCAACTGTTAGTCCCCCTGCTGTTCGACTGTAACTGATTGTTGTATCTAAAGCTGTAAGCCCACGGGGAAACATTGCTCCAACTCGAATTGTTCGAAATGGATGTGTTACTGGTGATGTTGATGGAGAGGGAGGCATTGGTGATGATGATGATGCCATTGATGTTCGAGTTGTTGATGAAGACGTTGGTGTAACAGGTGATAAAGTTATTTGTTGTAAGCTTGTTGTTGCACTTGAAGATGACGTCATAAGCGTTGTAAGAGTTAATGGTGGTAAAATTGTTGGTGATAAAGATGATGGAGCTGAAGTTGTTGTTATAGCCGGAAACCATGAAGATGACTAAAATTTTTCGAAAATAATTATATGTTTTGTTTTTCCTTAATCATTTACCTGCGTTGTTGTTCCCAAGATAATAGTTCCATTTTGTCCAAAGGATACTGTAATAATATTAAAAAATAATAATAAATAATAAAATGCCAACATTCTTCAAGGCCTTAAGACCGACACAAATGAAAAGAAGTAAATAAAAAAAGAGACTTATTAATCTTTCGAATTCTTTTTTGTATCTACAAAACCAATGTCTTCTTTTTAGGCTTCTTTCTTTTTAAAATAAAATAACGTCAAGAAAACCTTGAAAGTTTTAAGAAAAATAAAAAAATTATTCATTTTTTGAAGAAAAGAAAATATGGGATGCTAGAAATTAAAAGAGGATATTGTAATAACAATGACATAGTTAATGTAAGCTTTGATCATATATCATACAATGAAGAAGAACCTAGGAAATAATAACAGAATGACGAAGAAGGAGGGGTTGTAATGAAAAAGAAGATGACAGAAGCCAAGTTTTTGAAATTTTAATAATGAAGTTTTTTTACAATTGTTGAAATAATAAATGTTATTTTCGTATATAGCTCTTCGTCATTTTTATAGTAGCTTCTCTTTCAGACTTACAGTATCTTCTTTGAAAAAAACTGAGTTATGTGGCATATTATCTGTAGATGAGAAGAAAAACTTGAAGTTATTTTCAGACTTTAGAAAATATAATTTTACAAAAAGTATCTTTGTTGAATCACCACTAACAGTATCGAGAGGACAATTTTTATGTAAATTTTAAAAAACTTTTTTATTTGTCTTTTTTTCTTGCTCCAAGTCATCACATTTTCATCTTTAAAATTTTCTGGAAGATGGTCAAATTCTTTATATTATTTTTTGTTATCTTTTCTGTATTTCATAGCGTCGATAGTTATGCCAATTGGCTTATTAGAGTGGGAATCGAAACAAATAAAACAATTCGAAATTCAATTGAAAGTAGTCAAATCTCATTCAAAATTGAACATGATCATGTTTTAATGGCTGAAATTGGTAATGGCTTATTTATTGGAAGCGCACAAGTTGAATATCGTCGATATCCACCACCTGAAGAACAAATGTACGGTAGCTTTTTATTAAGAAGTTATTAATTAATTTTGTTAATTTTAGTTGTAAAACAAAAATTCTTAATGCTCCAAGTTATGCAGGTAGAAAATTTGAAAAATTTCTTACAACATTTGTTAATCCAGAATTTGGATTTTTAACTCTTGCCAATAATATTGCTATCAGTGCTGTAAGTTTACTTTTTATCTCTGAAAATTAGATTTTTTTCTTTAATATCTCGATAACTGTTTTTAGATTAAATTTGCTGATCCTCCATCTACATTATATGTAAAAATTCTTCAAAATACAAAATTATATGCTGGCCAAACATTGAGATATTATGGTATCGAAAAGGGCACTGCTTCTCGTCAAAATGTTCAAGTTGTTGATTTCAAATATTGTCTTGAAGCATTTGATCCAAATCACCTATTTTTATTGGATGAAAATGAACAATTTTGTACGACTTCTCCTGATGTTTGGAAAGATCAAAGTGTTGAACATTTTATTAATGGTTTACTTTTTGCTTTTAATGATAAAATTGAATATAATGAACTTAATGAATTTGATAAAAATGAACCTAATGAACTTGTTGGAATTGAAAGTATGAGTAATGGACAGTATTGTAAGTCTTTGTTATTATTTCACTGAATTAGATGATGCCAAAGTGGCTTAACATTTCTCTTAATAATATTATACTTTTTTTAGCTCTTTCAACATTTGTTCCATATCATTGTGATGGCTTTCTTAAACTTTTTGGCGAAAAACCTTGTGAATAATGCTATGTTTTATTTAAATATATTAATGAAATATGTGTAACCTTGTATGTTTATTTAATAATGTATTTTTTATTTTGACTTGAAATAAATGATAAGACTATTGTATTACATTGGATTTTACCTTCCTGAAAGACTTTCCTGTCAAATCAGAAGAAAATAAACAGAAATCTGCAGGAAATAAAAACACACAAAAAAGCACTTTGATTTTTGCTGCTTGCTGATAACTGCGATAAAAGATCACATAAATTGTTCGCATATAAAAAAGAGGTAGGCACAATGATTGCCAGTGTGTAAACACAATGTTCCATTGAAAAAAAAGATTAAAAAATATTCCAGGGGTATACATCATGTATAATAGATGAACGCCCTTTTAAAACCCACACATTTTGATTAGCAAAGGATCATGCAATTGATCAAAAAACTATATAATAATTATAAATTCAAAAAATTTAATAAAAAAGTGATGTGATAACAACAAGAGAGAAGTGACATCAGATCAAACGTGAAAAAATGATGCTTGTCAAAAAAGATTATTCAAATAATCTACACCAAAAAACTGAAAGATAGTTTCCAGTATAAAAGACAGCTGAATCCTCCCAAAAAGACACAATCAGTCCAGCAGGGACCATCTACAGTTAAGAAGAGAAATCGGAAAACTTTCAAAAAAATGTTTTCTAAAATTATTCTTCTTTTAGCTGTTTGTGCTTCAGTTGCTTATGGTAAGGTTTTTTAAGATAATAGTGTTACATAAAACATAATAATTCTAGGAGCAGTTTTTGATCCATATAGCCGAAGATATGACATTTGTAAAGATACAATGGATACATTGTTAGATGTTCCATCTGGTTCAACCTCTTGCAAGCTTGTCTCTGGTTTATATGCCCTTTCATCAAAGGGTGCATTAACTGCTACCCAAAATTCAACATACAATCAATGGATCCAAAAGATTGAAGTTGATGTTGTCAAGAATGCCGTCTATACCACCAAAAAAGCTAAATTCGTCAAGATTGCTGCATTATTTGAACAATTCCAACTTGAACAATCTGCCATTTATTCCAAGATCCAATACTTCAATATCTCAACCTGGGGACCATTTGAAACTTTAGTATCTATTTCAACAGAATGGAATATGCAATCATCTTTGGAACTTGTTGTTGCAACTTCATCAAAAGGAAACTGTAAATTATTCGATTTACTTTTATCTGCTTGTGCAGGAGATAGCGAAAAACACACCGCTCTCTCAGCATTCATCGAAACAGAACTTAAGGTCATTGTCAAAGATAAAACCAAGACTCAAGTTGATATCATTAAAGCAATTTTCAAAGCATTTAAAACCAAATTCTTTATTGGAGCACAATCTTCATGGATGACATATTTCTATACCCTTAATCTCAATGGATATTTCTCATTCAGCCAATGGAGTACTGTTGCAGTAACATATGAAAGACAAACCAGCATTGATGTAACTCTATCAGGACAAGGAATGGATTGCCCCTTCATTCTTTCTTTGAATGCATCCCTCTCTTCCACATCCTATACTCTTACACAAAAATCATTCATTAAACAAATAATGAATTATTTCATTCAACAATGGACTACTGTAATTACTGTTGAAGCAAGATTAACCCTTATTTCAATGAAATTCTCAGAATCTATTGATCTTTCATATGCTAACTTTGGATGCTTGAATTCTATTAATATCAATGGATTTGGTTCATTCTGGAGCATCATCATTTTCAGCTGTCAAGTATGTCTTACTATAATAGTATCTTGATTAAAACCATTTTTTAGAAGACCCGCATTCCACCATCATGTGGCTGCCCAGTTCCAACCTTCAGTGATGAAGTTACCACCGAAATGCCAGAAATCACCACTGAAGCAATGATGACCACTGAAATGCCCACTACTGAAATGACAACTGAAGCCCCAACCACAGAATTCACAACAGAAATGACCACAGAATTTTCAACTGCAGCTACATCAGAATCATCAACATGGGACTCCACATTCTCATCCATAACATTCCCATCAACAACGTCTGGATGTTCGTGCAGCTGTGAAATGTAAAGATACTCACTACATGCACATATATAAATACGTACATACATATATTTATTTTTCGATAAACTTTTGTTATTAAAGTTGACCTAAATTTATTTATTTTTAAACGTAGATTAGATAATAAAACTTTCGTGTTTTGCTATATTGTTAGTTAACAGCAGAGTTTTTCGTTTGCAAAAGATGGTACTGTTTCATAAAACACATGTAGCTCCTACAAATACCATGCTAGAAAAACTCAAGTCTTGGCTTTTTCAAGCATTTAAAGTCGCTTTTATGCAAATTGTCACAATTGTCTATGAAACTTCTTTTTAGATTCTAACAGCATTTTTCTTCAAGCAACTGACGCTTCTTGTTTCTAAGAAATTGATTATGAAAAATTCAGTTAATTACTTGATTATTTTAATAACTCTCTTTTCTATTATACCAACTTTAACAGAATCCGAGAATATCAATTTCCAATTTATGGCTGCAACATCAAAATTTAAATATGCAATTATTAAGCCTGAACATGACAAAATTGCTGAGCATTTTATTAATTTATCTGATAAACTTTTGATGGTTGCAATCGCGCCAAATTTATTTATTGGTCCTGCGCAACTTCGATATCGTCGTGTTGAAAGTCCGTTTGAACAGGTGTAAGTTTTTGTGTTAGAATTTCTATGAATACTCATTAATTTATGCTTTAGGATTACTGTAACGAGGGTTGAATATTCTCCAATCAAAGATGGCTTTGTTCAAGATCAAACTATTCCATATGATAAAGATGGATTTATTTATTCAAGCCCACATTATGGTATTTTAACTTTAGCAAGTAATATTTTATTTAAAAAGGTTATTTTTTGGTTTTACTGAACGTAATAATGTACACTAGTAGTTACGGAAACATTCTAATCAAATTAAGCTTTTAGCTAGAAATTGGTGATATCTTTAATCCTTCAGAATATCCGGTAACAAAGATTATCAAAGATTTTAAAGTTCAAGCTGGTGATTCTCTTTTTGCTGTGACGCTTTTCAGAGGAAAACTTGAAGTTCGAAAAGTGAAAGTGCTGCAATTCTCAAAATGTGAAGCTCTATTTGATCCGGAAGGTCTTTTTATTCTTGACGAGGAAGAACAAATTTGTACGCAAGAAGTTGAAAAACGAAAATCAAAGAACCCTCAAACAATTCCATCTTCATTACTTTTTTCTAAAAATGATAAGCATGGATTTGTGTTTGTTGGAATAACAAGTAGAACAAGGGCTGGACTTTGTGAGTTTTTAATTCTTGCGGCTGATAATGATTTAACTTTTTTTAGCTCTATCAACATTCGCACCGTATCATTGTGATTTTATGAAAGCATCATTTAAAAATGAAATATGTGTTTAAATATTGATTTGGATTTATTTTTGTTGAACTAATTGTAAAATTAAATTGATTAATAAATACGTTTCTCGGTATTGGAATTGCTAGAACATTGAAAACGGACATCCGATTATATATCAAATTATGACGCAGATTACTGTATCATATTATTGTATATTCCCTGTCAATGAATTCTTAAAGAAGACAACTCGAGGTGCAAATCAACCAAAGCAAAAAGTGCTCTACCGTATCCCAGGAAAAATCGTAAACGTTATGTAATAGAAAACCATCCTTCAAAATAACAAAAAAGATTGTAACAAAAACTTTAATAATTATGCAATCAATAAATCACAAAAAGAAACTCACACACTAAAGCTCACTGATATCCAATCAGAAAAAAATCAAACAAAAAAACTAAGCAGCACGATGAAAAATTGTTCAGCTTTTATTCTTTTGGTGGTTCTTCAATTCGAAGTTCTAAAACATTATCACGACAACTTTCCCCATAAAAAACACGACGAGATTCATAGATATGTTCACAGCCAAGAATTCGAACAGCATTATTTGCGCTCTATAAAATATACATTAAAAACTATCAAACAAAATAGCGATAAACTCACTCCAAGATAGCGTACCAAATTTCTTGTAGATGACAGTTCAAAATCTTTGAATACTTTATCTGCCCAGTCAACAAAGATAAAAAGAATACGAGATCTGTTAATCTAAAGTGGCACCAACAAAGAAATCCAAGATGAACAAACCAACAACAAAACTCACTCGTTCTTCGATTTCAGCCATAGTAAAAGGAGTCAAAACAATAATATCACAATTTGTACATTTATCAAGATTAGCACGCCATGTTTTTCGATGAAGTTTACCAACATTGACACCAGTTTCACGAGCCATATCAGAAAAAATACGAGCAGAACGATTTACAGCATTATCATCTTCACAAAGCACAACAACCATTGGAGATAATCGAGTAGGATGTGTACGATCGTATTCTTTGTATTCCATAATGTGTGGAATGGTGCAAATGGCAACAGCAGTTGAAAGTCCAGAAAGATGTGGAACATGGATAATGTAATCTGCTTCTATAAAATCATATATTAACGAAGAAGGAATGTGAAGAAAATAAACATACGTCCTTTATGCTTGAAATATTCTGACATTAATAGGCTTTGGCAGGAAGTTAATTCTGTAATACCCGCCTCTTTTGCATTGTCAAGAAGCTTTTCAGGAAGATTGAAATTAGCAACATTCCTAAAAAAAGTTAGTAACCACTTGCATTTATCAACTTTAAAAATAACATACTTCTTTAAACCCTCAACATCAATCCAATATCTTGTAGAAAAATCAAGGAGAGCAATATTGTAATGAAAGGATTGCGACAAAACAGGCTGTCCAGGAGAAAAACTGTTCAATGAAGAATTGCTGGCATATGTTGAAGACGAGAGCATACGGTTGCGATACTTGTTTGCTGGTGGACGATACATTTTGAGTATTATTTGATAATTATTAATAATTATCAAGTAACAATGAATGTAAAAAAAAACAGAGAAAAAGCTGTGATGACGTTGAAAAATGTGTCAAAAAAATTGTTAAAGAAGAAAAGTTTTTCAGTTCAACAGAATTTTCGTTTCAAGACTTGTCGTTACTTGTACAGTAACATTTGTTGTAGTATCGCAAAATACAGGTATAACTTTCTAACAATATTTCAAAATTTTAATACAACCATTTATTTATGAACAACGTTGAACTTTACATAACATCGAAATAAAAAACATTACACATAGTACATATCTTTTACATTCTATAATTACAAAAACATTTAATTTCTTGCAGTTGGAGGTGATTTATTGCTTGGAGATGAACGTTGAGTTGAATTGGATTGTACTGTTGCTTGTGGCGATCGATGTGAAGCAGTTGTTTTTTGAGCTCCAGTTTGTTGCTGGGTATGATCAGATCTAATTGAATGATGACTATTCTTTCTTGAATGTTGTTGTTGAGAGTGAGAGCGAGATTTAACAGGATATATTGGAGTTGAAGCTTCATGTGTTGAGACCGATTGATGTTGTTCTACTTCACCAGTTGAATATTCAATAGAATTTGGTGGTGGTGATCCAAGGAAAGAAGATGCAAATGAAGAAAGCTTTAAATCATCATAAAATCGAAATGATGCTGGAAGTTTGTGTGCCACTTCTCTCAGCGAGCGAGTTGTTGTTTCAAGAACTTCTGTTGGAAGTGATTTAAGAATTATTTGGAAGATTGAAATTGTTGATGAACCGATTACATGCAGAATTGTTCTAAAGATAATAATGTTTAAGTTCTATATGATGCAAGAAACATACCTATGATGATTTAGTTTTGCTTCAAGTTTTCCGATATATTCAATAACTTTTACACTTTCTGGTATTTCCAATTTTGCATTATATTCTTGTAGCTTTGGTCTTTCATATTCTTGCAGATAACGAACAAAATCTTTCTATGGTTATACTATTATTGCAATTAATGAAAGTAGTAAAAACATACTTTAACAGATTTTCGATCAACTGCTTCCAGACCATATACTTCCCCCAAAACACACACAGCATTAAATGCAGTAATAGCGAATTCAAGTCCACATGAAACTTCTGTGGCATGTTGAATTAAGATTTTTTGATTCTTTTCCATCCATGCTTCCATATCCACAGTCTTCTTCAACCAAGATCCACTCATTTTAACTAATGTTCGAAGTCGAGAAAGACATGCTACTTCAATTGGAGTTATTAAATGTTTAGGAGTCTCTGCACGTGCTTCTAACATATCATTTTGTGGATTTGCTAATGCTTCTAAAATAATATACTGTAATTGTTGTTGACAAAAGAAATTACATACCAGCAATTCGTTTTTGAATCAACGCCAAATCTGTCATTGTCTCAGTTACATTATATCCTTTTTCAAGCTTTTTTGCAATATTCTTTGCTGCCTTTTGACTTGTTGATGCTTCCATTGATTCTTCGTCGTTTTCTGTTGAATTATTGTCATTATTTGATGTACCAAAGCATCGTTCAGTTAATGGAATTTCATAGAGCTTTCGAATATCATTTGAATAATTCTTTAATGCTTTTCTCTAAAAGTAAAACAATAAAGTGATGAGATGCATAATTTGAAGCACATGTATTTTATAGATGTATCTTATACATCGATAAGACATCCATCATTACTACCGGCGGTTATAACCGCGGTTACTCATTAGAATCAAACAAAACTTACAGTCCAAGACATAAAATATAGCATTCCAATAGTTTTTGTTAATTGATCATCTGTTGGAATTCCACTTTTTGGTGTTACAGCTGCAGATTTTGATTTTCCAGTTGTAACAGGAGTTTTAGGTGATGCATTTTCTTTTCCAGCACCTTGTCGATGTAGATGTTGTTGTTCGAATGGATTATATGATGGAATTGAATGTTGAGAAGGTCGACGATAAAAATGTGGTGAAACAAGTTCTGATGAAGTTCCAACAAATTCTAATCGATTGTCTTCATTTTCTTCAGCATTTTGCAATTGTTGATAGCGAGCTCGTCGAAACATTGTTATTGGTTTTGTTGGAAATGCAAAAGTGAGGGGCGACGTTACTTGTATGGTACTTAATGCTAGTGATAAAAATTTGCATATAAGCACCATACAATCATTTGACGACAATTTATTTTTCTGTTGTTTTGTTTTCATACGTTTTGCCTCTTTGTGAATGTTGAAAAAGCGGTGATAGAGTTTGTTTTCCAGAAACCCCCATAAACAGAATTTCCATTTGCTGAACGTAACGGACTTTGTAGTTAAAGGGAACAAATACCCATTTTTTAAAATGATTTTATGTCTCCGTATGAGCAGGAACAAAAAGTGTTTTTAAATAACCTAGAATTAAAACCATAAAAAAAGGATACTCAAAGATATTTAACATGCCTTGTATTAATTGTATATATTTAAAAATAAGTAAAGTCCAAATTTTATGACTAAAAACAGAAGGGAAGCAAAAAAATATTTAAGCCATAAAGATGCTGTCATTGCTGTAAATTATTTTTATTCATTGTCCAAAATGAATAATAATAATACTCAAAATTTTTCTTATGTAACTCTAGAATATTTGGAAGCTTATGGTGCACGGCTCCGCTGGAATTCAGCATTTAATTTTCCCATAAATGGATTAGCAGCATTTTTAATCTTGAAATATTCTACCCCCGCAATGGGACTTTATAAATATTTTATTTTAGCGACAGTTTTTAGCGCATTTATTATGGATTTTCATTCCTCATTTATTTATGGCTTTTATAATTTTGTTCCTTTAACCATTAGCTGCCCAACAGGAATTACAAAAAGCTTGGGATGGTTTTGGGGGACAGCAGTTAATTATGTGAGTAACTTTTTTTATGATTACGTAATTTAATTAAAGCACATGTAATACATGGATTACATGTGGTTTAATTAACAGTTTTTGATAAATGTAATGCAGTTGTTTTAAAATTGGTTCAATAAGGTTTCCAAAAGGTGACAGTGTTAGCAGTTGTATCTTGTGAAAAGCTTTTCTTAGATAGTCGACCGCGAGAAAAGATCAAAGGCGGCTACATTTGAAACAAGTTGGGCGTATCACGTTAATCAATTCTAAAAGCCTTATCTACAAAATGTTTTCGAAATTGATAATTAAGATGATGAAATTTTGTTCACAAAACTTATTTTAAAATTATAAACTAATACCAAAAAAACCATTTTAAGACAGTGATTCATTTCACTATGAGCTTTTGTGGTTTTTCACTCACTTACAGTATCGTCTATCAATATTTTTCATTAACAAATCGCTTGGAAATTTTTCAAAAACCATCCACAATTTTTGCAATGGTCGTTACAGTAATCTTGTATCCAATGCCATCAGCATTTTTATTTATCTTAAGTTTGGATTATGAAGTTGGAAAAGCAAACGTATTTTCAAATTACCCAGATATCGCAAAAATATTTGTAACCAATTCATGTAGCATGCAAATTTTTAACATGATGATATACATTTATTATGCTGTAACAGTTGTTGAAATTTTTGCAGTTTTTATTTTTGCTGTAATAATTGGTGTAAAACTTTCCTTCAAATTAGAAGAAGTAAAACACTCTTTATCGGTTGCTACTTTAAAATCACATAAACAATATATTTATGCTTTATATATTCAAGGTACAGTACCCTTCATCTTTATCGTTATTCCAGTTATATCTATAATAATTACAATTGCATTTAATCTACCAAATACACACGGTAAGAAAATTATCAAAGATCATAATTATAAGAATTTATTATTTACAATTGTTGAAATTTTTGCAGATTTATTTGAATGGGCATTTCAATGTTTTGGACTTCATTCATTGGGGAATGCCATTGCAGTAATGTACATAATAAAACCATATCGAAGAGCTTTAAATGGATGGATAAAAAAGGGTGTTGGAGTATTTCATAGGAGATCAGTTACAGAAGTGTTACCTGTTAATTCTGTAGCAACGTCAACAACTATGAATTTTTCTAAATCTCGTTAACCATATTTTTGTATTTTAAAAGTTTTAAAAATATAATAGTTTATGTAAAAACGAGAATGAACTTGAAGACTAGCTTGAAAATTGTCAAAGATATTTTATACACAGTGAAAACAAAATCTCTAAAGAAGATTTACAAACCCTTACAGGAGATATGCTTTATAAATATAATAAATAATCTATTATTGTTTCCATGTAAGTGTATGCATTCATGAATTCCTGTTGTCTCTTATATTCAAAGAAAGTTTTGTATATCCCATTTTTTATTGTATTGAAAATTTTTAAAAATAAATTTAAAAACTTATACATTTAATGAAAAAGTTAATAATACACTTACAATAATTGTGAATGTGCTGCAACAAAGTTTAGTTTAACAAATGCTTTATTTAATATTTTTGAAAAAAATGAATAAATGCCAAATTCAAAAATTTTAATCATCTTTTTCTTCATCACTTTTATTCTTTTTATCTTTATTATCTTTGTCTTTCTTGTCGTGCTTATCTTCTTTCTTGTCATCTTTTTTATCTTTGCCAACTTTGCATTTCTGAAACGATAAAGTTAGGTAAACGTTTTGCATAAAAAACCAACTTTTAAAAGTTTATCCAATGAAAAGTAAGCATTGTCTTGGAGGATGGTATATAGTTGATCAACCGGGCAAGCTTGTGCACATCCAGGAACAGTTTTTTGAATGAGTTGCCCATTTTTTCGGTAATAAATCTGTAATTAAATTGTGTTTTGATAGAATTTCTAATGGAATGCTTACTTCAGCTTCAAAGCTTCCAACATCACCTTCATAGATTTCCATAATTATCGATGCAGCATATGGAATTTGTTCATCATCAGCAATTTTTAAAGAATATAAAAGTGATAGCAAAGTTCCGTCATGCTAAAATGTGAAAGGGTGAGATCAAAAAGATTTTTAAAATGGCAAAACATAACAGCAAATTATGGATTTGAAAAATATTGCGATCAAAAATTGTTTTTTCAGACATTTATCAAAGCTACAAAAAAACAATGAAAACCGCCTGATTTTTGAGAAAAAGTTAATTCTTTTTTAAATTAATGTATTTCAAGTTTGAAAATTGTCAAATTTTTTAATCTAAAACTTACAGAAGAATAAAGCAACATTTTCGATGGATCACTATGAGTCTTGTTTGCAACATTTTTAGCTCTTTCTAACCAATCACCAAGTAAAAAGCCACCACGAAATTTATGCAAATTTTCTGAAGAAAATTCATTTAATCGAACTTGTCGATCAATTTCAGAAATAATATCCAAGGTTGTATTTCCATCATATTGTGGCCAAGTTTGGAAAAGCCATTCAGGTTGTGTCAAATTATGGGCCATCTATAAGTTATTAGTTTTTTATGTAAACGTTTAACTAGACACAGGGGGTATTACTTCTCGTTTAACACTGGATAAATCAGCAACATTATCTGTTGTAATTGAAGGACCAAAACCTGTGACATTTTGTAAGAATGTATAAAGATCAGCATATTCTGCAGCAAGCTGATTAAGAAGACCGGAAGCATTATCAGTGAAATATTGATCATATTCTGGACAATCGGTACTAGTGGGTTTTAGCAGCTAAAAAAGCTTTCTTTGTTTTATTGATTGTTGAAATCAACTTCAAAGGCGGTAAAAGATCACAGGCAGGAGCAAAAATTTTTAATCACTTACGAAATCTTCATCTTCAGTGCCAGTAGTATGTATTGGTACGGGTGCTTTTCGCATAGCTCCATTTGCATTACATTGATTTAACTGAAACATTCCATCTGCAAATGCCTGAGCAGATGCTGTTGCTCGATCAGATTCTGATGACAAAATGTAAATCTACAATTTTTTTATTGTACGTCAATTGTAATACAATATCTCTTACTTCGCTAGTTTTAAAAGTTTCATTAACAAATTTTCCAACATATCGATCTCTGAAGAAATTTCCCAGTTCTTCAAGCTGTGAAGCTCCAAGCTAAATACAACGCGCTTTAAATAAATTTGCATAAGCTGGTATATAAACTTACATCAGTTAATTGTTCCCAACCTCTTGGCCAATAATCTTCATTATATTGATCATTTGGATATGGGAGTTTACCAGGTGCTCGATCACCATGTCTCCAAATAGCTTGAACAAATCGAAGTTCACGTGCTGCAACGAAATAGAGCAAAAATGATGACGAAAAAATTAATAAAAGTGCATGAGAAAAAATTCCAGCCATATTTTTCTCTCTCTGATTCGAGGGGGTTTACAAAAAAGAAGAGAAAGAGGGAGTAAAATAAATTAATATTTTTATGAGGGATTATTGCAATGAAGAGTCTCTATTTATACAAATGGGGAATGATTTTTGTTTGATTTTGATGATTTTTAGTTCAATATTTAATGATTGAAACAATGAAAAAAAAGAGAGATATTTGTTCATTGTGAATCATTATATTTTGTATTAATCTAATTTAATCTTGTTTGGGTAAAGGATTAAGGACATGGGATCATTTTAAGTTCAGACGTAATAGTATCTGTACGATAAACTACAAGCAATGAAAATACACAGTTTATTTATTCACATACTTTTGTAACAAATTTCACTATGACCATTTTCGCAACAGAATCGTTATAACGCAAAAACACATAAGGCAGTGGCTAGTTATCCACATGAAACTTTTCATTTTGTGATCCCCATTTTTGCATTTATTCATTCATAAAATTAATTATTAAATTTACAAAGTTAAAAAAGCAAAAGCAGTTGAATGTCGCGAACAAAAAGAATTATAAATTAAAGAAGGTTCATTATAGTTACAAAAACAATTGTTCAGATGTTAGTGCCCGTACCCGAATTGTTTCATCCAAAAGGAGTTCTTCGTCTTGTTGTCGTTGTTCCGCTGCATCATTTTGTTGTACAAATTTAAACTCATATGCATTTTCTTCAAAGAATCGTTCAATAACTTCTGCCCAACATAGTGCAGTTGTAATATGAATTAAAATTGAGAAAGGATATAATGAATCAACAAATGCAATTGCTTGATCAAGAAATCCATGGGCAACGAATGCAACTTCTGGATCTAACACTTGAATGAAACGTGTAGCACCACGAATAAACGATCGAATAATTTGAAATGGAACAATTCCGAACTTTGCAAAATTATCTTTTGTCAGCTTTTTGAAAGTTTCAGAATCTGTTAAAAGAAATCTTTGTAGTATATCATAATTAAGCGCATAACCAAAAATTGATAAAAAATTTGGTAATATTGTATGCCATAGTCTATCATAATCAGTTAATTCACCAAAGAAAAGACCAAGTGATTGTAGGATACAATTTGTGAGAAGTAGAACACATGATACCCCGTACGTTAGTTTTAAAACTATCAAATCAGGTTCATCAGTTTTATGACAAAGTGAAAATGGGAGAGAGCTGGTGTAACACTAAAATGTTTCAAGCTCAAAAAACAATATTTAGGATAAACACGTCTTATCCTTTAGAGAAAATTAAAATACATCTTACACAAATTTTTTTCAATATTTGTTTAATACGTCCTTCGCCGGCTCTCTGCTCATTGTTAGTTTTCAGCGGCTGAACATCGGAATATATGCAATTAAATATACAGAATAACGGTATAGCGATAAATATAGCAGAAGCTTTGCAAATGTGATAAACTGATTTCCAAGCTTCATAAGGATTTTCATTATCACTAAACATCATGACAAGCTTGAAGAATAGGCATAAAATTGAAGCAAGCATAGATGCGATCATCAGAAGAATAATGATTGCATATTTGCAAGTTTTCCAATTAATTCCAATTTTATGAACACTATGGACTTCAGTTTCTGGCGAAACAAGTGATTGTGTGTCTAAAGTCTCAGCGTTGGGATCCGCTGATTCTTGAACAGAGGATTGTTCCTGATCAGAATCAGTTTCATGTATTGGTTTACAATAACAAAGGAGCACAAAATATACAACAAGTAATTCCATTGTAAAGCTGTATGCAACGGGACCAAACAGTTTCTATAAAATTAACATCTTTATGTTTTAATATAATTGCTACAAACAAATGTCCTTACATTAATATAATAAGCTTCACGTTCAGATTCGGTTAACCAAGTAATATTTGTATGGTAATGACGAACTCCGGGACAACTTTGATTAAATTTTAATAGCTCTTCACAATTATCTTCCCGTGATACAAGAGTTTCAAACAACCATTTTTGTATAAAATTTACAATAAGTGTAAGTCCAAAAAACTAAAACAATAACATAATAAATTTTTTAATGAAAAATGCACTATATACTCCTTTTATAAATGAGTTCTTCTTTGAACCCTCTTGAAAAAAGCCAACTTTCGGAAGATAAAACCATACATAAAAAAGTTGAATGATTAAATATACAATTATAGCCAGGCAATAAATACAATCAGCTGCTAGCATAAGATAAATATCAGAATAATTTAAAGCAAAATCATAATCTTGTAAAATTATAATAAGTGGAGGACGGAAGAAATAATTTGAGATACTAATAATTGTCATCACAAATAAAAATAATTTGATGGATGTTGAAACGTGATATCTCTTCCCTAAAAATTCATATATTACAAGTATGAGGTACATATAAAAAGAGTTTTGAATACTTAAGTTATTTGAAAAACTTACGATTATTGATATATGATTGACAGAAGATTGCTGTTATAAGTATACCCGTACAAGAAAATAAAAATAATGCTCCAGCAATAGAAAGTATTCGACAAAATTGCATATAATGTTCTGCCGAGACAATAAAAAATGGAACACAAAGTGAAAAATGTACAATAATTAATCCTATAATTAATATTTCTGTTGAATACTCTTTCATTTTCCAATTCATTCTGTCAAACAAATGTTATTTTTTAAAGTTTAATTTTTCTTTTTTATATTTTTTGATAGTAGAGTAGACATCCTTTCTTTCTATGGAAAAGTACAATCATCATATTTTTTATTACTGATAAGCCTGCAATTGTTTTTACCATCAGAAAGAATTTTTAATATATTTTTTAATTATTTAAAAGTACAAACATCACAAAAAAAAGAGTTGGAAATTTAACCATTTTTAAAGCAACTGCCTGCAATCCTTATCAGTTTTGGTGACTGCTGTTGTAATAAGGAATATTTGAAGTAATTATTTAAAAAATAATGACGCATCGTGTAAACAAAATTTGTTTCATCATTAAATGTTTTTATTAACAACTTCTTTGATAATCAACAATTTATAATTCGAAAAAAAGTTTAAAAAGCTACAGTATGCTTGAAGAATAAAGAACATTAAAAATTATGCCATTTTTTATTCTTGGTGGACGTGGCTGTGGCGGATAGTCGTAAATCAGTTTTATATTATCTGTAAAAACTGCACTATTGTCTCTGCTGGTCTTTAATTTTTTGTTGAAAGTTATAATGTCAGCAGAAGAATTAATCCTGTAAAAAACTTTCATTTTAAAAATTGAAAGAATTTTTGTCTTACGGTAGCTTTACTTTATCATCTATCAAAAAGTACACTTCTTCATCATAAGCTACATCATAATATAAAATTGTAAAAGTTATTTCTCTTGTACAATCAGTGCCCCAAAAGTAAAATTGATGATTTGGATCTATGACTGAAGTATGGGATGGATATTTAGTACCACCAAAATATGGTGTTGTTAAAAGTGATTGAAATAAAGAGAGCGGAAAATTTTCAAAGGGGATATAGCCTTCAGATTGCTCGATTTGAATTAATATTGAAGCAAATTTTGGAATTTTAAATGTGTATGCTTTTGAATTTAGTGAAATATAGTTTAAATTTGAAGAATTTTGTTGGCTAGAAAGTTGGCATAATTATTCAAATCGAATGAAGTGTTAAGTGAAAGCGAATAATTAAAACACGTACTTGAACTCAAAAAACAAATTCCTTTCATTTTTATTTCCAAAAAATACTTTTACATTTTTATCATTGGCAGTTGTCCAAAGTGATGAAATATAAAAGTGTTTATCATTGATCGCTGAATCATCATACGATAAATCTACCAAAAGCGTAATAACACATGCTCCTTTTGATGAAGCAATTTGTGAAATATTTAACAATTTATTGATTGCTTTTGGGCCATATGTTCTTAAAACAATTACTGTATGCTTATCAAATATGCAATTATCGTCTTTTTCTAAAATCAAGTTAAATAATTTATGTGGTATGCAAATTTGAATTGGCTACCTCCAGATGCTTGAACTGCAAGATATGGAGAAGTAGTATGTAAAAAATTTCTTTGCACAGCGAAAAATTCGTTTGCCTTGATTTCACAGATATATGGATCTTCATCGCCAAAGCTAAAAGTAGTAACTATGAATTTTGAATTAATAATATAAATAGCAAACCATACCATTTTTGTCCCAAAAGAATTTTTTTATTTTCAAATAACTGAAAAAAGAAGTTATTGGTAACATACATTAAGTCACTGACAGAAACAGTAAATGTTAGGTTTTTGTTAATCTAAAAAACGATGTTATTTTTTAATGCAAATCAATCAACATTTAAAAAAACAAACCAGATCTGGCGAAACCTCAAATTTGACTCTTTTATATAAACCCATGTCAAGGAGAGGAATAGGGGCAGTCTTGGATAAAGTAACATTTAACACTGGTTTATCACCTAAAGGTACACATATTTTTCCCGTCCTATAAATTATTTCAATGAAAGCAGCTTACTTGGAGTAATAAATAAATCAAACATGAAGCGTCGTTCAACTCCAAATGGATGAGATTTTTTTTCATTTTGAACATTAATATTTTCAAGTGGAACCACTTCCAAAACATTGTGTGCTGAACTATTAATTATTGTATAAAAATTTGAGATATATTCATGATAATCAACAAAATCAAATTGTACTTCTCCATTGGAATACATTTTAAAGGTTTCAAAGAATGTTGACGTTTCATAGAATGTTACCAGACTTTCTTCCGATGTACAATGAGAAAACTAAAAATTTTAATGCAGTAAGATTTTCGTGCAAAAAATAGCAATTTCTAATAACATTGCATTGAGAGAAAACATACCGTAAAATTACATGCTAAATTATTGCAGTAAGTTTCTGATGTTTCCATATAAAAATTGATACTGCCATCACAGTTAATTGGTTTAGTGTTGCATTTGCATTCTATAAAAAGTATCATTGGAAAATTTCTATAACGATTCCCACATAATAGATCTTTTGCAGCTTTCAACTCCTGTCAAAACTGCAGAAGATCAAAAGCTTGCCGATCGGTTTCATTACTTCACGAAATTTGCATATTTTGTTAACAAACTAACCATGAATATAAATTTTTAGCAGAAATCCTAAGCCTTGAAAACTTCCATCACTTGTAAATTCAAATTTTATTTTTTTATCTTCTTTAAAAGGGCCAACATCAATAAAATATTGTCCATTATTTGAAACATCTCTTACATAACCATCTTCTCCAATATATGCTATTATTCGATCCCCCATCGTATTCAACAATGAAAAATTGCCATGTTCAACATACAACAAACTATTATTCGGTAAAATAAAGCTATATTCACATTTTGCATTATTTGAATATCCATGATTATAGCTGATTCCCCAATAAAATGTTGAATATGAGGGTTCAGTATTAGTTTTATTTGCGAGATAACATATTTGTTTAAAAATTTTTGGTTGATTTTTTATTAGTGATATAGAAATGTTTAATTTTGTGCTGGTTGATGAGGGAAAAGTGGAGTTGAAAAAGATATCAATGAAATTGTCGCTGTTATAAATTGGATGGAGTGATTTGGTGGCCAATTGGGATTCAACTGTTCGATGACTAAAAAAAAGTGTTTTAATTAACTACAGCAGCAGGTTTCTAAGAAAACCCTTAGAATCCACGAAATTTTTCCCAGAAACTGAATTTGAATTTGGATTTTTAACAGCTTCCAATTATTGGAATCCAATAGACTAAGAAATAAAGTTACTTACTTCAAAAACACATCAGTTGAATTTTTAACAATAAATTCAACAACAGATCCACGCAATAACAGATTATATTCATTGACCCAAATTTTAAATCCATATCCGTCTGGACCTTTAAACCTCCAATGACATGATGAAACAAGTGAATCAAAGCCAGCGAAATTCGTAAGCGTCAGAATTTGAGATTCATCATTCAGCTGATACGGATTACCATCGCTTGATAAGGATTCCAGTGGACATTTTTCATTCTTTTCAAAAATAACATATCCATGTTGGGTTATTGCAAGGGCATCTTTATTATATGGAATAAAGGGAAGAAAAGTTGATTGATTTAAAATAATATCATTTTTGCTGTAATAATTATAAACACTATCAGTATTATTTGAATGTTCAATAAAGTTGTACAGTAATCTGTAATCCTAAAATTATATAGTTTTGTGGGATTACTAATGTAAAATCGAATAAAAGCATTTTTTTATAGCGGTGTTCCCTACGAAATCGAAAGTCCGAGCCAAGAAGGCCTAGGCCTTATAGAAGGATGCCCTACTTACTTGTTTCATTTTTTCGTTCAACGTAAAATTCAATTTGCAGTGTTCAAAATTTCTGATTGGTGAAATTGCCGGATAATTTCCAATTTGAAAAAATGCAATTTCACCATACTTTAATGACACAGTGCCATTCCGACAATTATATAATGAATTTGTGTGCACAAATAATACAAACAAAGTAATCAATTTCATGTTCAAATTTTACCTTTTAAAATTAAACAAATGATTTTTCTTACCATTTATAAGCTTTAAATACTTTCATGCCTTTTTGCAGAAACGTGTGAACTTTTAATCGCATCGTTAGACGATTACGTTAATCACAAACAAAAAGATAAGACAGGGAAGTAAAAAAAACCTTGAACCAAAAATGCGCATTTTTTGGAAAGTTTTTTAAGAAGATATAATATAAGCGTCATGTTTTAAAACTGTAAATATTGGTAAACAAAAAAACGGGCAAAGACTAAAAACATATGACGAATTTTTTAAGTTAAAATCATATTTGGCAAATGAATGCTGTAATAAAATGGGTTTGGCAAAAGCATAAGAATTTTAAATAGGCATTTTTAAAAGACATTTGCGTCACGAATCATTCTCGCGTTCTTTCTTTGTCACGTTTTAAATATGTTTTTAAGCTTTTTTTGAAAAAAGCATAATCGTTTTTTAAAAATATTTTGAGAAAAGGGAAAAGATTACTGTAGTTTATATCTTTTCTCTGTAGAAACTATAAACTACAAGGTGCACGCCGGGAAAACTATGGACAAACACTTGGCGTGCTTCCACATTAATATTTATCACAGATTATGATTTTCTATAGTAGACTACATCCAAAAAGCTACAAAATGATGTCAAAAACATATTTTTAAAAAATTTTTAAATATCGAATTTTCCCTTATTTAAGTACTCCAGCAACATTAAATGAGGTTCCCAAAGCTGCTATCTATACGATTTGGCTGAAAATTTCAGGGGAGCTTCTCCTGGACCTGAAAAAGATATTTACGGGAGGATTTTCATTTTTCTGCGCTTTTACCAATTTTCTAGGACAAGACCTACCAATTGACCTCACGTCCTCAGTTTTAATGATGGGTGTCTGAAACTTGGCAGGAATACTCCAACAACATTATATTTTAGTAAGAAATTCATTCCAAGTCAATAGGTTAGGTATTTCATAAGTTTTATCTATCAGATGATGCTATACTTGTAGTTAAACACATATCGTGATACATTTTGACCTAAAAAATTGGTAAAAGCGCAGAAAAATGAAAATCCTCCCGTAAATATCTTTTTCAGGTCCAGGAGAAGCTCCCCTGAAAGTTTCAGAAAAATCGTATAGATAGCGGCTTTGGGAACCTCATTTAAAGTTGCTGGAGTATTTTAATGTGGTAAAATTTGTTGTTTGTCAAATGTTTCTGGTATCATTTTGTAGCTTTTTTAATGGAGATTTTTATGAGAAAAAAATTTTAATTTAATACAATGTGTAAAAATAATTAAAAATAAATATATCAACTTGCAATTTCGTTTGGCGTAATGTCACTTAAAAGCATAAAGCAATTCTTTCGTGTTAAGAATCGCGTTTTCCCGGCGTGCAAGGTGTGGCAGGGGATTATTTGAGCACAGTTTTGAAAAATGTGAAGAAATCTTTTGATGATGGGTGGATACGATTAACAAAATCTAATATCCCCGAATTCTATCAGTTTTGCATTTCTGATTAAAAAAATTTGATGTTTTTAAAAAAGAATTTGCTGATATAACAAAAAGCAATGTATAATGTTCAGTGAAATTTTTAAATGTCTGATTTTTATTATGTCAACTCTTGTGGCCCCTTTTATGAGAAAAAGTTAAAAATGAATCATAACTCGCTGCCATTCATTGAACAAAACATTATAACTTTAAATATATAATGATCGCTGCAGTTGAAACGATCATTTATAAAAAAAGAATGCAACCAGCTGTATTAACGTTTTCTTACGAAAGTGCTGCAAAAAATGTGTTGTTTGTCTGTAATGATTTTTTCACAACGCGCGCGCGAATTGCAATGACTTTTTCTTTCAAAAAAATATATTATTATTTTTCCCATTTGAGCTTTTATTTTGTAATTTATTGTTGCTTGCTTTATCTATTTCTTGATTAATAAATTAATATATTTTTAGATATTTTTCTCAAAGATGACATCAAATCGTAATTTAATTGTTCAAATTAAAGACGAATTTATGGATACGGTTATAACGTCAACAAATACTATAACTCGCCAAGCAGAAGAGCAAACTCTTAATTTTACTTTAATTAATAAAAATGAACGTCGTCGATTTTGTGATAAACTTCAATCACTCTTTGATCTCAATCAAGTTAAAGCTTTTGTATTTTGTTTTAATGATTGTGAATATGGTACTCTTAAAGAAGCGTATGAATTTCGTCTTGAATGTCGTGAACTTTGTCAAAAGTATGGAATCTTTTATTATTTTACAAGCGAAAATTATTTACGAAATTCTCATGCAATTTTACAAACTCAAACCATGGTTAATGAAGGTGAAAATATTTTAATTATTGATACACATGTCCCTATTCCGGGCTATCCTGTTGGATATAAATTTATTCGTGAAAGCAATTGTTATCGTACTGTTGGTGGTTGCCACGCAATTCCTATGCCCGTTTTTAGTCAAGAATGGAAAGAAAAATTTATGGGAGATTTTAAGCCACAACGAGTTGTCTTGATTATGTTTCAATGGCTTGCAAATGAACATGTTGAATATGCTAAAAAGCTTTATGATTTCTTTAAACAATATTGTCCCGTTGAAATGACTTATCGTGATGATGGCTTAATAATTGAAACACTTTTACATCAAAGGGGTGAAAAGATTAATCCATATGCAATTGCCGTTCCTCCACGTTTCAAATTTTTTGTCAAATGTGAAGATGAATGCTTGATTAAAATTACTTCTGCCAAAGCTTTACCTTTTGAAGAATCTGTTGTTATTGATGTTGATCCTGCTAAAAGTGTTAAGGTAAGGGTACAAGCATTATTTTAATATAAATCCTTTGATTTTAGCTTTTACTTGGAACAGGAAGATATCATAGTGTAATGCATGGTGTACGTATTGGACATCCCGATCTTATGGATGAAATTAAATTAACAACATTCAAATCAAAGAAAGTCAAGATTACTCTTAAACTTGATATTAATTCATTCTATGATTTAAAAGTTATTCCTGTGGATGAAAATGGTGCTGAAATTGTTAAATTGAATGTTGCTCAATCATTCTCCACTACACCAATTGATAAAGCTCGAATTGTTTTTGATAAACAAAATTTTACAGTATCTGTTTTCAAAGATGGCAAAGAATATATGGTTAATGATTTAAATGGTATGTTTTTATGGTTATATCTGTTACCACCAAATTTGTGGGAGGTATATTTAAAGTAGTATATCACATATCTTGCAAAGTTTTGCATAGTAACGTAACAAACTAAGTTGAAATTCGATTCGATTATTTAAATCAGTTTGTTAAAACTATTTAGTACGGCAGCGTTTATGATAAAAGAGCAAATATGTCGAACAAGACATGTTTGTTTCTTACGTTACAGTATTACTTTTCCTTTATTACTAATTTTAATATTCTTTTTACTAATTCGGAAGTAACATGTGTATCTTTGCTGTAAATGTACATATATTCTTTTAGATAATGCAGAAACTCCACTTTATATTGCTTTTAATGAAAAGAAACCTGTCATTGGAAAAGATGCTATGGCAGTTTATGCTGAAAAACCAGAATTTGTTGTCTTTGGTATGTTTACATTACTATTGTATCGTTACTGTAGCATTATTATTTTAGATCTGATTAAGCTAGCTTCAATTACAAATTCAAATATTGAAAATCCAAAATGGCGTTTTCGTCTTTCAAAATCAGATGAAGATGAATCAATGATGGTTACAATGCAAACAACTGATGGTGAAAAGATGGCAACTGTTCCATTTTTGTTGGCATTCTTCATTAAAGATTCCATTAAACGTATTTTCAAAGAAACTGGTCAAAAAATGAAAGAAATTGAAATTGCATTTAATGGTTTGACTGCAAATGAAATTTTGAAGAACAATTTTATTGAAGGTGGAAAACTTATTAAAACTGATGTTGTTTTTGTTTAATTTTTGAAGCTTTGAATTTTTGTATTGTATTGTTGAACATTTTTGATTTGTTTTATAAATATATTCTCCTGTTTAGTAATTTGTGTTTTGTTATAATTTAGTTTACCAGATAACATTTAGATCAGACGTCAGCAATATTAAGTGTGGATGAAGCTCAGCCAAATCTGGCGCTTCATTTTAGAAGGGGATTTTGCTGACGATGGGGTGCAGGGGTTTCAAATTTTCAGATTTTTGTGGCGTCATATGTGGACGTTTCCCTTTTAAGGTGATATCAGTTGTAAAATATTGATTAAAATTTCCTTTTTGTTATTCCGATTCATTATTTATTTTCTCAAAAGGTAAAAAGGGAATTTGCAACCCTAATATTGGATAAAAGTATCCCTAATATTTTCACCAGCCCTAATATTGGA
The DNA here is from genome assembly GCA_024447215.1 of Panagrolaimus sp. LJ2400. NCBI lineage: Eukaryota > Metazoa > Nematoda > Chromadorea > Rhabditida > Panagrolaimidae > Panagrolaimus > Panagrolaimus sp. LJ2400. The sequence continues at coordinate 1,480,680 of JAMRYA010000018.1, read as the reverse complement.
TAAAAGTGTCCCTGATATATATAAAATGCCTTGGTTAAATCAATAAACAATATTTATACAAAAAAATAAAATAAATAATAAAAACAATAAAAATTTAATCAACAACTAATGCTCGAGTATGTCCTCGTTTTCTTCCAGGTCCATTTATTTCAGCTTGTTGGATTGTTTGACGCATTATTGCAACATTTGGCCATTCTCTACTACAGATGCATTCAACAAGGAGAACATGTTTGCAATGTTGACGAAGAGTACCAATTGGACAATTGCAAGTATATTCATCATCATATAAAGTTGAACGAGTAACAACAGCGACATTTTTTTGAAATTCTTTTACATCTGTTGCATCAATATAGAGAATTTCATCATCTGGATACATAGTTTGAAGGATAGCTTCGAATTGATCTTGAGATGCATTTGATCTTCTAACATGCCAGCTGCCATCGACAGAAATAACTCCACCATTAACTCTTCTAAGATCATCTGCAGCAATCAAATATTTATGGTCAGTTTCAAAAAAAGAAAAATAAAAAAACATACCATCTTCTGATTGTTTCCATTCATCAATGACGGCATCAGCAGCAGTATCAAATTGATTTTCGAAAGCTATACATTCCAATTCTCGAAGTTGATCTTTGATTTTAGATGCAGTTGCTTTATCAATACCCAAAGCTTTGAATTTTTCATCAACAGCACGGAGAACATGAACTTTGCAATTTCTTCTTTTTACTGTTGGGAATATTTCTCGAACAGCTGCAGAAATAGCTGGAGAATTATCTGCCATTACTTCTTCAGGTATCCATTTTCCTTCACAAAAATTGTTCTTCAAGTGAATCTGCAACACCATAAAATACATGTTTCGCATTTGCTCCACGTATTTTCTTTGCCGGTGGTGGTTCAGCAGGATATTCATCTTCAAGTTGACTTTCAGTTGGTTCTGCAGGACATTCACAATACACAAATCTTCTTTGAGCAATCATTTGTTGAGCATATATTAGGGATACTTTTATCAAAAATTAGGGATGGCTAAAATATTAGGGTCACTTTTGTCCAATATTAGGGTGGTCAATTCTCCCCATGCCATTATTTATCTTCTCAAAAGACATTTATTCATCGCAACCATGCAACTGGCATGCACGTGATGCAGGATTTGATAAATTATAAGGTTGTTTTGTGTAGACCAAATTTGACCTTAGTACTTCGATTTCTACCTAGAGTCATAATAATAATATGCATGCATCATAGATTTATTTCTCGGACTTTTTTTCATTTCAGTTATCTTCATTATTGCACTTACCACCATTCCTATATCGTCTCGTAGACCAAAATGGAATGCAGCATTGTTACTGATTGGGAAATTGATGAAAAAATTTTGAAGGAAAAGCTTTTTTTTTATTCCAGTAAACAAATAGAAACAACTATTCCAAATGTTGATTATTATTTTTGTTTAACTGAAGAAGGACCTGATAACCTTGAATTACTAATGGATATAGATGATAATAAACCTATCTATGCAAATCTCCTGTTTTCAATTCCCTCTGCTAATTTTTCGGTAAAATTTACTCATCAATATCCTAGCGGCGGTTATAATTGTCCTGTACTTGGTTTATCGCGTCAGTCATTGCTTAATCCGGAAAACGGCTATATTCAAAATGGAAAGCTAACTATTCAAATTCGTGGAACATTTAAATGTGAAGAATATGACAAAATTGTACATACTCCTTTGGGGCGATTATTTTTTGAGAAAAAAGATGAAGATTTTACTATTGTAGTTGGGAACGAAGAAATTAAGGTAAGTGCTATTATCGGTAATTATTGTCACAATGCTGTGACGTTTCAGGTTCATAAATTTATTCTTCGTGCGCGTTCATCTGTTTTTGCAGCCATGTTTGATTCGGGAATGAAAGAAGCTCTTGAAAATAAAGTTAAAATTGATGGATTTCCAGTGGATGTCATAAAGTTAGCTGTTCGTTTTTGTTATGATTCGGACATCGAGTATTATTACTTAAAGCTTTCAACTGATGATCACTTATTTTTGATGCGATTTTGTGATATTTATGATATCGAACAGCTTAAGGTATTTATTTTTCTTATTTATAAAATCCTTTTTTAAGATTTTTTAAAATTATGTTACTGATTTATAATATTTTTTAAGGAAAACGTTGAAATACGTACTCAAAAGAAACTTTCTGCAGAAAATGTTTGTCGCGTTGCAAAAGCTGCAATTGAATGTAATGCAAAAAATCTTCGACTTTGTTGTTTGAATTATTTAATTCAATGTTCCAAAAACTCTGTTGCTGTTAATGACTTTGATTCACTTGATGCCGATTTTAAGATTGAATTTGCTAGTAAAATTGTTTGCCTCAAAATTTGAATACCGCTTTTTTTTGCTTTTTTTTATACGTGAAAAATGTTTTTCTCTTTTGAATCTTTGACTTTGTAAAAAGAGAAAAAATTTAAAAATATTATTTTTTATTACAACTGTTTTGAAGAATATGCACTTGGCAATAGAAGATATACTTATATAAAAAATGAAAACTATATATTATTGTCTGATTAAATTAAAAATAATGACATACTTATTAAACATTCAAACATCGCTATAATGTGTTAAAATATAGAATTACGCTCAATTTCGTTTTTAGATGTTAGTTTAGCAATGTCTGTTGGGCCAAGGATTTCATCATAGTTATTTTTAGTTGTTTTACGATTTGACATGTTTTTTCTTATATGATCAGGGAGAAGATGCGAAACATTAAAAAAAACTTTTTTCGAAAATGCCTGAAACAACGATTTCGCAAATACTTTCAGCATCACATAAAAAATGTTTTTGTTTCAAAATACATATGGCGCTACTATTGGTCTGTCCTATACTTTTTTAAAAATGTTATTTGCTCTCTTTTTCGGAGACATTGTTTTTTTAAAAGCAGATTTTGTAGTATTAAGTGATTTTATTAAAATTATTATTGTTAGATTATAATGAAAACAGCTAACAATAATGCCGAAATCTGATGAAAAAAGTAGAGTATATTATCAGTAATAAAAAAGTGATTATTTAAAATTTGCTTTTGAAAAATTTAGTTAATTATGAAAATCTTCTAACATGGTGTTTAAGCAAAAACATTTCATTAAATAAATCTCTTTAATTTGCATTTCAACAATCAATTCTTTTTTCACAATATTTTGGAATGAGTGCAATTCCTAATCAACACATAAAAACAAGGCTAATTTTTTATTTGCAAATACAGAAAAAAACACGTATAAAATCAAAAAATAAATAAAGATAAAAAACAGATTTAAAAAATAAGAAAATCATCATCAAATGCAAAAGCTTCTTGTTCTGCAGATGCTTCAAACATGGCATTAAATAAATCACGAGCATATTTTTTTGAAGTATAAACTTTATCAGCAATTGCAAGGCTATCCAAAATTGGTTTCAAAGAATCATGAACTAATTCAATAGGAATTGGATCATTTGTAGTAAGAATTCGACAAAATTGACCATATTTGCAACAAGCTTTTTCAAAATAATAAAAAACCATTTGAAAGCTTGAATTACAAGCTGAACATTTGAAGTGAACAGTGACAACATCGACATCAGCAGTATAAATAATTTTATCAAATATTCCATTATTTTTGGTTTCATCAAAAATCATTACAGTATTTAAATCCATTTGATAACTCTTCCAGTTTTCAGATGAGCAGAAGCAGGTATTCTCAGCAATAAAACAATCAGATGAATCACAACTTTTTGAAATACCAAGTCCCATAGTTCTAAAAACATAGCAATAACATTAACGAACAACGAGGTTTTATAAAAAAAACTTACATTGTCTAATTTGAATTGTAATTGAAATAAAAAAAACCAAGAATTTTAAAAAATTTTATTTTTTTATAGTTGGTGAGAGCTAATTGAGAGAGAGTTGATAAATTGCAAAAATGGTAGCTTTAATTAAAAAATAATAGTATTTATATTTAGAAAAAGGCGCCAAAAATGCTAAATAAAACTTGAATAAATGATTAATACGAGGTCAATTTATTTATTTAAATAATAACTGCAAAAAAATTGCCTTGACAGTTATTTTAAAGTGGCATTTTGAAAAAAAACATAAACTAGACGATCCCGAAATCATGTATATTCCATATTTTAAAAGTGTCTGACAAATTATACAATTTTCGTAAAAAGTACAACCCAGCTTTGATGTTTAATAATTTAAGGACCATCCAAACGTCATATAAACCAAATGTTTTAAATTCCAATCAAGTAATAAAAACCAAATTCATGCTTTTAGATTGCTTTTTTGCTGCACCTACAAACAGTCTTTTACTCTACAGTCGAACCTCGATTTTACGTCTTTCAAGGGACCGCGAAAAAACGACGTAAAATCGAGGGAGACGTAGAATCAAGGTTTGACTGTATCTTTGTATGACATCATAACTGGATGAAAAAGCTAGGTAAGAGATTTCTCCAAAATCGGAAACTGAAGCTTTAATTGCTTCATTGATTGATTAATCTTTGTTTATTCTCAAGTTGTGCTCTAAAAAAGATGACGATGTCGTTTTGTTTATACTATGGTTTTACTGATAACCGATACCACACTAATAAACGTTGTAAAAAGAAAGGAGCTGTCAAAAATTTTGTTGTTGAATTGTTAGTTAAAAATTTTCGTGTGCCTGTATTCAAAAAAGATTTATATATGAAACCTTCTTTGACATTACTCTTCTTTTTTCCATTATTTCTAACAGTCACTGCAAAACAAGGATGTTCTGCTGTTACAAATTACTACACCCAAACAATGGATGGTGATGATTTTACATCATTCTCACAATTTTCTGTTGAAATGCTCAATGGAAGTAACGTTGTTACTGTCAGTAATATACGTGTCGTAGGAGTCAAGCATATTGTTGTCTGTGTATCACCGGAAAATCAAAAACCCATCTGTTTTGATGATCTTCCACATGCTGTTAATTTTTCAATTGAAAATTCAACATTTGGAATTGCAGTTGATTTCGCTGTAGGCGATAATGAAATGGATTCATTTTTTCCAGTTTTTGCAATGTTTGATAATGGTCGTTTTGTTTTCGAAGATGGGGGCATCTTTTCACCAGAAGTACCGTGTTTAACAATTTTCAGTAAGATTTATTTATCTTTGCATACAGATATGACGTTATACAAAAATTGAATTTTTTTCGGTCTCCGTATCTGTCATACTTTTTCTTTGATCTTTTGCTGCAATGACCTCTCCCTACCCTTGACGTCATATCTGGATGAGCTCTTTTTTATCGTTTTTTAAAAATATAATTTCAGTTGATGGACTGCTAAATAGAACTTCTTGCTGCACATCTTTTGCCACAATTCCAGATGCTCCAACGAATGCACCCGCTTGCAAAACATTTAAATCTCGAGCTACTATTTACAATATCAATGATAATTATAGCATTTTTGGAACTTCTCAAGCGAATATTACTCGACAAAGTAATTTTCTTGGAGCTAATATGTCATATGATGGAACACCTGAGGGTGGTGCAATATGGGCACCTAATTCTGGAACTTTAGAATGTTAAATGTAAGGTTTTTGGAAAGCTTTTTTCTTGCAGTGTTCAAGAATAATACGGGATAAAAACGGACAAAATCAAAATAAATTTGTCGCTGTTCAGGCATATTTATTTAACAAAGTATTGAAAATTTTACTTTTTTAAATCCTACATTTTTAGTCAATCATCAATCCCCACATTCTGTCAACTTTATGGCCCTCAAGGTGAGGGTGAATGGCTTTTGAGAGGCAGTTTTTTTAATGATACTGTTCATCCTTTAACGCCATCATTTTTGATTGGCAGAATTATTTTTTCTTCCAATCAAACTCTCATGGAAGAAGGTATACCATTCACAGCCAAAGACAACTGCTTCTATAACAGCGAACAAATTTCTGCAATTCAAGTTGCCACATCGTCTGTATGCTGCACCGAATTCCAACAATAGCCTTTTGTGAACTCAAAATATGTAAATTTGAAATTGCAAATTTGATTGTTAAAAAACTCAAAAGTGAATTTACGATTTCGAAAAAAAAGAATTTTAAATGAAATGTTTGCTTGGAAAAAAAATTTATTCTAATTTACAATAAAAAACAAAATACAAAGAAATAGTAACAACAAAATCAAGAATTATTTGAGTTTAGAAACAGCATCATAAAATTGGTTAGCAAAAAGTGAACAATTATAAAAAGCAGAATTATATTTTTCTGAACCAAATTTATGTTCTTCAAAGACAGTTCTCATTTCATCACGTGACAACCATAACTTTGTTCGACAAAATTTAAAGCGTAAACATTTTTGATAAGTACCATAACGATGTCGAGAACCAGTATCTACGAGATCAAATGTACAAGGAAATTGAGCCACATTTTACACATCGAAAATAAATAACCACTGCATCATGGGTACAAATTGATCCGCCGAAGAAATTTCCAAAAGTAAGAGCATTTGCAAGTAATAATGGTGCAGATATAATAGCATTGAAAAATCTATTATAAAGTGGTAGGGTAACATAATCCATGAGAAATGCTTTCCAATATTTTGTTGGGCATCCACAATCATTTACTTCTTTGAACAAATGTGGAGCATCATAGAATTGTGACATTATGTCCTGAAATATTTATAATATTTATTTTAACAAATCATTAAAAAACAAACTACTTTATTAAAGGAATGAAATTCAAAGGAAATAATTTAATAAAAAGAGAGAATTAATTGGAAAAAACCAGAAGAGTAATAATAAAGAAAGTGAAATGGTTTATATTTACAAAAAAAGCACCAAAAATAATCACTGAATTATGAAGAATAAAATGTTGCATCTTCCAATAACCAAGATATATAAAAGCTGTCAAAAGTTTTAAAAAATAACAAAATTTGGAGGTCACTTTATAAAAAAACAAAAAAAAAAGTTTTTTGCATGCATAACATAAATCAAATCAATACTATTATTATGTTTTTCGTTTAAATAATTTTGAACCGTTTAAAAAAAATACTTTCTATAATGTACCTCATGCAATCTATGCTTATATATTTTTCACGTGTTTCATTGATTTTCTAGCATTGTTAATGTTTAGCAGCAAATTTTATTATTGTACAACAATTTATGCTTGATACAATGAATTTTATTTTTTATAAATGTTTTGATCACGTTCATCGCCAAATTTTTAGTACATTTTACTCAACATAAATGCTATTTTGATTACAACAATATTGTATACTGCTTATTAGTGTATTTAAAAAGCTTTACAAAATATTCAAAAAAATAGAATATACCAACAGCTGATTCTTTTGCCTTTTTTAATACTGAAAAAAATGTTTCGTAATATATTTTTAGCAAACAAATATGTGCTTATTTCGGTGTTATTGTTTCATCTGTCGTTGAAAATTTTATTTTTTTTGACATGCCAGAGATGATTGCATCTATTGCTAAATTGCAGCAAATAAAAAGAAAAACTAAGTTCTTTTTAAATTTAAAAATAATGATTTTGCTCAATAAGAATATTCTCAAAAAACATTAAAGAATAAAAAAACTTGAAAGTCCTTTTTACAAAAAAAATACAAATTACATTAGAAAAAATAACATTTTTGCACGCAAAACATTAATCAAATCAATACAATTATGCATTATTGTTTTGATAATTTTGATCAGTTTTAAAAATAATGTAATATCTTCTTCAGTCTATGTTTATTAATTTTTCACATGTTCAATCGATTTTGTCATTAGTTGTAATTGGCAGCATGTTTTACTAAAACTACTTATGTTGAAAAGAAGCACTTTTTTCATTTTTTTATTAATTCTTCGTACCATCGGTTAGAGCAAAACTTTTTAAATAGTTTTTTTTGAAAAAAATGGTCCCTTCCAGGATTTGAATAATATTGTATGCAGTTTATTAGAATAATAATACATTTACAAAATATTCGAAGAATAAAATAAACCATAAATTCATTCTCATGTTTTTACACTGAAAAAATGTTTCGAAACATATTTTTTAGCGTACAACATGTTTGGCCATTACAGCGATATTCTTTCATCTGTCGTTGAAATTCTATTTTATTTCTTTGACCATGCCGCACATGCTTATTTTTCTAAGCAAATAGAAAGAAAAACAAAAACCAAGCTCTTTCTAAACTTAAAAATGGTGTTACTTAAGTAAAATATATGAACGAATAAAAATATTTTATTTACAAAAACAAAGAAAAACATATGAAAAACATTGAATTCAACAAATCAGAGAAATAAATAAAAAAATATTAAAAAACAAGAGATTCAGAAGATTGAAAAATATTTTTATCAGCAGGTACTTCAAACAAAGAATTAAATAAATCACGAGCATATTCTTCAGAAGTGTATATTTGTTTTTTAGCAGCAAGTACATCCAAAATTGGTTTCAAAGAATCATGGGGTATTTCAAAAGAAATTGGATCATTGGTAGTTAGAATTCGACGAAAATAACCATTTTTGCGGCAAATCTTTTCATAATAATAAAATGATGTTTTAAATTCTTTCTGACATTCTGAACATTTGAAATGAAGAGTTAAAACATCAATATCGGTTGCATACGTGCCAAGTAGTCCTTTCTTTTTGCTTTCATCAAAAATCATTGCAGTATTTAAATCCATTTGATAACTTTTCCATTTTTCTGATGAACATGAGCATATATCTTTATGAACAAAACAATCTGAATACATGTAATTATTTGGTGAAACACAGTATCCAAGAATCCTAAAAAAGTATAATGAAAAAAACAATGAAAATAATGAAGCTTACTTTGACCATTTACAGCATTTTGAATTTTCATCAAGTCTGCAGATAGCATTATAAAATTGATTAGCAAAATGTGAGCAATTATAAAAAATGTTGTCATATTTTTTTGGTCCAAACGTAAACAGATCAACTATAGATTTCATTTCATCTCGTGCAAGCCATAACTTTGTTTGATGATATTTTGCGAGACAATTTGTTTCGAAATAACCAAAACGTTTTCTGGTACCACTCTTAACAAGATCAAATGTACATGAAAATGTTGAGCCACATTTTAAACACTTGAAATAAATAATTACAGCATCATGAGTAAAAGGTGTTCCACCAGAAAGATCTCCAAAAACAGCGAAACTGCCGATCATAAATGGAATAGATAAAGCTGCATTAACATATTCATTATAAAGTGGTACTGAAATATAATCCATATGAAATGCTTTCCAATATTTTGTTGGACATCCACAATCATTTGCTTCTTTATAAAAATGAGGTGTATCATACCAGTGTGACATATTGACTAAAAATGCAAATATAAAAATGTAAATCAAAATAAAGCAAAAAACGCATGTTACTTACTTGATTTTAAATGTGAACCTTTTAAACAATATTGTTGACTGAACAGAACAATTAAGCAAAGCAAAAGAAGTAATGATTTTAAACTGAAATTACTCAAAGCAAAAAAAGAGTGAATTTAAAAGAATAAATGGTGGCATAAATATTTCGGCAAACTTATTAATACAATATCTGTCAAATACCTAAAAGAAAAAATATTGTTTTAGGCCAGTTTTGCTCTTATTAAACTAAGAGTAGAATAAAAATTGTATTGACCGCTCATTTTCCGATATTGATACTTGTTTTTTTGCTTCATATAATACTGTTTACTGATTTTTATGTTGTTAATAGATGAAGTTGCATGTTTTTGCACTGTATATGACAAGGTCATTGGCTTCATCAACTTCTTTACTAAAGCATATTTGCATATCTCGCTTTAATTTTTAACATATATACCAACTTTCAACAACAACATAATTTGGGTGACAATATTAGTGACAAAATGTGAATCTTGCTGCCAATAAACGAAAATAGAGATAAAATTTATTTGCATTAATAATTAAAAATCAAAAGAAACTGTTCTACGTTTTTGGTTTAATAATTGCATAAAGGTGATATTCAAAAAAAATGTACCTTAAAATGATTTATGCTTGAACCGACAAATTCATTTTTACTATATATGTTATGATAATTTAAAGGACTGTAATTAAGAAAGAACATTAAATTATCTTATATGAATGTTCTCTCTTTTAATATGCGATAATTTAAATATCATTGATTAAAACTATTAAATATAATTATTAAGATTTTTTTCAACACTGAACAATCTTTTTTGTTTGCCCTAAAAAATACGTTTAATTGTTATAGCGACAGTTTTCATAATACATATTATGTAATTATTTTTTTATTCTCTCTTTCATTTACAAACAATAAATTGTCAATTTTTTAATATACAATCTCGAAAGTAACTCAAAAAAAGATATTTGAATGCCATACATATCTTTTTACGCAAGTTGTACTTGGGAATAAAAGAAATTTATCAACAATAAAAGACATATAAACAGCTCAAAGCAATACAATAAAATAAAAAAAAATAAAAAATGATTTCACAAAAAAACGATAATTAAAAAACATTTCGATTTGCAAATGCAGCAACCAAAGAATTATATAAACGCTGGGCATAATTTCGAGATCTGTAAAATTTATTGCCATCCAAAAAATGTTTTAAAGAGTCATGAGGTATTTCAGCAGTAATAGGTTTATTTGAAGTAAGATTTCGACGAAATTGACCATTTTTGCGGCAAATTTTTTCATAATAGTAAAATGATGTTTTAAATTCTTTTTGACATTCTGAACATTTGAAATGAAGAGTTAAAACATTAATATCGGTTGTATATGTATTCTGTCCAAGTAGTCCTTTCATTTTGCTTTCATCAAAAATCATTGCAGTATTTAAATCCATTTGATAGCTTTTCCAATGTTCAGATGAACAAAAACACGTATTCTCAGCAATGTAGCAATCAGATTTACTATAATACAATGGTGAAATACAGAATCCCAACACTCTAAAAACTTACAAATTATTATTTAATATTTAATGAAAAAGACTAACCTCGACCATTTATAACTTTTAGATTTTTCATCAAGTTTGCAAATAGCATCATAAAATTGATTTGCAAAATGTGCACAATTATAAAATAATGGATCATATTTTTCCGGACCAAAAACAAATTGTTCAAATACAGATTTCATATCATCTCTTGCGAGCCATAACTTTGTTTGATGATATTTTGCGAGACAATTTGCTTCATAACACCCAAAACGATGACGCGAACCTTCTCTAACAAGATCAAATATGCAAGGGAATTTCGAGCCACATTTTAAACATTTGAAATAAATAATTACTGCATCATGAGTATATATTGATCCACCACAAAAGTTTCCAAGACTAACAGCATTCGCAATAGCAAATGGAAAAGAGAAAACAACATTAACAGCTCTGTTATAGAACGGTGTTGTACCGTAATCCATAAGAAATGCTTTCCAATATTTTGTTGGACATCCACAATCACTTGCTTCTTTATAAAGTTTAGGAGCATCATACCAATTGGACATTTTTTCCTAAAATATTTAAAATAAAAAATTATGACAAAGCATAAAAAACAAATAACTTACTTTTAAGATCAAAACTTCAAAGAAAAAAGTATCAAATTAAATAGAATCAAACGGTTACGAGGAAAGATAAAGAAAAAGATATCTAACTGAAATTGGTGAGGTAAGAAAAAAATGCTAACAATAATGACCTAATTTCATAAATACAATAGTGGCGTATTTTTGCAAACCTCGTTACATAAAAGTTGTCTAATATCATAAAGAAAAATAGATTTCGCAAGTAAATTAAACAAAAATCAATTTTTCTCAATTTTTATACTCCAACAAATACTGTTATTTTTTGTTAAATTATCACTTTTGACCAGGTTTTGACCAAAACTATGTGCATTATTAATTGTTTTAATGTATACAAGTAGTGTGTTGCTTGCATTCATAGATTGCAGGAGATGTATAATACGTTTTGATATCTATGTGCGTTGATATTCCATTTATCAACTTTACATGTAATTATTCGAAATATTAATTTTATTAATTATCAAAGTTTTCTTAAAACCAACTGAGATAAAGATTATGTCTTTATAACTATTATAACTATTTTAAATTAAAGGTTTGATAACTGAAGGTAAAAATGTCACGGCCCGATTGATGCTTTCATTATTAATGAATCCGTCGTATCACGAGAATCTGATAAAAATCACACTCTCACAAAGTTTGTTTTTTGTTACACGACATTATAAAAAGGGCTGCTAAAAATTAACAAAAAATTCAAAAACAAAATGGAATATAAATATTCGTTTTTTTTATTTTAACACTAAAATTGTTTTGCCATGTGTTTGTTAGCACAAAAAATTGTGTCAGCGACATTTTCACATCTGTCGTTGAAAATTAATTAATTACGCTTATATCGACACCGATGTACCAGACGCTTGATACAAAGGGTCCATTTTTGGATTAGAAAAACAATGTATGCAATTCATTAGAATAATTAAATTTTAACAAAATATTCAAAAAAAAGAAAAAACCATAAATTACTTTATTTGGCTTTTTTAATATTGAAAAAATTGTTTCACAATATATTTTTAGCCCAATAACAGAGTGTTTATTTCAGCGATATTGTTTCATTTGTCGTTGAAATTCTATTATATTATTATGGGCATACGGATGATGTTTTCATTTTTTGCTAAATTTTGAAAGAGATTTTATAGAAACAAAAACAATACTTTTTAAATTTTAAAATGGATGTCACTCAAGTAAAATATAAAAACAAATAGAAAAAGATTTTATGTACAAAATCAAAAAAAAGACACATGAAAAAGAACAAATTCAGTAAATCAAAAAATAAATAAAAACAAACAGAAATAAAAACACAAGAGATCTAGAAGAATTAAAATAATCGTCATTCTTATGGAACTTCAAACATAGCATTAAATAAATCACGAGCACATAAAAATATCAAATTCAAAAAATAAAAAATGTTTAAAAAGAATAATAAATTAGAAAACAGGAGAATCATCAGTTTCAAAAGCCTCCTGTTCTGCAGATGCTTCACAGATGGCATTAAATAAATCACGAGCATATTTTTTAGATGTATAAGGTATATCAGCAAGTGCAAAGTTATCCAAAATTGGTTTTAATGAATCATGAGATAATTCAACATGAATCGATTTTTTTGTAGTAAGAATTCGACAAAATTGACCATTTTTGCGGCAAATTTTTTTATAATAATAAAATACAGTTTTAAATTCTTTTTGACATTCTGAACATTCGAAATAAAGAGTTAAAACATTAATATCAGCTGTAAAAGCACCCATTCCAAGAAATCCAACGTTTTTACTTTCATCAAAAATCATTACAGTATTTAAATCCATTTGATAAGTTTTCCAATTTTCGGATGAACAGAAACAAGTATTTTCGCGAACAAAACAATCAGAATTCTTATAACACAATGGTAAAACAGAAAGGCCCAAAATCCTAAAAAAAAGTGTTTATTATCGTTTAATTCTTGATAAAAGCTTACTTTGACCATTTATAACTGCATGATTTTTCATCGAGTTTACAGATTGCATTATAAAATTGATTAGCAAAATGTGAACAATTATAAAAAGCAGAATGATATTTTTCTGGACCAAAAGTAAAATTATTTAATACAGATTGCATTTCATCTCGAGTTAGCCATAACTTTGTTTGATGATATTTTCCAAGTAAAGTTGTTTTAAAATAGCCGAAACGATATCTAGAACCAGTATCTACGAGATCAAATGTGCATGGAAATTTTGAGCCACATTTTGAACATTTGAAGTAAATTATAACAGCATCATGAGTAAGAATAGAACCACCAAGAAAATTTCCAAACGTAATAATATTTCCAAGCAATAATGGTGCAGATATAATAGCATTGAAAAATCTGTTGTAAAGTGGTAGGGTAACATAATCCATGAGAAATGCTTTCCAATATCTTGTTGGGCACCCACAATCATTTGCTTCTTTATAATCATTTGGAGCAATTAACCAATTAGACATATTTTCTAAAATTATTGAAATCGAAGGTTTAAAAGCAATAAAACAACAAATTACTTACTTACACACAAAATAAAGTTCCAAAGAAAGAACTGTGAGAATAGTTATACCAGACGAATCTTGAAAAAATAATAATTTGAAATTGAAATAATTCAGGTAAGCAAAAAAATGCTAGCAATGACTGAATTTAAACGACCAAAAATAGCGGGTTTTACTAAATCTATTTTTATAATAACCGTCAAATACCTTAAAGCAAAACTATTTCTGCAATTAATCTAAAAACAAATAAAAATTGTTTACATCGATATTTAAAGTCTAGTAAATAATAATAATTCTGAACAGTTATTAAAAATATGGGCAATATTGATTTTTATGATGTCAAACTAGCATTGTTAATAAGATCGGCATATTTTAATGATGTACCACTAACATAAACTCACATAAAATGCTTCTTTTCTAAAATTTACAATAATACAGTATGCAGGTTTTAGAAAATTACAAATTTACAAAATATTCACGATCTACTGAAGTTAATAAAAATTATCTCTTTTTTTCAACATTAACAGTCGTTTTCCCAATATTTGTGATTCCTAAATAAAGTGTTTCTGAGACATTCCTACATCTGTCGTTGAAATTAAGTTTAACTTTTTTTGCACGGGATTGAACTTTTTAACATGATCTATTTTAAACTTAAGTATAAATAATATGCTTCCTAAATCCTCTGAATTTTATGTGTTATTGTTTAAATAATAAGCAGATAAAATGAAAATTTGCTCGTTTATTCTACAAAATTCAAGTAAAAAACAAAAGACAGTACAGTGAAACTACATTTAAAAAAAAAACAAAAGATTTTTCTTCATAAAGTAATTTAGAAAACGAGAGTTTCATCTTCTTCTAAAGCACGGAATAAATCAACAGCATATTCATTTGAAGCATAAGTTTTAGAAACATCTGCGAGTTCATCCAAAATAAACTTTAAAGAATCATAAGTTGTTTTAAGTGGAATTGGATCAGTTGAAGTAATAATTCGACGAAATTGACCAAATTTGGAATAAAATCCTTCAGAATAATAACACACCATTTTAAATTCTTTTTCACATTCAGAGCATTTAAAATGAATATTAACAACATCAAGATCAATCATACAATCAATGGGTTCTGGTTGTTCGTCAATATCATTTTCAGTTGAATCAAGCAATTTTTTACCAACATTTGGAATAGAAGTTTTAACAGTATTTAAATCTATTTGATAGCTTTTCCAATACTTTGATGAGCAAGAACATGTATTTTCATTAGCAAAACAATTTTCTTCAAATAAAGCATCAATCAAATCAATGACATAAGTTTTTGAATCATAGACTTTTTCTGCTTCTTTTAGTTTATCCAAAATAGGCTTTAACGAATCGTAAGGTAGTTCAAGAGGAATTGGATCATTAACAGTTTTAGTTTGACGAAAGCGACCATTTTTACGACAAATTTCTTTATGATAATATAAGCCATCTTTGAATTCATTTTCGCAACTTGAACATTTGAAATGAAGAGTTACAACTTCAACATCTTCTGTGGAAGGTTTTGTTCCATCACTTTCATCAATAATTACTGCAGTATTTAAATCCATTTGATAACTTTTCCAATTTTCAGACGAACAAAAGCATTTCGTTTTAGCAGCATTCCCCCCATCAGAGCCATAACTTGCACAACAGCCTTGTCCCATTTTCTGAAAAACAAATGATTAGAAAATTTTATATAAAAAATACCAAAGATTTACCTTGTTTTTGCAGAAGCACTTCAAAAAAGAGAATATAGCGTATATATAAATATTTGAATTCAAAAAAAGCAATATTTCCTTTTTTGAGTAAATTGAGAGAAGAACGCTGATGAAGAAAAAACTAAAACTGAGTGATAGCAAAAAAAGCACGATTTTGTCTAAACGAAATAGAGCCAAATAGTAGGGGGATTGTTTCATTTTACCTTAAGGGGTTGAATAAAAAAACACAACAGCAGTGATATAATTGATCGATTTATCTTGAAAATTCTTTGAGGAGAAAAAAGTAATAGTTGAAGGATCCCTTAATAAAGTCAGTACCACACGTCTGCTGAATAACATCCCATATTTTATGGTTTTGTTTTATAAGAAGCTTTTAAAAACGGTGTTGTTCCCAACGAGTGCTCGCTTTCTTTTAAACAATTTTACGATAAAAGAAAGAGCCATTTATTTTTTGCTGAAGAACTGCTTAGCAGTAATATTTTATCACCGTTCGCATTTCGTAAACCACTTAGTAGCGATGATAAAAGTATAAGTGTCATTAAAATTTGTTTTAACATGGTGTAAAAACTCATGTCGATAAATTAAAATTTTAAAAAATACAAAAACTGCATAAGAACTTTAAAACGTTTAACAGGCCAATAAATTATTTAAAGAAAGTATTTGGCGTAATATTTTTCATTCTTACAGAAATTTCTCCTCTCTTTGCTTCTAATATAAAGATAGCAGAATAGAATACAATAACATGGGAATCCGAATTTGGGAAAAATTGTTGCATCGATGCTTTTTTCACAATGTAACATTTTTATCAGTCACTAAATTTTAAACTGTATTTTTTTTGCATACTGTATGAGCACACTCAAGCTATTTCCACATAAGTGAAAA
Organism: Panagrolaimus sp. LJ2400; assembly: GCA_024447215.1. Classification (NCBI taxonomy): domain Eukaryota; kingdom Metazoa; phylum Nematoda; class Chromadorea; order Rhabditida; family Panagrolaimidae; genus Panagrolaimus; species Panagrolaimus sp. LJ2400. Next base: position 1,464,061 of record JAMRYA010000018.1, on the reverse strand, counting down.
GTTATTTCATTAGTGTCATCTTAAAATGGCTAATCAAGTTTAAATGAATGAAACCAATCCTTCTTTTACATAAAAGTAATTTATTGAAAATGCAAACCAATAAAATTCATAAAAACAGAAAACAAAAAATGAAAAATTTTTGCATTAAATACAAGATTCTTCATTAAGTACGTAGATGGCATTGTAAAATTGATTAGCATAATGTGAACAATTATAAGATATATAACTATGTTTTTCCGGGCCAAAAATAAATTGATCAAATACAGATTTTATTTCATCACGAGCAAGCCATAATAATTCTGCTGATTTTTTCATTTCATAGATATTTGCATAATATCCACAACGTTGACGTGAACCTTGATCAGTGAGATCAAAAGTGTAAGAAAATTCTGAGTCACATTCCAAACATTGAAAGTAAATAACTACAGCATGATGATTATAAAAAACAGAATTACTAGGCACCGTAACATGTTCCATAAGATATGCTTTAAAAAATTTTGTTGGACATCTGCATTCATCTTCTTCTGTAAAAGAACGTTGACGATCGCTATAATATGGCATTTTTCCTGAATATATATAAATTATTTTAGTGTCTCAAAAAACAAAACAAATAACTTACTTTTTTATAAAGAATATAGCTTTCAAGTAAAAATTTTCGGAATAAATAAGATAGAACAATTCAGCTGAAGCAAGAATGGTAATAATATAAAAATGAAATGACTCAGATTAACAAAAAAAAGCGCCAAAAATGATGAGTAGATTTTCTAATGATGCAAAGGTGGATTTTATTGACCAACTTTTGTTTCATATTAATTGTTAAAAAAAAAACCCCGAAGAAAAATTAGCTCTACAGGTAAATTTCACAGAAATCTTAAAGCAAAAATAAAAATTGCTTGCATGCATCGTTTAAGTTTAACCAATATTGTTGTGCATTTGACACACCTCATTTTGAGCCTAACTGATTACCTGTGCATGCAGTAGCAACAAACTTTTGCTGTTTTCCTGTAAAAAGTTATTAATGTTATTATATTTAAAGATGTTTTTATTAATGACAAAACCTGTGTTTACAAAATTTTTTACTTTCACTTTCAACAAAAACTATTACTTCTACTTATAATTACATCCTTAGACAATTTTTATTGCTTTAATCATTTTCAGTTATTCCCCATCACTTCTAGTGACTTCGAAAATTTGTTAAAAATCAGCTTAAAGAATTTTAAACAAAATATTAACAATCCCAATGATGCTCTTTTTGGATTAGAAATGTTATAAACTGTATCTTTGTTTTAAAAAAATATCACAATTCACTTTACTGTAAAAAAGCGAAAGATATATAATACAATCAAAAAAATCAAATCAATTTATTTGTATCTTACGATTTCAATGGGCCTTCAAGAAATACATCTTTCTAATTAATTCCGATTACTTCTACTTCTTTTTGAATATCATTTAATTATAGCGGGTCATCAAATGTCAAAAAGTCGACGTTAATCGAATAGTACCATTAGATTTTAGGAAATGATTGAAAGTTTTTGGGAAGATTTTTTCTGAGAATAAAAGTTTGTGAACATTGAACAAAGCTTGTTTTTGAAAAAACTGAGTTATCGATATTGCACAACATAAACATTTCTTTAAAATGAATATAGCATTGCGAGTTTATCAAGAAATACAGTATACTAAAAATAAAACGCAAATGTAAGAAAAACACAAAAAAAAACAAAATATTCTTCAACATCAGGCATTAAACCTTTTATCGAGTTTTCTGATAGCATTGTAAAATTGAATAGCAAAATTTTCACAATTATAAAATAAAAAACTAAATTTCTCTGGACCAAACATAAATTCATTGATTAAAGGTGCCATTTCATCACGAGCAAGCCATAACTTTGTTGATTTTTCGAGATAACAAATACGTTGATAATAACCAGGACGATGACGTGCACCTTTATCAGTGAAATCAAAAGTATAAGAAAATTTTGAATTACATCTTAAGCAAATAAAATAAATAATCACAGCATCATGAGTATAAAAAATAGATCCAGAAGGTACTGCAACGTGATTCATAAGAAATGCTCTCCGGAATTTGGTTGGACATCTACATTCATTTTCTGTTATTGTAAATGAAGAAGAAGCAGTGTCATAAATAAATGATTCATAATATGACATTTTATCCTGAAAGAATTTAAAATAGAAATTATAGCAATGTATAAAATGGAAATTATTACTTACTTTATTTGAAGAAAAAATAATCAAAACGAATAAAAAAGAATAACACAATCAATGAGAACAAGAAATGTGATGATATTTAGCTGCAATGACTTATCTTAACTAAGATGCGGGAGAAATAATAACAGATTTTTTATAAAATACGTAGTTGCTTGCCTTATATAATAGTTGTCAATACAGCCCTAAAGAAAAATTAAGCCTCGCTAATCAATTTAGCAAAAATATATCTGTAAACAAAAATAAAAAATTGATGAATAAAATTTTCAATCCATATTTTTACTCACCTTTGTTTAAGCAATTTTTTAAATAAAGAATGCAGTGTTGAATTGTATGATTTTCAATGACTTAGTTGAACATTCCTAGCAATCTATACATTTTTTCTATGGTTTTAGATTAACTGTATTGCTCTTTTTTAAAAGTTTTAATCTGTTTCTCATTTATTTTAAACATTAACGTCAAGGAACACTATTTTAATTGTTTATTAATTTTGTTCTATATAATCGTACAGTAAGAAATAAGAAACATAGAGATTTTTATAATACTTAAAAAACCGAAAAAATGAAATTTGACAAACCCTTTTTTTAAGTCAATAGTAAAGCATACCGTTTCATTCTGATGCAGTATGCTTTATGTTCTTCTATATGATGAGGATATTAAAAATGATGTAAACGGAAAACAATAAAAAGCATACAAAAACAGTACTATTCAATACAACAAAGTAAAATAAAAAAATAAAAACAATTTACAAAAAAAAGAATTAAAAAAGAAGAGATTTTACGGATTGAACGAATCTTCCAGCAGCCGATGTTCCATCCAAAAAATAAAATAAATTTTCAGCATATTTCTGAGAAGTATAACACTGATTGCGATCCAAAAAAGGTTTTAAAGAATCATGAGATAATTCAAGATGAATCGATTTTTTTGTAAAAAGACTTCGACGAAAATAACCATTTTTGCGGCAAATCTTTTCATAATAATAAAATGCTGTTTTAAATTCTTTCTGACATTCTGAACATTTAAAATGAAGAGTTACAACATCAATATCAGTTGTATACGTGACACGAAATCTTTTCATTTTGAGCTCATCAAAAATCATTACAGTATTTAAATCCATTTGATAGGCTTTCCATTTTTCAGATGAGCAAAAACATGTTTTTTCATAAACAAAACAATCAGATTCGCTACAACAAATTGGTGGAATACCGATACCCAAAACTCTAAAAGTTTACAAATTATTTTTTAATATTTAAAGAAAAAAACTGACCGTGTCCATTTATAACTCTTTGATTGTTTGTCAAGTTTGCGAATGGCATCATAAAATTGATTAGCATAATGTGAACAATTATAAAATAATGGATCATATTTTTCTGGACCAACATTAAATTGTTCAAACACAGATTTCATATCATCTCTTGCAAGCCATAACTTTGTTTGATGATATTTTGCAAGTAAAGTTGCTTCAAAATAGCCGAAACGATGTCGAGAACCAGTATCTACGAGATCAAATGTACAAGGAAATGTTGAGCCACATTTTACACATCGAAAATAAATAACCACTGCATCATGGATACAAATTGATCCGCCGAAGAAATTTCCAAACGTAATAATATTTCCAAGAATTAATGGTGCAGATATAATAGCATTGAAAAATCTGTTATAAAGTGGTAGAGTAACATAATCCATGAGAAATGCTTTCCAGTATTTTGTTGGGCATCCACAATTATTCGATTCTTTATAGTAATTAGGAGCATCATACCATTGTGCCATATTGCCTAAAAAACACACATTTAAAAAACCTAAAAAAACACATTTGACTTACAATATTTAGAAAATAAAGTTCAAAGAAAAATTTTTCAGAAGAGAACAATTCCACAAAAAAATGAAGAGATAAAGTTAAAATGATTCCAGTAAGCAAAAAAGTGCTAACAATAATGATTGAATTTTATAAGTTGAGGCCAAAACCTTGCTATACAATTGTTGTCAAATACCTTAAAGAAGAATAATTTTCGCAAGTAAATTAAAATGACGGAGTTTGCAGGCGTAATTGGACTCCAGTAAATGCTTTTGCTTATTAATATTAATGTGCGATTTCCATCAATTTTCAATATATGAAAACTGTTTTTAGATTATTATATACATGAAAATATGTTTAGTTTATTATTGATTATTCGGTTTAATTAAAAAAGAAAAATAAAAGTAGCATGAAACAGTTTAAAAAGATATTGCATAGGGGCTTTTGTGAATTTGAAATCGTATAATTTCGACCTGCAATTGCATATCGTTCAACACCATTTGGATCAGCACTTTCTTGTGGTTGTTTTCTAGGTGGTGATAATCGACGAGTGCTTGGAGTTGAAGATATCATTAAAATTGGTTTGGGAGGTTTTGAACTTGAGATCGCAAAAGCTGAACAATCTTCTGCAAAGAAATAGAGTGTTTATGAAAATTTTGTTATTTAAAAATTTTTACCTGTTCTCTTCAAAACTAAAACAGAATCCGGATTTTCACTAAAATTAAAATTCCTGTTACAATGATTTCCAAGTATTGCAAGATAAAGATAATCGCCTTGTTGTCTGCTTATCTGAAACTTTTTGGATTAGTCAGTGTAATGGATTTCATATATCTGCTTATCACTAACCATGCAAACATTTTCATTTTGTGAATCTTGAGTTTTTGCATAAACAAATAAATTTTCATCTTCTTTCCATGTCCCGTAGCAATCGTATGATTTTACTGAAATTTATTGTTAACGTAACAGATATCTCATATCCATTGCTTACCATCATAAGCAATCCCTGATTGGCAATGATATGCAACAATCTTAAATTTATTACGTTTTTTACAATCTACCGTAAGATTATAGCAATCATTTAGCTGCATTTCTTTTGGAGTTGAATATGAACCAAAGAAAGCACAAGCTGACTTTTTTGGAGTTTTTGAAATTAGCGTTGTCCAAACAGCTTTTGCAAATTCTTCTTCTTTTCTAAAAAGATTATAGGAGATATTAAAGGGAGCTAAATAAAGTTTATTTAAACCTGCAAACAGTATTTCCTTCAGTTGCAATGATAGTAGTTTTAAATTCAACGATGGAATTACTTCGAGATTTAAACCATAAACAATGATATCCAAGTGATTCGCCGCTATAAATTTGCAAGTTAACTTTTTCTGCTATAAAAAATTTTATGTTTTTAAATTTTTTTATTTATATTTGTGTTGTGAATGCAGCTGTTAGCTAAAAGCTTCAACAGCGCCGCCAAACTAAAGAAGAATAAAAAAGAATTCACTCACAACTGCTTCATTAAATCTTATTGAAGGGTTAATGAATCGCAAGAAACATGTTTCAAACAAAATCCAAAAAATTTATATTTTGTACGCTGATATTATAATCTCTTTTGCAGACTCATTACCTACCAACTTGTTTCAGTATGAACTAAAATTCTTTCATTATCCACTTCAACGCATGTAGATGTAAGTGGAGGAGAATTCGGCAGCCGATGTCGAATTTCATCTGCTTTCACTGAAATTCCATCATATTCACCTTGTAACCATTCCGGAAATTCACAAGCAGCAATTAATTGCTTTTTATTTTCTAAAATTTTATATCTATAGTTTAACAGTAATTACAGTAATTCTTACTTGTAATTAAACGATATTTTTCAAATGCTGTATTTCCTTCTAGTTTTGTACAAGAAGCATCAGCAGCAACAATTAAATTTGATTCATTTTTGATGGATGTTAGCTTTCCGCAACGATATTGTCGTGTATCTTGATCAAAAAGAGCAACAAAATTTTCATTTCGAATAGATGGCCAACTTCCAAGGCATGTCAGTTTTTGATCAAATTCTGGGAAACTACAATTTCGAAATCGAAAATGTAGCTCTTCTTTACTATCGCAGTTTTGCATCTGAAAAATAGTTTTTTTTGTGCTGTGACAGATACAGTACCTCAGTGCCTGAATCAGCTGCACATTTAAGATTCATTTCATTGATTCTAGAGTATTCAACAGAAAAACTTCCTTCGAGTCCACATGATTGATATTGAAGATTTTCAGTTCTAAACAGGAATTCGCCATCTCCTGGACCAATGGCAGATGCATCGAAACAACTTCGTTTAGCATCCATAACAGTTTCATGACAAGTTTCAGCTAAAAACAGTTACATATTTCAGCGTCCACCTTTCAAACATAGACTTACTGTCTTGATGCAAAGACTGAATTACATTTGTTGATCTCGGAATCAAAGTTATACATCGAAAACAAGTCCCTTTTCCGATTCTTCTAAAATAGCACAAAAATTTGAATACCGTAATACCTTGCTTCAGAAACAAACTTTAAACCAAAAATGAAAGAATGTGTTTCAACTTTTTCATAGCAATCTCCCCAAATATTAGCTGAGATAGAAGTGATTACAACTTTTTCAAAGGTTACAGTATTCAATGAAAAATTTGAAAATTGACTAATTTGTCGATGAAAAGTTCCTTGTAGCAATGTTTCAATATTACAACAGTATACTGTAGAAATTAGTAGTAAAAATAGAAAAATAAATAATTTAGACATACTTTTTTGATGGATGAACAAATAAAGGATATGGAAAGAAGGAATAAAGTAAAATGAACGTTTATGAGTAAAAGTGACAAAAAAAGGAAAATAACGTTTTTGGATATTCGCGGATCAAAAGTCAAGTTAAGTGGATCACGCAAAAAAATGTAATGAATGAAATATATAGTTTTTGGCCAAGTTTTGTTTACACAAATTTTATAACTCTCTTTTTGTACAAGTATCAAGAAACTCATTTAAAAAAGCTTTTGTAATGTAACATTGCAGGAAGATATAATAAAAGACCATCATGTTGTAGAAAGATCGTTTTAAAAATGAGCTTTTGCAAAAAAGCAAAAGCATTCCAAAATTTATTTTAAAAATAGCCGCAAAAATATTGGGCTTCAAAAAATTACCTTAAACAAAGGAACTTTTTAGTTCAAAGTTCAGTGTAAAAATGGGAAAGAAAAGTACAAAAAGAAAAACAAACTGCAAAACAAGAGCCACAGCTGCACCAGACAACGAAAGAGACGCACTTTTTGTTTTGTTTTTTTTTGTTGCCTTTCAAGTTGAAATTTTCAACGAGAAAAAAAAAAAAAACGTTGCACAAAAAAAGAGGAACCTGAATTTTTTCTCATCTTTCTCTGCAACACATTGTTTATTGAATTTTACCAACTGTAATATTATTGCACAAAATGTAAATAGTAATGTTTTTATTATTTACAATTATTTAAATGCAAATCTACAAGTCTCTTTCCTCATCGATTCAAGTGTTACATTCAGATTGAGATGGACCATATTTAAATGTGAATCTATAAGTCCTTTTCCTCATTTGTATAACAAGCCCGCGTATTCTTTTTTCTCATAATTGTTAGTAAACACGTTGAACATTTTTATTATCTTTCCACTTTTATATCTCATTGACTGTTTTCTTTTTTAGTTTTATTCAAGCAATTGTTCTCAATCATGATTACGTTCAATACTGATAACATGGTAGCTCAACGCTTTCCATTCCCTGCTCCAGTCATGGATTATATCTTGAAAAATTTACAACCACAACATTTACTCAAATTATATCAAACTTGCAAGTTCTTTTATGCCAAATATCGTCAAAATATTATTCGTAATCTTGTTATTGTTGATGATGGTGAAGAAGAAACATTTGATCCAAATACAACATTTATTTGTATTTCAAATCCTGCTTTAAAACAACTCAAAGATTTTTGGATTATTGATTCCTTGATTTATCGTTCACCATCAAATGTTGATGTAATGCCTAACTTTACTCATTGTACAATCAAGAAATTGGAAGCACGTGATTTTCTTTTATGGAATGAATATATAACATTAACAAAAGCTGGAACCATTCAAGATTTAAAGGTTGGCAAAGTTTATCGTGATGATGATTTAGTTTCTGTTGAAGAACTTATTGCACAGGTCCCAAATGCAACATCCATTGTGTAAGTTAAATAATTATTCAAATGTGTTTTATTTTTATGTGTTTATTATAGAGTTACCGAAAGCCGTGTAACTGAAACAACTGCTGCATCATTGAATACTTTGGATCATAAAGGAAAAATTTCAAACTTTGCTCTTCATGATATTGGTGGTTTTTCTTTTGTTCATACAGTTAATATTTTGGATTTTTTAAAAGTAAGTTAACTGAAATGTCGGGAAGGAGATTTTATAAGGTTTACATTTTTTATAGAAGCATACTGTGGCTGATTGCACTGTTCATGTTGATCTCAAATTAATGGATGGAAAAGACGATGTAACACTTCATATCAACCAACACCTCAGGGAAATGGGAATTGACTACAGTAATTTTATTGGTGAAATGTTGAAACTTGGTCGAGAATCAATTCTTATGCTTTAAAATGTTCCTTCTTATTTATTAAATATTTCTATAAACAAGTATTACTGTTTTTCACTTTATTAAATAATTTTTTTTATTGATTTGACTGTTATTTGTAAAATACGGATTGGAAGAATGACATGTGCAGCTGTAGTCACCTAAACTAATGTTGAGAAAACTGATTTAACTTGTGATGGTATCAGGGCGTTCCAAAAGTTTTTTCGTTTGGTTTTAGATTAATCCTTTCATCAAGGTTTAAAAATATATAAAATAATTTTTTATGGCCCCAAATGATACCAATCGACTCAAAATTCATTAAAATATGTTTTTCAAGCATTTGTGATGCAATTCTAAACAAATTTAAAGAAATTCAGTTTAAATACATTAGATTCCACTCAACTACAGTACATTGAGTTTAAAAATTCCGGAAACTTCTAGATGGTTCGAGAAAATTCCGAAACCTGTAAATTCTGTTAGGACAGTGTCTTGACTATCCCCTCAGGCCATATGGGCCCATATGTGCTTCAAATTCCAATTTTACAGACGCCGTTCCACTATAAACTCCACAATATCCTGGTTTCACCACGAAAATCCCTCAAAATTCCATGAAACTTCCAGATACCTCAAAAACCGATGTGGCACAGTTTGACCAACTCCCATGGCTACCTCCCTGCGAAATTTCAGATTTTTTGTAGCCTCCAGTCAAAATTCCCAGAGGAAAACCCAAACGAAAAAACTTTTGGAACGCCCTGATATTTTCCCTATCAAAGCTTTAAAACACTAAAAAAGTACAGTAGTAACAAATATCCCAAAGATATATATTCCGTCATTCATAAAAGTGTAAAGTACACAAATTTGACCAACAACAAAACTTTATTTTTTTAACATTTTAAAACTTTTTTAGAACAAAAAAAAGAAATAAACACCAGAATCAAGACGGCACCAGGATGAGCACTTCAATCTGCTACTTCTTCACCATTCCAACATCATTGTGGACCAGTTTGTTCACTTGTAGCTGTGTGTTCCACAGCAAAATAATGTGGACCTTCACGGGCCAATTCAAGCAGCATTGGCACAGGATAAGGAAGCTTCTGCAAGACCTTTTCATCGGCCACATCATACATTAACTTTGCCATCTGGTAACTAAAAAAGGAATATTAGATGAATAAAGTAACCCAAAGAAGATGAAAAACTTACAACGTTGCCAACGTAAAAAATTCACGACGTTCAATTGATTGTCCATAAAGACATGCTTGACGGAAGCATTCAGGAACATCAATTTTGGAAAGATATTGTTTCCAATACTTTTCATCTTCTTCATATTCACCACTTTTTCCGCCAATGTCTTTTGCAGCTGAAGCAACAATAAAACGAAGAAAGTCGCCGCCTTCCAATTGTTTAAGCCATTGTTCACATTTTGGTGGAGCAGAAACATAGTAATCAACAGGAATATCTGGAGACCGACGGAAGATTTTACGACGAAATCCAAGATCATAAAGTTGATTATTTGCTTGTACACTGAAAATGAATATATAAAACATAACAATGCAAAGAAGCATAAACATACGTTGCTTGAACAAGCTTTGCTGCACGTTCTTCAACATGTGGTAGACGAATCGCTTGATAAAGAAGGCAATCTGGTGTATATTGTGAAACAGGTGCAAACTTGTCATTGATCCGTTGAGTTAAAAATGGAACAATTTTTGGTACACGATATTTTGGAGTTGCAACATCACCACGGCATACATATTCATCAGCAAATAACTTGGAGTATGGCTTAGAAGGATCAACAAGCATCTTTGGAATAGCTGTTTGAAGGAGTGGCAAATCATCAGTTGGTTCCTTTGTTCGTTCTTCAGCAGTTTTGAGGCCTTCATCAGGAAATGGCTTAATCTTTTGAAGTCCAAAATCAACAGTCTTTTCAATAGCAGTTGCAAGACTTGCAGAACGTTGTGTTGGTTCTGTATGGAGCTTTGTAAGAGAAACTTTAGAAGCAACAGATTCTTGTTGAGTTGAATCGGTCTTAACAGCTTTTGGTGGAGGACGAGCAGCAGGAATAGCAGAACCAGCAGCAGCAGGAATAGCAGATTCAGCAGCAGGAATAGCAGTGACAACAGATTCCATTGATCGAGTTCCACGCAACTTAACAATCTTCATACCAGATTTTGATTTCTTTGCAGCCTTCTTCTTGTTACGACGACGACGACAGAGACAAATTACAACGACAATGATGACAAGAATACAGATGAAGCCAAAGATTGATCCACCAATAATTCCAACAGCTTCCCATGTTCCCATACCAGAAGATGATGTTGAAGTTGATGTGAAAAGTGTACCAGTAGAATTACCGCTATCAGAAACATTTGAAAGACTAAAAAAAGTTACTGTATGAGAATAAGTGTAAAAAATAGAAAAGTTACCTTTCAGTAGCAGAAGTTGGTGATTCAGGTGAGGATGATGAAGCGACCGATTCAGAATAAGCCAAGAAAACTTTTGGGAATTTAACAATTGCACCACATGTACGACCTTGAAAGTGAACAGAGAGTTGAGTCAAAGATTCATTCTGTGGAAGAGGTTGACCAGTAAAATTAAATCCTTGCAAAGTCTTAGTATCAGTTGGAGAAACTTGAAGATCATAAATACCACTACCATTCGAAAGAAGTTGAGTACATTGTTCACCAAGCTTAATATTTTCTTTATCAGGACGTTCAAAATATGGAAAACCATTATTGAAGAAGAAAGAAAAGATAGAATCAGCAGAGCCCAAATTAATATTTAACCTAAAAAGCTATAAGCTTTATTTGCTATACATGGAATAAAACTTACTTATCCGTACACGATCCATATGCAGAAGTATAACACCATTCAAGAATTGGATTTAATTCACCTTGATAGATAATAATAAAGTCCAAACTTTCAGTTGGCAAAGTGGTATTAACAATTAAATCACCTTGATCATCGAATCGAAAGTTAACTTGCAAATGCCGAGGTATCATATCATTATTTTGAGCAATAATAGCAGTATCATTTGCACCAAAATAATCACCAGTTACTTGACCACTAGTGGTAACCCGCCCCTCCGGGGCGGTTACCGAGATAGCTCTACGTCGCATTAATTTATTATCATGTCTCGCTCATTTTCTTATTTAATATTCTACATTAAGCTTTAAAAAGGCAATAAACATTCGAGGATCTTACCTTCACATCCATAGCAAAATCGGATCCTAATCTTCACACCCACATAACACACATCAGATCTTAATTATCCTTCTGATTTCTCATAAAACTGGCAAAAAATGACAGGATCTCTAACATCCAGCTTGTTAACAACCCCTTCCCCTTTTAACCCAGTCCTTCTTCACCCGCACAACTTATAGATTATATACATATCCTGTACTTTCTTTCTTGGTCAGCTTTTAACCACACCGCTATCCTACTTTTCGTTCTGCCTTCATCTTATTACCTTTTTTTACCTTTACCTACATACATTACATTTAAAGACTCATGCCATGTTCTAAAGGTTCATTTGACCCCTCAAAAAGGTCAGGATCTCTCTATTTCAGCTCTGAAACACATCACATCTCATAAAAAACAACAGCAGCAGTTAAGATCCTAAAAAAGATCCTACTGGCACGTGAGATCCTAATCACACTTCTACTATTATTCTTCCATTAATCCCTGCCCTTACATCCTTTTACAAACCCAATATAATAACACAAAGGATCCTATAAGGTGCCAGGATCTTTTCACTATCGCCACCGAAAATACAAAGGCACTGCAATCATTCCTTTTGTAGAAATGATGATTGGCTTGCTATCTTTTGCATTCTCTTTTCAGCATTCATTTTCATTTCCACTGACATTTCTTTATTCTCCGCTAATTTGCATTAACTTTTTCATTCTCCTTTGGATCTCGACTTTGAGCGGCCATAACTTTTCCAAATGGGCACCTCCGGATTTAGCAAATATCCATTTCGTTATCCCCTCACTCTTATCTATTTATCAACACTAAATAAGGATACTTTATTTTGAGATGTAACTGACGAAAAAAATATTTACACTCTCTATTTATAGGAAGGATTTGACGGAGGAAGAGCATCCGGAAGAATGAGACAAAGAAGCACAGGAAGACACAAGACCATAAATACTTTTCTTGACATAATAGTAGAAGTTCAACCCAAAGCAAGAAAAATAAGCGACGAGAAAAAAACAACTTGATACAACAAATTGTTGAAGAGCACAATGAAAAGAAATGAATGACAAACTTTTGCTTATATACGATTTTGATGGTTCAAATTTGCATTGTTTTTTTTCAACAGTTGACACATTGTACAGTACCAGAAAAAACTGTTGGCGCAATTTTCAAAAATTTTTTTTTTCACATTTGCAGCACTTTTCAAATCTTTTACACGATAACGTCATGCGTATCATATGACATAAATTTAAATTGCACCTTTTAACATTTAAAAGTGCCTATTAGATTTATGGTATAGCAAATTTTTATGGCAATTAATGCAAATTCAAACACATTTTATTGAGTCATGTCATAATTTATTGAACAAAAAAATATTTGTGAAATGTTTATCTTGCTGTTGTCTTTACTTTTAAAAATATCTTATTGCGATATTGGATTTACGCGATATTCTCTATACGAAAAAAATGAATCAACATCAATTGCATGGAAAAATGAAGAAATTCCTTTTAATTTGAGGGAATTTTTTGAATTTGAAGGAGCACATTTACTTGTAACACCCTCGGATGGACTTTCAATTGAATTTGTTATTGCTCGACCAGAAAAGGAAACAGATACTTTTATTGCTGAATGGTGTGCACCAGCTAAAGAAGAATATGATAAATGTGATAATGAAATGTAAGTTTTCAAGACAATTTTACGGAAAAAGATGTGGAGTTTTTTTAAAATCAAAGTTTAGATTGTTTATTTGCAACACTCCTAAAGAGTACATGCGGGATTACGAGTATGAAATATGTAATCTAAAACATACTTCAATGGCCGTCGATAAATTCAATGGAAGAACATCTTTTACAAGTCTGTTTTTAGTTTATTTTCATACAAAAAGATTGTAAAAAGAAACTTTGTTTTGTTAAATGTCTTTTTAAAATGTAAAACATTTTAGTGGGTGTGGGATGGCCATCTCCGGAATATTTACCACAATCGTTCAAGTGTTTTCGTATGGTTACAATGGAGTATAGTGGTAGTGAAATCCATGTACTAGAAATTTTTGAACATAATACCTGGGTTCTAAGCAAAAAAAGGGGTCGTCCATACGTTGGTGGACTAAAAAACATTCCATTACCTGGACATCCTGGTTATCATCAATCAGGACGTATGCTGAATGGAAAATTCTGCGAAATACCCATTCGTTTTCCTGATAGTGGTCTTGTTTTTCAAAAGGGTATACGGTAGGATTTACAAGCTATCAAACATTTATTTAATGTTGTTTTTTTTAGAAAAGTTATAAATATTCCTGAAACAACTGAAACTGCAACAACAACTCCATTTTTATTTAATCAAACTGAATCCGATACAACCGCAGCTGCTATTATTACTTCAACAACAGCTTCAGCTGAAATACCAATTGATTATTTGATTGCAATTATATGTGGTGGAATTTGTGGCGCAATAATTTTGAGTGCATTGATTTGTTTACTTGGAATTCTGCTGATTAAACGAAAACAAAAAGAAACATTCAAAGGGCAACCTTTACTTTCGTTGGAGCCAATCAATAATAATAGTGATGATTCTGTTTCTGCAAAAATTCAACCAACTGAATTACCATCCCCAGAACCAGATGCACATCCTTCTTTGAAACAAAGTGTCAGCAAAGTTGAATCAATTCAAGGTGATTGTGGTTATTCAAAACTGATTAAAGATGACTTTGAAAATAGCCAAAAAGTACTACCACCACCTGCAGATGATAGCAAAAATCATTCAATAATTCAATTTTTAACTCAAGAATTTAAATGTTCAACACCAATTAAAGGTCCAAAATCTGCTGATGAATTGCTTCAAGAAGCTATGGAAGAACCATTGGCAGAAACTCGTGCAGAAAAGCTGCTTCCAGTTGTGTATGTTTTTTTCTTAAACATTCGTTTTTAGTCAACCAATTTTTAGAATAAAAGCAAATAATGAATTATATTCACTTGAGTACCGTAATAAACTTGTTGATTCTTCCAAATTCCATCTTACAGCTCCATCAAATTCTGAAGCATTATTGCAAAAACTGAAAGGTGGAGATTTTTTGAAATTTATTATTACTGTTTCTGAAAAAGATATTGATGGAAAAAATGGTGAATTCGTGGAAGAATTGAAACTATGGAAGAATTTTGTGGAAGAAATTGATGTTTTTGAATGTTTTCGACATGCATGTTTATTTGGGCAAACATTGAAAAGAAGACAATTCTTTGTTATGGCAACATTGTAAGTTTTTAATTTTTGTATATTGTATTACTGTAGTTATGCTTTCAGTTACAAAGTTTCATTATTAATTGCTGAAAATCCAAATCGTAAAGATTTATTGTCAATGAATTATCCAGTTCCATTCTTTATTTATCTCTGTGAAAAATGTCCACATTATTTTGAAATTCATTGATTTAGCTTATCTTATGCATTATGTTATGTTTTTTTGTAATATAATATATTTTGTGTTATAAAGAATCTTATGTTTTTACACGGTGTTTTATAATAGCATTAAAAATATTTTAAACAGTTAATTTTTTTGGATGAAAACAACAAAACACATTTTGATTACGGTATGTGTAAATAGCGATTAGAAAACAAAAAAAATTAAACTGAAAAACTAAAATGCTGAAATCAAAATATAAAAATAGCAACTTTCGTTAATCCAAGTATCATTAACCAACTTCAAGTATGTATTATTTACATTTGATTTCCTGTTCGATTCGATCGTAAAAAAAGTTTTGTAATTTTTCAAAAAACAAAAAACAATTCTTTTTTCTCCCTCTTCAATGAGCAACTTTTTATAAAATAAAAAACTGTCGGTAACTACTTTTCTCTCTTGTAATTCTTTTTATCTCGATATTAGTATCTGACTCGGGCAGTTCGACGAACTCTGTATCAGTTATTTCATCACTGTGCTTTAATCATAAGATTTATGGTGAAAAAACAATAACATCGTTAAAATAATTTACCATAAATAGCCTTTTATATAGTAGTACACGTTGTTATTTTTTGTAAACATAAAATAAAATAACTTTTTATTTGATTAAAAGATAATTTCTTTATTCTCTATTAAATAATAAAATGGCTAATAATCAAAGAATAATGTCATTTAAGGAGCAGGTTATTCTAAAATGAACAAACAAGCCTTTAGTTCAGCTTTGCGAAGAATAATATTGGCATCTATTTGTGATGCAGCTTCAAATAGATCTTTACCAAATCCATCATATATAATTCTTTTTGTATTTTCTGCTCGAAAATGATGGAGTATTTTTCGGCACTCATTTCCATTATAAGTTTTAGCAGGGAAATGCAGCTTTGCACCAGATTTAATGAGAAAATCGTCAAGACTACAAAAAATGCATGGAATTATAGCTACAGTACAAAAAACATACAGTGATTTATCTGCAGCAAACTTTCGAATCAATTCAATAATAGCCATAACCAAGGCAATTAAAAGATGCACTGGTGGAGGTACAAAATGAGTAATAGGAATATTTCGAAAAAGAGGATAGTTGAGAACAGAAGCATTTCCTACTGGTTTACCATTTTTATTGATAACTTCTTCAGCACATGAAATTATATTTTCAATTTTTCGAAGTACGACATTTTCAGGTTTGATTGACATCCATAAACTTCTTTTTACTATACAATGTGAGCATGCACATAATGCAGAACCGCCTTGCAGACTCAATGTTAAACATTCAAATTTACAATCACCCACATATGTGCTAAAAATATATACTTGTTAAAGGTACTGTAACAAAAAAAACTTACATAACAACTTCTTTTCTTCCACTTTTTGTCATTATTCCATCTTTTAAAAATCGAAGAATATCATCATCAATATATTTCAATATAGGCTTTAAATGTTTGCAGCATTCTTTGCCAACGTATGTCCATATAATCATAAACTTCTTTACGCTTAATGGTAAAGGAATATCATTGAAAAAACAGCCGATCTTCACACTGGCTTTTTCACCATCTCCACCTAAAAGTGAAACATAGATCAATTGAAATTTCGAAAAACACCAACCTCCATCTCCTCCAATAGTTATTCTTACATTTTTAAGCTTCGAGAAATCATATTTTAGAACAGCTTTTTCAATAAGGCCATAAAAATCTGGTGTTTTTGAATTCAAATAATGATCATCATATATTCTATTCTCTTTTCTTTGAATTGTTGATGGTGATGGCATTTGAATACCTTCTTTTGCTAACTCGGTTCTTAGCTTATCGTAGCCACGAAATGATAGACCGACGGTACTTTTTATCCTTGTTCCAGCATTAGCATTCAAAGTTGGAGTAGGAGGAGCTGATTTAGGACGTCCAAAATCAAAATCAATAAGTTCAGTTGGTGATGTTGGTGCTGACTGTGTAACTAGTTCTTGTTCAGTGTTAACAGATAATGGTGAGAGTGTCTTTTCTGATGGTTTGATTACATCCATAATTTTTGAAGATTCAAGAGTTTCTTCCAGTCGTTGATTTGTTGATTCAAGTTCTAGAACAATGATTTACTTTTATTATGCTGGAGAAAAAAAACATACTTCTAACTTTAACTTTCAAATTCATTTCACATGCGATTTCACGACGTCTTTTTAATGTCTGCTTTGCGCCTTCTCGAAGTTCAGCTGTTTTATCTGTAGCTTTTTGAGTTTGTTCCCGTCTTCTTTCTTTTTCTTTTATCTTTAAATCAAGTATCATTTTCTGATGCCGCGTAAGAACAACATCAGGTTCACATTGAGATTTCTTTTTAACAACTTTTAATTTGATTTGAATATTATTACTTCTTGAATCATTAACACTTTGTCCTTCATCTTGTGATGTTGTATTACTTGGTCCTGCCCTCTGAGCATCCCAACGCCTAGCAGCAGCTTCTTTATTCTTTTTTCTTTGATTAGATACACCTGGCATCTCTGAAAATGAGCATAAGTATACTGTAGAAAGCAAAGAAAACACTATTATACATAAAATAACACGAAATTTTCGTAAAAAACGCTAAAAGTTAAAATTCAAATGCATTTTATATATCTTTAGGGTCATGTAGTTATGTTTCACACAACAATTTAAAAAAAGGACTGTTTAAAAAATTCTGATTGAAAAAATAAAATATCAAAAAAATCACACAAAAACTTTAAATCAATCATACGGATTCGCTATTGCATTTAAATGCAAACCGTAACTTGTTACATCTAGCTTATACATTTCTTGTAATATAGTTATAATTAAATAAAATATAACGATTAAATTTAGTGGTAAAAATTAATGTTAAACATTAAAAATCAACATCTTCAACATCGACAATCATTGTGTTGGCATTGAGTCACATAAAAAGTTGACTACGCTGTGTTCACAGGAATATGGACGCTATTTTTAACTATAAATCGTTTTACAGCTATAGTATTTTGGGATAAACATAAACAAATATGGAATAAAATCTTTATTCCATCAATAATAATCATCTCATTATATCCTGTTGCTTTTAAAGGTTTATCTCAGTGGATTACATTTGATTGTCCGTATATATCATTTTCATATATGTACGATAGCTGCACATATTTCATGATAACAATAATAACTTGTGGAGGTTTTGCTCTCTTTTCAACAATTCTAGCTATAATAACTGCGATTGTGTATCGGCTACATTTCAAAAACAATCTTAAAAGCAATGAGAAACATGAAAGAAAGCTCATTTTTCAAGCGATGTTGACTTCAATATTTTATGGATGTTATATTGGCAGTGGTGCTGTGTTAAAGCTATCAAACTATAGTTCTGCACCAACTCTGTATGATTTTGAGCTGAAATGGCTTCATTCTTCTATTGCTCTTACTCGTGATTTATATCACCTATCGGCATATATATTTTTGCTAGTTTTCTCGTAGGTTTTTTTATGTGTTAAATAATTTTTCCTATTATCAATTAACTCCAA
The DNA here is from genome assembly GCA_024447215.1 of Panagrolaimus sp. LJ2400. Classification (NCBI taxonomy): domain Eukaryota; kingdom Metazoa; phylum Nematoda; class Chromadorea; order Rhabditida; family Panagrolaimidae; genus Panagrolaimus; species Panagrolaimus sp. LJ2400. The sequence goes on along the minus strand of JAMRYA010000018.1, from coordinate 1,445,319 downwards.
AACCCAAAAGTTGTAAAAATAGCTTAAAACAAATATCTATTATTCTTTCAGGTTTGCCGTTCGTCAACTCTACTTAAAATTTTATCATCTTACATGGCTATCAAAAGTTGAAATACCAATTTATAAAAGAAATGCTTCAGTTGTTACGGTGCTATCTCATCACCAGCTATAAAAATTTGCGTTTCTATCAATTCCTTAAAGTTAAATTGTCCAGGCCTAATGATTCAGACACATTATTTTTTGTATAATCATTGCTATTTAAATAAAGTGAAAGTGTATAAAAAAGGAGAAAAAAAACAATAAGTGCATGATTGTTTTATATTTTATTTCTTTTTACACAAAACAAGCAGTGATTTACTGGTTTTTTCATTGTCAATGTCAGTATTTCTTGAATTCAAATAAAAAGCTTTTTCTACGTTTAACATGCTGAACTAACCGGATACGGACCAGTAAATATTTAAAATTTGAAAATCATGACAGTTAGGGTTCTTACTTTTTTGTGCCATTCTTCCTGTTGAGAATGCAAAAAGAAATTATTCTTTTTCTTAGGTTAAGTATAACAATTAGTTTTTCAAATGCTTTCTTTTTCTATATACTAGTAGCGCTCGGGTGTACAGTTGTTGGCAATTATATTGGCTTACAGGGGTATTACCCAATGACAATTTTATTAAAAAATAAACTTGCAAAAAGTAGTGGAAAAATCTTTTTTAAAAAAATTACAAGTGTAACTTATTTGAACTCTAGGATCGATCTTTGGCATATTTGGTAATTCGGAAAGTTCGTGCCGCTGGTTCTTCTTACGCCATTTTTTTATTTTTTGATGAAATTTTATAATTTCTTCTTTAAAAGGTGCCTATGGAGGTTAGTTATCATGGCTCAAAAGCATTTTTGGATATCTTTAATTCTGACGGATTTTTGGGGGATATACCGGGATTAACCCGGATTTCAGCATATTGTGCGTTAAAAGTCAACAAAAAAAATTTTTAAATACGTGAATTTTAGCCTAGAAATAAAGAGCAGGATGTCAGAAAACCTATCCAATACAGTTTTTCAATGTTCAAAATGCCGGATCCGCTATATGCAAATTTTTCCCAAATTGACAAAATTAAGAGCTTTTTACGGTTCTTTAGGAAAAATTTGCATATAGCGGATCCGGCATTTTGAACATTGAAAAACTGTATTGGATAGGTTTTCTGACATCCTGCTCTTTATTTCTAGGCTAAAATTCACGTATTTAAAAATTTTTTTTGTTGACTTTTAACGCACAATATGCTGAAATCCGGGTTAATCCCGGTATATCCCCCAAAAATCCGTCAGAATTAAAGATATCCAATAATGCTTTTGAGCCATGATAACTAACCTCCATAGGCACCTTTTGAAGAAGAAAAATTTCATCAAAAAATAAAAAAATGGCGTAAGAAGAACCAGCGGCACGAACTTTCCGAATTACCTAATATATGCCGCAAGCGTCAACCCTAATGCTAGTCGCCGTTTGAAATATCCATTGCAGAGCTTTCTTTTTGGAGAAAGAGTTCTAAAAGAATTTCAGCAGAAAGTGTCTTCAATTTTGTGGTGTCAACTTCTGATTTACATAAAATTCTGATGCACTTTTTCTTAAGCTCATCCATATCATTTAAAAAAGCAGTTTCAACATATTCACAGACATTGGTAACATTCACATGGTCACAAAGACATAAACAGCAAGCTTCCTAAAACTTTTTTATGTAATTTAAAAAGAAATCTCAAGGAAAAAATGGTTGTTACTTTTATTGAATTGATTTCATATTCATTAGCAAAATCTAGTAACAGCATAACATTTTCTGCTAAAATCTCACTTTTTCCACAACAAAAATCCAATGCAGCTTTGATAATTTTGGTGCTAAATTTATCAACAATAACTTTAACAGGAATTTCATTACATTCTTTGAAAATTTTTTCGAATATTGGAGAACTATATGACAGTAAATTTCGATATGAGAGAACTTCTTCTCCTTCCAAAGAAACAAGAATAACATCAGAAAATTCTGTATTGGACATAATATTATACAGTTTCACATTCATAGCCTTTTCTGTTACGACTTCTTCGATTTCTGTGTTTGATTTTTTGTTTTTGCTGATCTCAAATAGAAATCGCAATGGAATGTTAACATCTGCACAGCAGGATAAATCCCTTGATCCAAATATTACTCTATGAATGTATTCTGTTTCATTACCTAAAACAATTTATTTTAATTATGGGATTTAATTTGTGGTTTCTAACAGGACAGTTCAAAAAAAGTGAACAGTTGGTTTTTAATTGCACGCTGTTATCAGAAAAGCTCTGAAAAGTTTTTTTTGTTATGCTTACCATTAATTTGAACATTTTCAGGATTAAAAATACGAATAATAAAGCAATCTTCATCAGTTTTTTGTATAAAATATTGAAAATTATGTCTTTTTGAATCATTTGAAAAAATTACAAAACTTTCCACCAAAAATTGACAAAGTTGTAAGAATTTAAACTTTTCTTTAATAATAAACAAATTGAAATCAACAACATGATAATTGAACTCAGCTCGCTTCAACATATATGAAACAGTTAAGGATACCTGATGTATGCAGTTACCAATCAACGGATGTGAAAAATTAAAGCCTTTTTTGTTTATATTGTATTCCATTTGAGAAAATGTACGAGTTGAAAAAAATTTTTTCTCAAAACATGTTGAAATTTCGACATCACTAATACCCAAGTTTCCTATTCTTTTACTTTTTAGTCGATACAAAGCTGAATTATTAGAATAAATTAAAGCAAAGCCATTTGAGCTGCTTTCTACTAATTCAAGAAGAAATTCCATTCCATTATCACATTGTACTGTAATAGGGTTGCCATTATCGAAAACAGGTATTTCAACTTTGAAAGAGATTCTTTCCTGATGAAGAGCCATACCACTTAATTTTCCTTAAAGGGGGAACCCCATTCAAATAAGTTTTTTTAAATTCGTTAAAGGTGGGACTCCCCTTTAAGCAAAAAAAGAAAAAGAATAATCAATAAATGACTAAAAAAGCAAAGATACTTTTCTCACTTCTTATCATTGTTTGACGCATCAACTAATCTTGTATAAGACCTTCGACTCTTTGTTTGTAGTTTTTCTTTAAAAAAAGTTTTGTATGCGTTTCTTTTGCATATCAAAAAAATTTATAACTTTGTCCTATTTATCTATTGAGCAAATACCCAAAAAGTCTCTCTTTCATCCATCTTGAGTGTTAAACTAATTTGTTACTATCATTGCAGTCACAAGACTAATGTGGGATCTCGCTACGCGAGGTCCCCGAGTGCATTTTGATATCAAAAAATTAAAATTAAAATAAAAAATGTTACCACAACATTCTAAATTACATATATTGTTACAAATTTTACTTTTGCGTATATTACCCCTGTTTTTTGAACCATTTGGGATTTTAAGCTTATCTAAGAGAGAGAGGTTCGAAGGCTAAGTGTAGTGACAACTACACTAAAGGGGGAGAAGTTCTCGCTTTTGTGGTACGCCTGAGACTAAGCCTGAGGCCTAAGACTAAGCTGAGCCTAAGCCCACGCAAAGCTGAACTTAACATTCTAAGGCATTGAGACTAAGCAGTTACAACAATTTTATCATCTCATCCATCAACACTTCTATCAACGATACCATCAACATACATACATAAGAATTTTTCAATTAGCAAGAAAAAAAACACGCACACAGCTGCACAAAAAAAAGGTCAACGCTTACAAAAACAAAAAAAAAGAAAACTTTTTGTTCCAGAACAATTATTTTCGTTGGAACATTCTTTCTCGAACATTCTGAAAAATTCGTTCTCGAAGTTTCGAAAAATCACCACTTCCCTTGTGAGTAAAAAAAGAATTTTCCAAAAACAAAAAAAAGTCGCACACAAAAAATATCTAGGTCAACGCTTAAAAAACAAAAAAAAGAAATCTTTTCGTTGCGAGAAAAAAGCAAAAACCCCAAACTTTGACGACCCAAAACCCCCACTTAACTCTGCCTCCGACACTAAAAATTTACATATTCGGAATCAGCATAAAAAACTGCATAGGACGGTATCATTTTCATAACAAAAAAAGTGGAACGACAGAACCACAGACAGACAGACAGACAGACAGACAGACAGACATAACAATTCATTTTAAAAAGGTTGACAGCAGTTTTTTTACGTCTTAAAGAGTAACATTAGATCATAAAATTAAAGTTTTACTGTTACTCTTATTTTGTAAAAACCCATCGAATAAAAAGAGGGATAGTAATACATAGAAACGATAACAAGGTTTTTTGATTACTATCATTATTTAACAAATTTGCATTTTGGAAATCAAAAAAAAACACATAATGCATACTCTAATGAACGCGCATTGGGCAATTTCGACAGCGCATCCTCCAATAGGTATTCCGTTCCATCTGCTTTTATAATTCGGCTAAAAGTATAATACAGCCTTTCAATAGTTTTTGATTTAAAAAAAAGACTCTTTTAAAAGAGATTGAAAAACGGCGGCAAATTTACAAATTATCCCTTACATGATCAATCTTGATAAATTACATTTAACAATCAGCTTTTGCAAAAAAAGCAAAAGCATTCGAATGCATTCCAATAAATTATTTTAAAAATAGCAATTTTTTAGTGTAACAGTATTATTTCAACAACGAAAATATGTTAGAAAGATCATTTTTAAACACTAATCTTACCGGATCAAGCTTGATAAATTATTTTTAACAATGAGCTTTTGCAAAAAAGCAAAAGCATTCCAAAATTTATTTTAAAAATAGCCGCAAAAATATTGGGCTTCAAAAAATTACCTTAATTAAGGAACTTTTTAGTTCAAAGTTCAGTGTAAAAATGGGAAAGAAAAGTACAAAAAGAAAAACAAACTGCAACACAAAAGCCAAAGCTGCGCCAGACAACGAAAGAGACGCACTTTTTGTTTTGTTTTTTTTTGTTGCCTTTCAAGTTGAAATTTTCAACGAGAAAAAAAGTTGCACAAAAAAAGAGGAACTTGAATTTTTTCTCATCTTTCTCTGCAACACATTGTTTATTGAATTTTATCAACTGTAATATTATTGCATAAAATGTAAATAGTAATGTTTTTATTATTTACAATTATTTAAATGCGAATCTATAAGTCTCCTTCATCATTTATATTCTTTTACAATGCTGCAGCTCAAGCGCGTATTCTTTTTTCTCGTAATTTGTAGCAAACACGTTGATCATTTTTAATATTTTTCCACCTTCTTATCTCATTTACTGTTTTCTTTTTTAGTTTTATTCAAGCAATTGTTTTCAATCATGATCACCTTCAATAATAATAACATGGCAATTCAACGTTTTCCATTCCCTGCTCCAACCATGGATTATATCTTCAAAAATTTACAACCACAACATTTGCTCAAACTATATCAAACTTGCAAGTTCTTTTACGCAAAATATCGTCAAAATATTATTCGTAATCTTTTTATTGTTGATGATGGTGAAGAAGAAACGTTTGATCCAAATACAACAATTATTTGTATTTCAAATCCTGCTTTAAAACAACTCAAAGATTTTTGGATTATTGATTCCTTAATTTATCGTTCACCATCGAATGTTGATGTTTTACCTAACTTTACTCATTGTACAATCAAGAAATTGGAAGCATGTGATTTTCTTTTATGGAATGAATATGCAACATTAACAAAAGCTGGAACCATTCAAGATTTAAAGATTGGCAAAGTTTATCGTGATGATGATTTGGTTTCTGTTGAAGAACTTATTGCACAAGTCCCAAATACAACATCCATTGTGTAAGTTAAATAATTGTTCAAATGTGTTTAATGTGTTTTATTTTTATGTGTTTATTTTAGAATTACTGAAAGTTGTGTAAGTGAAACAACTGCTGCATCCTTGAATGTTTTGGATCATAAAGAAAAAATTTCAAACTTTGTTCTTCATAATATTGGTTTGTTTTCTTTTGTTCATACTTTAAATATTTTGGATTTTTTAAAAGTAAGTTAACTGAAATGTCGGGAAGGAGAGTTTATAAGGTTTACATTTTTTATAGAAGCATACTGCGGCTGATTGCACTGTTCATGTTGATCTCAAATTAATGAATGCAAAAGACGAAGTAACACTTCAAATCAACGAACTACTCAAGAAAATTGGAATTAACTTCAGTAATTACTTTCTTACAATGTTGAATCGTGATCGCTAAGAATCAATTCTTATGCTTTAAAATGTTCTTTACTGTTTCTTATTTATTAAATATTACTGTTTTTTCACTTTATTAAATAAAATTTTTTATTGATTTGGCTATTGCTTGTAAAATACGGTTTATACATCCGTTAATACTTGTTACTATCAATGAGTTACCGTAATCTTAAATCAATTTTGTTGAAAAGAATATATGGTTCGATATAAACGCTTTGATAATAAATGTTTTATGATATTTTTTGATGCCTTTTAAAAGCAGAAAAGCTTTAATAATTTCTAATTTCGATTTATCTTTTTAGTTTTATTCAAGCAATTGTTCTCAATCATGATCACCTTCAGTACTGATAACATGGCAATTCAACGTTTTCCATTCCCTGCTCCAACCATGGATTATATCATCAAAAATTTACAACCACAACATTTGCTCAAACTATATCAAACTTGCAAGTTCTTTTATGCCAAATATCGTCAAAATATTATTCGTAATCTTATTATTGTTGATGAAGATGCAGAAGAAGAAGAAGAAAGTTTTGATCCTACTTCAACTGCTATTCGTGTATCAAATCCTGCTTTGAAACAACTCAAAGATTTTTGGATTACTGATTCTGTTATCTATCGTGCACTAATGAATAATGATTTTTTGATGCCTGCATTTTCTCATTGTACCATTAAGAAACTGGAAGCATGTGATTATCTTATATGGGAAGAATATAAAGCATTAACAAAAGCTGGCACAATTGAAGATTTAAAAGTTGGCGAAATTTGGGATAAACATGGAGATGAATTAGCTCCTATTGATGATATTATTGCTCTAGTACCTAATGCAACTTCAATTCAGTGAGTTTTTTTAGTAGTTTTTATAGTGTTATGTTTTTGCTTTTAGTATTACAGCATGCAAAGTTACTTCAACAACATATGCATCATTGGCTGCTATGAATCATAAAGCAAAAATTACAAATTTTGTTTTTGAAGATTTGGAACTATTTGAGAATAATAATGAACTTGAACTTTTAACTCAATATCTTGTTGTAAGTGTTTTAACTTTGGTTTTTTGGATTTGTCTTTAGGCAAAATACACGCGGCTAATGTGTCCAGATAACCCGAATCTTTGGTCAGATGAGCAAGGATCGAGTACATGATTTTTAACACTTTAAAAAAAGCTTTGTCCACCGATAAACTAATATAATTACGGTAATATTTTTTATAGAAAAATGCTGATTTTGATTGTCATGTTCGTATTCGCTTTCAACTACATCCAGAAGAAGATCATGCTTTAGTTCGTCATTACAATGAAATGCTTGAATGGTTTGGTAGAAACTGCGTTAAGCGTATTGCCGTGGCTTTTGATGTTGAAAAGAAAAAACGTGCTCTTGAATCAACTTAATTGACAATTAGTGCTATTATGTCTTAAAGTTTGTTTATAATTCTTTTTTTCTTGTGATTGTATTCTATTATTATTATAAATCTGTGTTAATTTTTTTGTGGAAGTTGTACACACTTTTTTCGAACAAAACTACCGTAGCCCATTCTGATACAAATTTTATTATAAAACAGTCAATGATAGTGATTTCAAAAAATACCGTATACACTTATAAATACAAAAAATACAAGCATTTAAGCACTTGTATGAAATGATAAAATTTTTAAGTTATTCTTTGTAGCCGCTTTTTCAAAGATAACTTTTTGAGATTCAGTTAATCCAAAACAAGTTGAAATTGAATTTTCTTTTAATTGATTACCATTCAAAGCTGATTCAGCTTGAAGTTTCATAACCTTCATAAATGTAGCAATAACCATTTCTTGTCCAAAGCGACGAGCACCTGCCAAAGTTTCAATTTGAAAATATACAATTCCATCAATCTCAATTAATCGAAAGCCCCACTTTGGATCGATGATAATTGCATTTAACGGCTTTCCAATAACTTTGAAAATATCTCAAAAAACAAAAGTTCGCGGTTGGTAAAGTACAATTATAACTTATATATATAAAATTTACAAAACTTACCGAAAATAACAAATTTTGAAAATTTTTCATAATGACTTTTAGCTTTCTCGCCAGTTGCTACTGTATTTTCTGCCGTTGAAAGATATAACGGCGTCCATTCATTACCTTAAATTTCTTTTGTATACGGTAATTTCATGATAATAAAGCATACCAAAAGAATTTGTTAAAAGTTTTGTAGCACCATTTTGATAAATTTTAACACCGTAAAATTGCTCTTTAAATAAAAATTTAATTTTTGGTCGATCATTGATTGAAGCAGATATTCCACGAAATAATACAGTATCAAAAAAATTTTCTTTAAATATATCTTCATTTTGTTGATTTACCATTATTGATGATGATGATGATCCAACTTCATTCGATGTAGAAGGAGGTGATGAAGCATGTGGAATTCCTCTTTCATCAACATATCCAATTATTTCTCTTGATGCTCCTGATACTTTTAGCGTACGTTTTGTTGCTTCTCGTTTTGTTAAAACAAATTCTCTTCCAGCTTGATAATATTCTTTGAAATAGTAAATCTAAAACATGTATTTGCTGATTATATACAATGGGTGACAAAATCTTTATCCCATTTTTTTTCATTTTTTTCTGTTTTTTTAATTTAACGATTTCCAGAAGTCAAATTAGATGAAACGTTTAGGAATTGTACATATAAACCTGGGGAAGAGATCCATATCATTTTTAGACTTCAATATACCCTTTGACTCCAACTAAAACCCTAACAACACCCCGAAAAATGACAAAAAAGTGAAAGAAAAGCTTAAAAATTTGTGAAAAACCGCTGAAAATCGTGAAAAGTCGTGGAAAATTTTGCAGGATGTTCTACGGTTTTCCGTGATTTTCCACGAAGTTTTTAAACTTTTTATCATTTTTTTGTCATTTTTCGGGGTGTTGTTTGGGTTCCAGGTAGGGTTAAAAGGTATAGATCCATATCTCATTTGGACTCCAACGTACCCTTTGACCTCAACTATAACCCTAACAATATTCCAAGCCCCGAAAAACGATAAACAAATAGGGAAAAAATCTCAAAATATTCGTGTAAAACCGTAGAAACTCGTAGGAAATCGTGAAAAGTCGTGGAAAATTTAGCACGATTATCCGCCATTTTCCAATAATTTTTTTTACGATTCTTAATAAATACTTAACCAACCTTTGCTGCTCGAAAAATTCCTATAAATCCATAAATATTGCACGGCAATGAAGATCTCTGTGGTAAAAGGATGTGTCGTTGCTCAGTTTTATCTCGAATATTTTGAATCATTGTATCATATCCACTTGAAAAATTTGGAATATGATATCTTGTATCAAAGCTATCATCTTCATCGGAAGCACGTAAAGCTCCGCCAAAAGATAAAACATAATTCCATCTTTGAAATGTTTTAATAAAGCAATTTTCGGGTTCCATTTGATAGCGAATTTTTTCTGCTACATATTTCAAAGTATCAGGAAGAACAAAAATCGTTGCATGTGGAAACCATTGATCATAAAACTTTGTGAATTCTTCTTCACATTGATTCGGCTCAAAATGTACGCATTCTGCAATGCTTAATAAAGAATTTCCATTTCGGCGTAAAATAACAAAATCAGCAAATTTATTTGTAATTATTATAACAAGAATTATTTCATCAGCAGGTGGATTTTGAAATTGTGCCAAAGATTCCAACGCATATGTTAGCACAGCCAACAGTGATGGAATAACCATAACATTTTCAGCATATTTATCTGCAACTTTTACGCATTCTTGAATCATCTCAAAATCTAGCAAATCTGAATTAACAAGAACCAAATTTTTAATTCTTTCTGGAATCATTTGAAAAACAAGTTCACAACGATCTCGTAATTTTGATGGTGTTAGACGTCCTAAAAAACAATTTGGTGTGCTTTTCATGATGTTTCTCATGCGTTCAACTCTTTAATAGGATCTATGCAACTTATTAGCTCTCATAACATAGAATCTTTCAGCTCAAACTTGTAGCAAAAAATCAGTGTCTCCAAAGTTCCACTTTTTTTTGGAACGCGTTCGTTCCTTTCCTCTTTTTAGCACCAGCCGTCCCTCCGTTCCGTTCCACTTTTTTTGCTGGACACGTTCCAATCCGTTCCGTTCCTAGCTTCAGGAACGGATATACGTTCCCGTTCCGTTCCCGTTCCAGCAAATATTGTGATTTTGATTTTCAAGAGTCTAAAATTTCAAAGAACAAAAAATTTTGGTTTCGTTAAAAAAGTGAATAAATGAAATTTTAGGGCAATGGAAACAGCCAAATCACCAAAAATAACGAAAAATTAACTATTTTATATTTCCCAAATCAAAATTTTGTCCAAGTTTTTGAATTTTTAAAGAAAAATTACCAAAAAAATTGAGGAGGAACGGAACGTCTAAAAACTCAACGCGTTCCTTCCGTTCCTCTTTAAAATTTCATCCGTCCGTCCGTTCCGTTCCAAAATTTAAAAGAATACGTTCCCGTCCATTCCGGAACGGGAACGGAACGTAAGAACGGACGTTCTGGAACGGAACGGTGGAGACACTGCAAAAAATACACTTATTTCTAAAAACACGTAACAGATGGTATCATATGCTACATACTTTAGCAAATTTTTTTTGCATAAATGTTATTAAATAAATAAGAAGAAGCCACTTGGAACATTACTTTGAAAATAAAAGTTGTTTGATTATCTCCAAACTGTTACTTACCAGGATTTTTTGAAACATTCGGTATTCCCATAAATCTTACATTTCTACCATTTTTGATTTTTATATCTGTACTGCTAATAAGGTAACTTGCAACAACCATTATTTTTCAAAAAATATTTTCTAAATAAATAATTTATAAATAGAAAGCAATAACATTGTAATAGCATCGTAGAGTTAACAAAAGCATTAGACGCGAGTGTTAGTGGTGTGGTGTAAAAGAAGTTAAAATTATTTTTCATGTTTTGTAAATAGCACAAAAGATATTTACAAATTTGCAGAGGTGCGAAAAATAGAAGAAGAAAAAACACTAATGTCAAAAATGATTTTTAAAAACACAACAACACACGTTCGCAGATTTATGTTTTTCATTTGCCGCTTTTACGTCCTTCCATTTCGCGACTTTTTTTTTGTCGTTTCATTTTTTGCAGCTTTTATTATATAAAAAACGTTTAATGGAACAAATTTTACCATTATGTTTGATACATTTTGTCATAAATGAAATGGCAAAATTAAAAATGATAATAGAAAAAAAGCGGAAATCATAAAAATGAAAAGCAAAAAAGTGGTGATGGAAAAGCAGCACAGCCATATTTCAGAAAATAGCTAAAAAAAGCATCGTTTTGAAATTTGCATGAAATGTCTTAGCTTATTGAAAAGAATTTTTTGCAAATTTGAATGTTAATGGGTGTCTAACTTTGCGATTATACATAAGCATGGATACAAAAAATTTTAAATTAAAAATTAATTTGCTTTTAATACTCATTTGATAATTGCCATCTTTTATCCAATGACATGCCGACAAAGTTTACTGCTTTGCTTTAAATATCATTAACTGTTTGATTTCTTTTCTTTAAAAATTGCAAGACTAACCTTTCTATGTCCATGAAGAAGACTGTTCGGATTGATGTTAGTTAAAAAAATTTCTTCAAAATAGCTGCGACGACCTAGGTACTTTTTTGTTGTCAAAATGCATATTGTCATTGTAGCTATTACCTTCTTTTTTATTGCACTTTTAAACATCTTAATCTCTTCGTTATTTTATTTTATAATTTTTAAACAAGTTTTTATTCAATTGTTTTTTTCAAAAAAAGGTAACAAATGGTTTCACTTTCACTTTTTCGGTGTTTCTTCTTTCCTCTTTTTTTGCGCTGCTGTTCATCATTGAAACTTTATTTTATTTGCATCACCTTTTTTCCCATATCATTGTTTAACTTTTCATTGATACCCTTTTTTGTGGTGGTTGCAATTACTAAAGGTGGAGTTGTCTTTAATTTATAATTTGGGGACAACACAATTCTGATACCCTGAGGCCATTTCTTGAATGCACATGTTTGAATGTTTGTTTGCATTGAATGAATGATAAGAAGAAGAAAAATTAAACTTTCACTTTTTTTTGATCAAGTTCATTATTTTTGTTAATTAAAAGTAATATAAACAATGATTTTGCTAAGGTTTTTTGTGGTAATAATTTTTGTAAATATTGTTTCTGCTAAATTTGATGCGCAATTACCAACAAAAGAAAAGTAAGTTTTTAATTTAGGGATTTTGGAAACAATTATGTCAGTCATTAAATTTGTAATAACTTTTTAATTTTTGAATATCTTGACTTCTGTTTAGTTGCCTGCCAGTTGCCTTTAATAATATTCTGCGCTTTAAATTTTTACTTTGGGCTATCTTTGAAGATAAAACATTCAATGGGGTTCTTTCTTGTATTTTTGTAGCTCTAATGAACCGAAAAAACGTTTTCATGAATGTCTGATTTTCACAAATTTTTATAAAAAAGAATGGTAGCTCCACTATTTCGACATTACGTTTGGAGCTCTTCTTTTTAGGGTTTTGTTTTGATTATTTTTTATTTTTATCAGCATCAAAAAGAATACAGTGTTCGTAAACTTGTATTTAACCTGGTGTTAATGATATTATTCAAGGTTATCTAATAGCTCATTGTTTTGACCTTTGTTTTTGTCAACATTTTAAAAGTTCTGCAAAATTAAATTGTTTTTGCCATTGTAATTACCTCCCAAGGCCATAGGGAGAGAGGGGGCACTGGGGGCATGTACTCCCTGAAATCTAAAAAAATTCTTTTGATTTTTTGCCAACGTCTTGTTAAAGCGGCAAAAGATCAAAGCGTGTGCCCCTCCTAAAACGCTGTGTCCACCCCGAAATTTTTTTCTAGCCACTGTTTTGTTAATTGCTAATACCTGCACACTTTTCAGTGTCGGTGAATATTTAACAGAGCAATATGCAAAAAATGGTGGAGTAATTCCAGAAAAATATGATGGTCCAGTTTACGACGATATGAATGTTGTCATCGATAATAATGTCAATGAACCATTTGTATCAAAATCTGATTCAAATGATACATCTTCTGAAGATGAACCCCGGCTATTCACTTTTGATCCATCTGAAGCACCAATTTTTAGAGGGTAACTTTTTTTGAAGGTCATTTTTTTAATTTAACTAAAACGTTTAAACAATTTCTAGAAAACGTCAATCAGGGTTTCAACCATCTGCCCCTGTTCGTTCAGCATCTACTGGAGCAGCAATGTAAGTTGTACTTTTTAATTCAGAAACTGTGTTTTTTATACGAAATGTTTTTGTCTGTTACAGTGTTGCACATGTTGATTCCACATCTGATATTGTACCCTATGATGCCCATGTTGATCCAGATTTCCCAGCTGAAGCCCCAGTTGCACGTGGATTAAAGAATGTTCCAGAAGGTTGGAATTTGGATAAAGAAATTGATTATGAATTTCAACGCGGATATCGAAAGGGATCAAGCGGGATTAATCCATCATATTCTGGTGGCCAAGGGCGTCAATATCAAGGATTTGCTCAACAAGGTGGTAATGGAATGGATTCAGCTGGTGGTGCTGGTGGTATTGAAGGACCGTACATGGATAGTGGCTCATATGCTCCGTTATCAATGGGTGGCAGCAGTTATGGAGGTGGAGAAGGATATGGTGGAGGAATGAGTAATGGATACGGAGGAATGGGATCATCTGGATATGGTAGCATGAATTCTGGATATGGCAGTATGGGATCCTCTGGTTATGGAGGCATGAGCTCCGGATACGGAAGTATGGGAAGCGGATATGGTAACAGCTATGGCGGTATGAGTTCTGGTTATGGTGGATTAGGAAATAGCTATGGTGGACAAGGAGGATATGGATATGGCAATCTTGGTGGTTACAATGGCTATAGCGGATACGGTAACTCCGGGGGATATGGCAGTCACGTTGGACTCGGCCAAGGATTTGGCAGTAATGGTCTCGGATACACTATGGGATAAATTTTTATAAAGATAGTTCGTTATCAAAGAAATACTGTCTAATAGATTCTCATAATGATGAATTTTTCCACTGTCAAAAAAATATAATAATAAATTGTTAAATGACTAATAAAGTGTTATTATTACAACTTATTACAATTTACTACAACTAGCATACAGTCAAAATTTGAGTCATAAACGGAAGTTTATCAATCCAGCAGATAAGTGATAATTTGAATATGATCACTTATCTGCTGGAACACCTTTTCTCTTATTCATACACAAGGCACAAACATCTGTCTATAGAGAGACGTTTGCAACTTTTTTTTGACAAAAAATTCAAACATTTGACTGTTTTTCAATGACTTTTTTTATTTGTTAAAAAAGGAAGAGAAAAAAATATAATGTGAGTCAGCACCCCTTCCCACTTTGTTTGCTTTTAAATGTAAAGAGAGAGAAAAAATCATAGAATTTGGTAAAAAAAGGTTTAAATTTTTTTATCAATAAAAACTTTTTTTTTGGTGTCATGGCAAATCATTTGTGCTAAATTTGTGGATGTGTGGTTAATTGAGTTACTGTAATAGTGGTAAGTTTTTTAATGTGCTGAAAAGTAATTTTTTTAAAGTGTTAACTACTAAACTTTTTGATGACTTTTTTGGAGGCTTTGAAATGGTGGTTTTATGTCGAAACTTTTCGTTGCACGTTATTGTGTCAGAGTATTTTATGGCTATTATGAAATTTTTGCTGATAATTAATATGTAAAAATTTCATCACTAATATTAATCCAGCAATATTACACGCTCCGTGTGTTCCCTCAAAACTAAAGCCGCAGCTTTCATTACCTTATTTCTCGATGATAAAACAATAATCAAAACAACCATTCATACATTTCATTGACAAAAAAGCTGTACCTTTCTTACATATATAATCTGTTAGCAACGAAAAAAAACTTCTCCAAAATAATTTTTTTATCATTTTTAACCGCTCGATTTTTGCTTCTCCCTCTTTCTTTTTTACCACCAATACGGCGCCATAAAAACTATTTTTTATCCTAAAAATGTTTATCATTTTTAATGATTAGACATCTATAAGAAAAATATATTTCTTGTTTAAAAAAGCTTATTTTAGAGTATATTTTTTTCCTGCTTAAAAAATTATTTTAAAAAACAACCAAAAAAAGAAGAAAGGATGAATAACGAAGGTGAGTCGCTTTAATTTGTTTATTGCAATACATTATGCATACTGTATTGTAGTGAAAATACTTTTATATACGAATCTATTTTTTTAGCTGGAAGCTATCAGAAGCTTCAAAATGAAGAAACAATGTCAACGATTTCATTTAGGCCACTTGTACAGCCACCAAAGAAATCAATTAAAGGTATGAAACAAGCAAATAAATAAACAAAACATTTTAGTGTTGCCTTTTGTGGCGTTGTAAAATGAATCATTGCTTTTTTATTTCTTTAAAAGTCAGTCATCAAAAATGGGAAAAGGAAATTTCATAATTATTTAAGAGAAAAGACGTCATATTTTTGGCTTAATTTCAAGATAGTTATTCAAAAACAAAATAATGAATGGGAATTTTTGATTTTAAAAAATGGATATTTTTAAAGAGTTTAAATGAAAATAAGATGTTTTTGATTTAAAGAGAAATGGTTTCTATTCAGAAGCTTAGAAGTTTTTCTGGCAGTTTTACTTTTTCACGTTTTTTTTGCCATCTCCATATAGGTAAACACTGCGGAAACTAAAATACTAAAATAGTTTCCGCAATGTTTGTTTTCCTGTTTCTGCTTGCTTTACCACATGTGCTGTTTTCTATTGTCAATATTTTTGTCAAACTTCTCTCCAATATTTTATTGACATTAAGCTTTTACGCACTTTTTCATTGCAAATGATGCAACGTATTTTCGAGGAGGAGGAATGGAGGCGTTACAAGATTTTAAAAAACGCTTAAAACAGCGTAATACTTTGCAAGCATTTAAAAAACAAATTTGATTAATAAGCGATACTGCCATACTGTATTTTCCCACAAAAGAAGCTTATAGCATGTTTTGAAGGAATGCCCTTGTTATCTGAAACTATTAAAAAACAATAAAACTGACTCACATTTTTTTGTTGAAAACAATTATTTAAAAAATTTTTGTTTTTTCCAAAAGTTTCTATTTTTGGACAAAATTCTTGTAAAATTCTTTCAGTAATCTTTTGACCTAAATTAAACTTTGAATTTTGCTGTATCACAAATAGTTGTTTACCATTTTCATTAATTCAATATCAGTAACATTTTTTTCCGTCTACTTTCATTTTTCTCTTTGTTGTCCTTCTTTTGATCAAAAATCAATGATAATCCTTAATTAAGGAAATATAGAAGAATGAATGAATGATTTAAACATGCCACTAGTACTGCTTGCTGCTTCTTTAACAACTTTTGACCTTTTTATCTTGTGTTCTTTGGGCAGCTAAAAAAACTTACTTGAATTAGTGTTTTTTTATTTTGTTATCACTGAAAATCTTGACGTAAATGGGAAAAAAGCAGAGAATATCATAATCAGCAATTGTTAAGATCTTTGAGAAAAATAATAGAGGAAAATAACTTTTAAGCAAAAAATGATAGAAAAAATTGATTTTTCTTTGACAAAAAAGCAATGTCATAAAAACTGAGGACAGAAAGATGACAGCGCTTTTTAATAGATTTTAATCGTGCAGTTTTTACATAAAGCTTTTATAAATATTTTTTAAATAGTATGGACATAAAATAACGACGATATAATAATGGTAGTGACAAAAATAGAAAGATTAGGCAAAACAAAATGATAGAAATGTTAAAAAGCAAAAACAGCGCCAAATTAAAAATTACAGGCAGATGTTTTTTTTCAGTGCATGCTGGAACACGATAATTAAGCTTTGAAAATTATGTAAAACACAAAATAACTGAAGTTGTAAACTCATAAACGCGCACTAGATTTTCCTTCTATTTTTTAATATTTTAACAAAAAACTCCGGAGTAAAATTTAATGCAAGAACTACCAACCCAGCCCTATTCACTTTGAAAAGAAAAATGATGAATCTAGTGTTAGCAAAAAAAAAGTTGAAAGATTTCAAAATCCAAAAACATGTGTTTTAAACATTCTTTCTTTGATAAGCGTTCGTACAAGGGATGGTGTGACATTGAAAGCTGCCTTTGGTAGCTCTAATGTAAAGTTAAAAGTGTCAATAAACAAACAAAAAAAGATTCTTTTTTAATGATTCATTTTTATCATCACACTTTGTTAAATTTTTTTGATACTCTTTCATAATTTTTAACAATTTTCAGATGACATAACTGTCAAAAAGTTTATCCTAGCTGTGATAGGACTTTTAATAATAGGTTTATTATTTGGTCATTTCTTTGTTGGATATCATATTTTTAAATGTCTGTCTCCATCACACTCATCTCCAATGACAAAATGGTCTTCATTCTTGGAAGAAAGTTATGAACCTCCAACAGTTACAAAGGGAACATGCAAAGATCTTCGATATGCCACTACTAATGTTGATTCAGAATATGAAGATTCTGTTGCATCACATTTACATCAAATTTTAGCACATGGCCCATTACCAAAGGGATATGAAAGCGGAAAGCTCAAGACTATTATTAATGGATATAAAGCATGCACAAAAGGACAAAATAGTAAACATATTAATGAATTAATTGAAACTGTGCTGGATAGTATTCTTCCAAGGTTAGACTTTTTTTAAGGTGTAAAATACAGAAATTTTTCAATAACTTTTAAAATTTGAATATAAACATGCGCCGCTTTAATTTTTTTAAAAACTGTTAATATACATTCCAAAAATATTTAAAATTATTTTTCTGAAAAATTTATAAAAAACGTTTTATTTTTTTTTGGAACGAAAAAATCAGCGATACAAAAACTTTTACTGAATTCCTTACCAGCGTTTTACTTTCAGTTACAACTTCATATCACTGATTCAGAATCAGTAAAAGTTGTGGCATCACCTATTTTTTAATCAAAACTGAAACTGAATAAAATATTCAAAAAAACATGGCTTTGAAAAAATGCTGAAAATGACTATTCTTTGAAAAACGATTAGATATTTTGAGATGGTTAATCAATTCTACAAAGTTTATAGTCTCCTTTTAAAACAAGAATGAATTGACTTCAGCAAAGGCTGACTACTTTAGGCAATGCTTGTAAAATCTCTGACAACATTTTCAAGTATAATTTCAGTTCAGTTCTTTAGTTAAAGAAAAATAAAACTAAGAAGGTGCTTAATTGTAGCTCAGAAAAAACAAAAATAGGGTACCAAGACAAAAATGTGTAAAAAAAACGTTGGCCTTCGGCTCTAGGGTCCAGATGGCAGGCCAAGGGCTAAGTAGGGCTAAGGTTTAAAGATAGGCAAGTCCTTGCCCATCCATATCAATGACAAATATTCAAATTTCCTCTTTTTTAGCAAAACAAAAGCCTCCATTGCTGAAACTGCTGCACTCATGCTTGCCCATTTCAATCTTGAAACATTTTTCAAATTTGAAATTTCTGCAAATTTCGCTGAACCTGATGGTACCAGCCCAATGCTCGTATACCTTAGCCCAAATCCAGAATTTGCACATTTCCCTCCACAAAATGATATCACAGATGTCAAAGTTCTTGCCCTTCGTGGTCGTCGAATCTTTGAACCTGCACTTTCATTCTCAATGGCCTTGAATGAAATTTATGATGAAACAGCTGAAAATTCTTCTGCATGGCAAATCCTCAATCTTGATCCTGTCAATCTTGAAGAATTTGATTATTTTACATTCTTTAAACAACTTTTTGCTGATCAAAATACTATCAAAATTGATCGAAATTTTACATTTGTTGTAAAATCTCCAAAATATGTTACAAAACTCACTGAACTTTTGGATAAAACTTCTGCTGAAACAATTAAAGCTTTAATAGCAGCAAATCTTCGAAAATCACTTAAATCTGATTTTGATGATTGTGTTAAAGTTGTTGAAAAGTACACTCCTCTTGCTGCTACAATCGTCTACCTTTCAACACAAAATTCAACAGAAATTCAAAAACTTCGTGAAGCAACCTTGAAGATGTTTGAACTTTTAACGGATAAAGCTCAAGCTGTTGTTGAACCATATCTATCAAATGATGAACAAAAAGAAATTGCAAAAGAACGCCTTGCAAAGGTCGGCCTTTCAACAGAAGAACCAGAATGGATGCAACTTTCTGATGCTAAGACAAGATTTGAAGAAGAACATGCCCGCTTTGAAATTCAACCTAATCCAACTTCTATCGTTGCTTTGCTTCGATTCCGTCGATTTGGAATTGTTAAAAAACTTTTACGATTATCTGATAAAAATGAAGCCCTCAGAAATGCAAATTTCGAATTCACTTCACAATCTTCAACCAAAGTTGAATATTCACAAATTGGAAATTGGATAAATATCCCCATTGCAGCTTTGATGCGTTTACATTATTCCAATGAAGCTTCATTTATCCTTGAAATCTCCAATAATATTCTTAAAATTGTTACGCCTGAAGGTTTCCGCTGGTCAGCATATGGTACACAACGCTCCAAGCCAATGCATGATCGAATTCCAGCAGATATTATTGGACAACAGCAATGCTTTGCTGTACATGGAATTGCAAATAAATCTCTTACAATGCCGCTAGCCCTTGAAGCAGCGTATCAAGCGTTAGCGTCAATCGATCAATCACCTTTTGCGGAAACAAATCTTTTATGGGATTTAGCAAATGTTATTACATCTAAAAGTTATGAAGTAAGTTAACGTTCAAAAACTTTTCACATTTATGACAGAGTGTCACAAACAGTGTCACACCTTATTGTTTTGTGATACTGTTTCACATTTCACATACATTGTGACACTATTGTGGAGATAATTTTGAACTCTAAAGAAGTGTCACATTTTGGTGTTACACTTGTAATAGGTGTCACAATCAATATCACATTCGCTTATGATCTCCCATTTTTAGCTTTCACAAACAGTTATTGCGGCAGGTTTCCTTGAAAATCATGGTGTTCATGCGTGTGAAGCAAGAAATGTTCTTCCATGTTTTGTTTAAAAAAGTTTTAACCGGTTTAATATTTTACAATGTTGACAATAAATTTAATAAAGTTTTTATGTTAGGAAAATTGTTTATCGCTTTTTTACAACAACAACAAAAAACCTTATAACGGCTGGAAAACATTAATAAAATTATTGAACATCGATGTATCAAATTTAAACATTTTAAAATCAGAAATTACAAAATTTCATACGAACTGTTTCAAACAATTAAAAATCAATAAAGCTTTAACAACTTCTTGCTATTTTTGTTAGTGCTGAATGCTTTTGTCTTTCTCTGTTATATGATATAACAGCATGGGATACTGTGATTACATTGGTTTGTCTATAAGCTGGATATGTTTTTATCAAGGAGGCAAAATATTTTCGATTTGTAATTATTCCATCCAATGCAAATAATACACGAAGATATGGACCCAAATAATCATTTAAATTAATGTTAAAAATCTGCAAAATAATATTATTATAAAGTTTAAAAACATTAAAGGTAGCACTTACATTAATCAATAGCAAACTTATTCCAAGTGGAATTAAATCAAGGCAAAGCTCAACAGTAATTGTATACTTTACTAAACTTTCGCCAACTTTACATCGAATTCCTTCTGTAGCTTTGTTGAAATGTTTAAGGATAAAAAGGCAGCCGATAGCGATGAGGAAGTGTAAGCAAGAGATAACATAATTGTAAAGAACAATATTTCCATAAACATGTGGATCAACAACACATGCAAATGTTAGGCAGTCAAGGTCTGTAATAAAAATTATATAGATTGGCTTTCCAGATTCTAAAGGTCAGCAAAAAATGCGAACAATGTAAGCCTGACTTCTTTAATCTTTGCCGCCGTTTAAGTTAAGAATTAAATTTGATTTCTTTCTCTCAAACTGCTAATGTCAGACGTTTCTAATGACGTTGAAAGCTTTTGTTGGACTAAAGATTGCAAAATTACACAGTAACCTAAAATTGCATAATCGCATGCAAATTTTCTCATGGTATTTATATTGCTTAATTTTTTTAAGAGAAGCAAAAAAAAAGTTCCCAAAAAACTTTCCCATGAAATACAATTCAAAATTTTGTACAATTGTGACTCGCAAAAAGTATACAGAAATTAGCTCATTGAAAAAATAACACGTTTTAATCACGTATATAGGCATGACATATTTTTAACGTGTAATTTTTCAAAAAAGTTAAGCAACAAAAGCTATTAACTCTCCTGAAAATAAAGTTACCTGCTGTAAGTCGAGTCATCTGTGAAATCAGTAAAGCTAACACAACTCCACCAAATGAAAGCAAAATAATAAAAATAGAAAATGAAATAAATGCTTTTCGAAGTTTTCCATTTCTTGTAAACGGAAGTAACATCATCAAACAACGATCAACAGAAAGAAAAATATTTGACCAAGGTACTGTATAGTTACTACCGTATGCTAGCAGATTAGTCCAAAAATAATGCATTGGATTATAATGTGGTCCTAAAATGAATTAAATGATTAAATACTATTGCCATAAAAATACTCAACAAATTGTTGAAAAACTTACGAGGTTCCCATTTAATTAAAACATATAAATTACAGACAATACCAGTTGCCCCAACAATCCACCAACACATTATGTGAATTATCAAAGATGATGTTAAAGCAGAATGTTTCAATTTTCGCTTTAAACAAGTAATGTACAAAATCCATGAATTGTTGATTACAATAAAAACAAAAGCTGATAAAATGAATGACGCTTCTATAAGCAAGAGATACGGTAAATATACAGGCATTCTTTAATGAACCGAAATATACGAAATAAACTGAAATTCTTTGTAAAAATTAAATTTAAATAACTTTCATAACTGGGAATGTTTTTATAGCTTTAAAATTTTAAAAAGCAATTAAGGCGGACAAATATTATTACTTGTATTTTACAGTTATCCAGATTGTTAAGTCATAAAAATGTGATGAGTTTAGCTTTTAAAAACGACGAAAAAGATTTACGATTTTATAGTCACGTTTTGAAATTTTAGAGCTTTTATTAATTACGAAGGGAGCTTATTCGTTTTTGTTTCTCAAAGAATTTTTTTGTAACCCTCGAAATGCGTTTTTAAAACTGCTAACTACGACGTTTAAAACATTTACAGATTTTAAAAGTCACATATGTCTAGTACATTTTTATGACAACTATAAACTGTAAATTACAAGGCTGTAAAAAAAAAAACCGTGATAAAACATGTGATATTAAACTTCCTCATTAAAAAAAGTGAACCAAAGCTGAAACTGAAATAAGAAAATGTTTTCGTTTAATTATTTTAAACAAAGAAAGAGTTTTACTACAAATGCGTGACAAAAAAAGCTATATCACTTCTGAACCCCAATATATCTTTTGACCCCATCTGGAGCCCAAACAATACTCCATATTCCGAATAATGACAAAAAGGAAAAAAGTTTAAAAAATTCGTGAAAAACCGTAAAAAATCGTGGAAAGTCGTGCTAAATTTTCCACTGTTTTCCACGATTTTCCACTACTTTTCTATGATTTTGCACGAATTTTTTTCGGTTTTTCACAGTTTTCCACGAATTTTCTATAAATATTTTCCATTTTTTTGTCATTTTTTGGGGTCTGGGGTGTTGTTTGGTGTTCCAGATAGGGTTAAAGGGTAAGTTGGAGTCAAAAAGCGATATAGATCTGTTCCCCAGGTACATATGTACGGTTTCTAAAAGTTAATTTGGTTTTCTAGAAATCGTTTAATTAAAAAAATGGAGAAAACGGGATAAACATTTTGTCACCCTTTGTATCACTGTCATTTAAATTGAAAGAAAACAGTTTTTTTATTAAAATTGGTTTTGCAATGATATCTATATTTTTCGCTGACATTTGTGAGTATTTATATCTATAGTCTGGTGGAAGTAAATTTCACACGGTAATTGCGTATTTTTTTATTTTAAAATAGTTTTTGAAAAGACTTCTCGTTTGTTTGTTTTTAAGACTCTTGAGTTCAAAAAACCTTTGCTATGAAAACTACAGTAAGACTGTCAATATTTCTTTTAACTATTTATGCCTTTTATTTTTTAACAAAGAAATTGGTGCATTTATTTAATAAAATTGTTGTTTGTTTTTTTTACTTGTTTTTATTGAATGAGTAAAAATAAGATGCTTATCAGTGCTAATGATAACCACAATGGCGCCTACAAAAATGTAGTCATCTTTTTTGAGCTGTACATAAAGTAAATTTTTAAAAAAAAACATTAATCATTTGTGTAAATTCCGGTTGAAACTGTCTTACACAACTTTGGAGGGAAAAAAGAAGAATTGTTTATTTTTTAAACAGTAATATTTAGCTATTTTCAATGTGGGAAAACAATGAAACTCAAAGACTTAATGATACTAGGCCGCTGACATTCACATCAAGTAAGTGTTATGTCATTAATAGTGTTTATTTATTAAAAAAGATAATTTCAGAAAAAAGACGAAGTAAAAAATTATGTTACTGCTTTTCATTGGTATCGGGAATAATAATTGTAACTTTAATAATAATGATTTTTATCATATTCAAATTAAAAGCAGCATCCGCTTATCCAAATGAAAAATGGAAAGCTTTTCATAGCGAACTTTACATTCCTCCAGAGCTTTCTCGAAACAGCTGTCAATTAATTTATGATGAAATAAATCCGTATAATGATAGCTATGAAAGAACAATACAAGCAGATATGATAAATTTGCTTTTTAGTCAAAGTTTTGTAGAAAAGTTTAATAACAGTGCTGCATTATATAAAGCACAAGAAGCATATTTGAACTGCAAGAAAACAAAGAAGGAATTTTATGAACAATTAATCAATAATATGACAGCAGATGTTTTTAAAAGGTAAGTTAGTGAGTGATGTATTGTTATCAGTTTTCCCCTTTTAGTCATTCTGGTAAAACTGTTACAGAATCCATTGCCTATTTAATGAAAGAATTCAATTTTAACACATTCTTCACTCTTGAAATTATGCCAAATATGGGAGAAGGAATGGCCATGATGATTTATTTAAGCCCAAATCCGGCTTTCTATCAAGAAACTGAAAGGCCAGATTATAACACAATCTCACCAGACGGATTAAAGCTTTATCAAAAGCTTCGAAACATTTCAGAAGCACCAGATGATACATCAAAATGGCAAATTTGGACTTTAAATTCTTCAAAAGATTTTAATTTTACAATTTTTTTTCAAGAACTTTTAAAAGATCATGAAAATGCAAATTTAACAGACTTTAAGTTTGCTGTAACGAATCCAGATTATATACAGAAGTTGGAAAAAGTTTTGATAGAAACAAGTCCATTAGAAATGCAAGCATTGTTTTTGACAGCGCTAAAGAATACTGTAATAAGATATGATTGTGATAATATCATGGAAGAATATATGCCACACGTTGCAAATATACTATATCTGTCATTGCACAACGAAACAACAATCAAAGAATCAAAAGCTAAAATGATAGCAGATTTTCAAAAGTTGATAGAATTTACAAAGACTCTTATACAGCCATATTTGCATACTGATGAACAACAAAAACTTGCGAAAGAAAAATTAAAAAATGTTGAGTTAACAACAGAAGCACCAAATTGGTTGCAACTGGACGATGCAATGGATCGACTGAACGTCGAATATGAACAACTGTCATCAAAACCAACAATTGTAGAACTTCGAAAATTTGCATTCCAAGAAAAGCTTTCAAAATTTGAAGCAACTCATGAAGCTCTCAGAAGTTTCGAGCATGATTCAATTCCAATGTCAGTCAATAAAATTTATTACAGTGAAATGGGAAATTGGCTTACCATCCCCATAGCAACATTTTTGCAATATAATTACAGCAATCGTGATCGTGTGGTCCTCGAACTCGCAACGAATATCGCAAAAATTGTATCCTTTGATTCATTTCGATGGTCTTCAACTGGAACGGCAAGAAATTTTAACGATGAAATTCTTCCATTGAATTTGAGAGAACAAAATTTCTGTTACAGTATTCATCGAATTTCAAAAGAAGATTACAGCATTTCGATGGGATTAGAAGCGGCATGGCTGTTATTAGCGGATGGATTGACTGGAATAGAAAAAAGAGATGTAACTAAAAAATTGGCGAAAATTGTGTTAGAAAAAAATACAACTGTGAGTTTATCTTTAATTTCTGAAGCAAAGTGAAACATATTTTTTAGAGCTCCACAAGAATAGCGGCAGGATTTTTAGAAAGACATCATGAAAATCTATGTAAAAATGAAAAGCTTTTGCCGTGTTTTATTTAATTTAATTCTAAAATGTTGTAATAAAAATGTACAAAATGGATTTTTCTGATGTATTTGTTTTTCACTAACTACTTGAGTTGTAAAAAAAGTAGTTAATGGAGTTTTTCATGTCGTTGTCCCGCCATCAAAAACACCAGTAAAATTTTATCATACACAATCTTTTTGTTGATAGACTGATTAAAACACAAAAACAACAAGCATTTTTCATAATAATTTTATTACAAAAAAAATTGCAAAACCTTTCGAAAGAATTCCAAAAATAGAGCAAGCAAATTTTGCAACATTTGTTTTTTTGAAAGAGGATTAAAAACTATACAGTTTTTTTAATGCCCTTCTACAGAGGCCTCTGGTCATGGGTGAGAGGCTTCCTCTGATCATGGGAATGATGGAAATCTGTGAACTTTTTACCAAAAAAAATCAAAAGTCTAAAAACAAGCATGAATTAATCGGATAAAAATTAATTTATTCAAAGCGTTTTTGAAACGCTATACAAAATTACAGTAATCTTCATCATTAAAGTGACAAAACAAAATGTTTATTATGAGGAAATTTATGTTAGTCAAAAATTATGTAATAGCTTTGTAATTATCGCTGTAAGTTTATTTTCAACTTTTTTTCAAAAAAGATTAGTGATGTTTTGATAGAACAATGATTTGCAAAGCTTCTTTGCGGAGTACATAAAATATGTATTTGAAATTTAAATTATAATAGGATTATGTCTTTGCATCGCTAAAAGGTCAATAGTATAGTGTTGTGCTTATCAACATCATTACCTTAGAGGGAGGAGCATCAGGAGCTATATAAAAGCAGGTAATCGGAGAAGTTTCAATCAGTATCAAATACCCTCCAGTTTAACAATATCTAAATAAAATTTAGCTGCTTATAACTTGAGATTTTTAGACTTCTTTTGAAAAATGATGGCATCCAAATCTCTTATCGTTGCTGCTACCCTCGCTGCCTTTGTTGAAATTGTTTCAGCAGAACACGGTGAACCACAACAACTTCCAGCCAATGATCAAGCTCCTCCAGAAATGGCAGCAGCCAATCCGAAACTTGCTTTACCGCTTCTTGGATCACTTCCATTTCCAAATGTCGCAAGTGGAATTAAAGCTCCTGTTCCTGCTGCAGGAGTTGTTCCACCAACAGCACCAAAGCTACCAGGAAATCTTGGAATCAATGGAAATAAATGGGGTTCATCGCTTCTTGCCCCACTTGAAGGATATCTTGGTGGTTTAATTGGTACTATTCCACTTCCACGTGGAAGAATTGGCCTACAACAACCTTAACAACATCAACAACAAAATGGACAATTGGCTACTTCATTATATTTAGTTCAACGAATAACTGTAATTTATTGTAAAAATGTTTATAATCGTTTATGCTTTGTATCTAATGTTAATAATTTATTGTTCTGCGATATTTCTTTAATAAAACAATTTTTAACGGTTTATGATAAATATCAGAGTGTTCGATAAGTTCTGTCGCTGACAAAAACTGATGAATTTTTTGAACTACAAAAGCAATCTAAATGAGGTCTATTGTAATGGGTAGGCCCATGACTAGGGTCTCTGACGATGATATAATATTGAGGTATACCTACAGTATCCCCTGTGACCCCAATATTATATTATCACCAGAGACCCAAGTCATTGGCCTACTGATAGCAAAAGACCCCGTTTAGATTGCTTTTGTAGTTCAAAAAATTCATCAGTTTTTGTCAGCGACAGAACTTATCGAACACTCTGATATTTGGGCTCCATGCAAGGAGAGGGGTTTACGAAAAAATCACCTATTATTACATTTTTACATGGTGGATGAGTGGGATTGAAAAATGACGAAAAACAGATAACGTAATTTATGAACAGCACCTAAGACCCAAATTTTTGTCGTTTATGAAATAGAATAGATACTGAAAGCGTTTTTTTAACAAAATTTTATTTTAAATAAATAACAAAAATAAATATGTGTGAACCAAAAATAAAATTTTATGATTTTATTCCATTACAAAAATGATCACAAGATAAAAGCAAAAATTCTTTGTCGTTTTTGCTACAAATTTTTGCAGAAACATATCGATCCATTTCTTTACAAGAAATACAAAAATATATTTGAAGATCATTGTCATATTCAAATTTATAGCAGCATTTTTTGTCTTTTTTGTGAACAGTTGTAATAATATTTTGATTTCCATTTCGTAGCTTAAAATTAGGAGCAAAAATAATTCGTTGCAGTTTAGCAAAATTTCTTTTTTTACAAATATGATTGTGTTTGCTTAGCTCCAGAAATAATTGTTTTCCATCATCATCATCATTTTGTTTAAGCTTTAAAGAAACACGTTTTTTTTTGGGATTTGCAACTGGTACATTCAAATAATTCATCCAACAAATAATCATATCCAAGATTAAAGTTATCCTGATCAAATAGAATAATTTTAGCATTTTGTTGACCTTTATAATTTGGAAAAATTTCAAACAAAGATTTGTCGTCGATTATTCGATTATCATCATAATCAGAGGGATCATAAATTTTTGGAGTGCAATAATGTTCTTGACTGTTAAATTCCAAATATCTGGTATCATCGTTTTTATCCGTTTTAAATTTTGCAGATAAATGTTTTGTTGGGCAGCAACCAAGACACACAAAAAATTTCTTGTCCCTCATTGAATATTCATAACATTCAATTCGATCTTCAGAAGTAAAAACGATTACTTTTGTATTTTTTGTCTCATCAGTTTCAAAAAAAGTAATGAAATTTGTAAATTTTTCAGGAGGCATTTCAGGTTTATATTTGATTGGTTCACAGATGTGTTGATTTTTACCCAAAACAATATATTTTTCACCGCTGCTTGTTTCTTTTAATTTTGCAAAAACTGTAGTCGATTTTTTTCTTTCACATCCATTACATGCAAAATTTTTTGTTGAATTTCGATATACAAGTTGATAACACAAAGATTTATCGATTGGATGAAACAATATCAGTATAGAATTTTCAATGCCATCTTTATTGGAACGAAGCTCAAAATCAGTGATAATTGGACCATTTTCTTCACTTCTAACCTTGATCACTTCTGAAGCAGAGTTGATGATTTTTTTGATTGATGATTTAATTGTTGAATATTTTATCGGCTTACAAGCATGCTTTACAGTTCCCAGCTTTACAAATTCTTCGCCTTTTAAACTTTTCCAGAAAGTTGCCAATGGATTTTTTTTAAATTTTTTGCAAGCGGAACATCGAAATTCATTCTGTTCTTTTTGATGATAAAGATTGTAGCAAAATTCTTTCTTTTCCGAAGTAAAAATAAGAAGATTGACTTTTTGATCCCGATTGTAATATAAGATATAATTTGATGGTTTAATAATTTGCATTTCTTTTTTGGTGAAATTTGTTCGAAGTTTTCTTGGCTTACAAATATGTTTCTGATTTGCTTTTGATGTTATTGCTTTGATGCTACCATTTTCTGCATTTCTATCAATGTAAATGGAATATAAATGACGATGTTTGTTTTGTGGAGTTTTACAACCTTTACAAGAAGCAGAATTGGGAGTATTGAATGCATATTCATAGCATAAATCATCTTCAATGACTTGAATTAATTCTTCAGAAAAATTCTTTGTATTTGAAGGAACAATTTTAAATTTCGAAATATCCAAAGTTATTTCTTCTTTATCCTTCACTGGTATATATGGCGAACGTTTACAGACATGTTCAACTGAACTTAACCGAACAATTTCTTCTCCATTTTTAGCTTTATCAATTTTTGCCGTAACACTGAACTGATTTTTATCTTGGCATCGTTGGCAATAAAAATAATTTTTTTGCTTATGAATATATTCATAACAATATTTTCGATCATCTGCATCATCCAAGACAATCAACTTCTTGGATTCTTTTCCTTTTCGATGAAATATTTGAATTTCAAAATTGGGCTTTTGAAGAATTTTTTCATTTTTTACAATAAATTTTGATGGATTATATGGTCGTAAATCACAAAGATGTTGATCACTTTTTAGCTGCAAATATTCATCTTTCGTGCCAGAAAAAAATAATTTTGCTGAAATATTTCGCTTTAATTTTGCACATGCCAAACAAAAATATATTCCATCTTTGTAAGAATATTCATAGCAGAGTTCTTTGTTACTTGGTTCAAAAAGGATAAGTTTCTGGATTCCATTTATAGTATTCGTCAAAATTTGATATCCACTTTTTGGAATAATTTTTGCACGATCATGTCTTTCAGAAATATAAATTCTTGGTTTACATGTATGGAAATCCATTTCAACAAATTCATTCCCATTTTCATCTTTCAACAAGACGGCTTTTGAAATTTTCTTCTTTTTTTGATAATTGCAATCATAACATTCAAAGGTTGCTGTTTCAGGGTTCCATTTATATTTGTGACATGTTGTTTTGGATTCATCACAAAAAATAATGAGTTTACGTTGAATTGATTGCTTTATTGAAAAATAAACGGTTTTAAAGTAATACATTTGTTGTTTACCGCCTTGAATCATTTTCTTTGATCTGATCTCTGAATGCTTTCGTTTTCGGGGATTTTTTGTCCTGCAAAAATTATGCCGTTTTATTAATGGTTTGTAAAAAGACTATTTTTAATCAAAGTTGATTCGATAAAAATTTTCTATGCGCGCTTGAATATTAATTTACAAGTATTAAATTTTGAAGTTATATTTTTTACAATACTACATGAAAAAATTCGCGTTTTTCACTAAAGATGTTAAAAACGAATTTGCATTTCAGTTTTTAATCAACATCTAAATTGAAAGTTTTCAAATGCGCCAGCCAAAAAAGTCCGCTTACAGTTGTCCTCTTATGCTGCTTTTTCAACATTTTCCCATTAGTGCAAAATCTAGTGCCCTTCTATTGTCTTTCATCAAGTTTAAACGGAATGCAAATAATTTGGTACAATATTTTCACTTACTTTAAACTATTCTCTGGAATAATAATATTTTGCAAAATTTCGTTATACATAACTTTTTTGTTTTGATTACAAAAACTGGAAAATTTATTTAAGCATTTAATCAACCATTCATCAGCTGGCATTTGAGTCAATGGTAACAAAAACTTTTCTTTTATTATTATTTGTGTGTTATCAGCAGCAGTTGCAGTATTGTCTTCCTAAAATTATATAAAACATTTTTATAACAAGAAACAATAATAATTATTTGACGACAACAAACCTTATTTTTCATAATTACATCATAAACTTTTTGAGTTTTGATTAAAGATTTAAAAATTAGCATAAAATTTGTGATATCAGAAGGTGATTCAATAAATAAAATATTCTAGAAAATTAATAAAATTTAGTTTTAAAACTATTAAAGCAAAAGCAATTAATTACCTCTTCAACGATATAATTCCATTCGAATGAAGCAGAGATCATTTTGATGTCTTCATGGTGCGGTTCGACAATTAAATATTTTGATAATTTATTCAATGTTATTTTACAGCATCCGCAATAGACAGGTTTATTCTCAAAAAATGTAACCAATTGAACATTTTTACCCTAAAATAAGGTTTAAAAACTATGATTCCATATTTTAAAAGTCATACCTTTTCAGTGTTAACATTTGTCATTTTTTATAAAAAAAATCAAGGAATTTCCAAAAACAAAATAAATAGTTTGAATAGAAGCAAAATTCACCAACTAATAAAAACTATGGCATGGCACTTATCAATATCTTGAGAAAAAAAACCACTTAAGTGCTTCCACTTAAGAGAATAATAATAGAAAGTAAAACAAAATGTACATCTTTCCTTAATCCGAAATCTCTGTGGCAATTTGAGCACATGGTTCTATTAATTGCATCATGATCGATGGCAAATATATCTCACCAATGTTGACTTTATTCTTAAAGTATCACTAGCAGTAACAAATAAAGAGCTATAGCATAGCACTTAGCAATCACATCAAAATCTCTGGGGTGATGAAGAAAAAATCTCAACAGTGAAGATTTCATTACCAAAGTATTCAAAAATAAAAAATAATGACAATTTTCTGAATGAGACATTTTTCAATGAAAGATAAGATTAGCAGCAAATTACAATGTAAAGACAAATGAAAGTATTTTTACAGTCAATAAAAATTACATATCATCAATTTTTTACTCACAAAGTTGAGCTACAATTCTACAAAAAAATATGTAAACTTTGCAAAAAAAAAGCATTCAAGTTTAGGATGGACGGAGGCCGGAGGCTTTAAGAAAGCCCCGGGGCTTCTGGGGCGTTGTTTTTTCGGATTTTCAAAAAAAAAACGGTAACGGGGTATCAAGCTGAATTTTACGAAAAATGCTTTCGGGGGTCTAAAAACTTGGGCCCCGTCCATCCTTGTTCAAGTCAATACACATTTCAGAAGCAATTTAACATTTAATTTTACTAATTTTTTTCACGGACTTTTAAAAGATCATGAAAATGTAAATTTAACAGATTTTACGTTTATTCCAACGAATCCAGTTTATATAGAGAAGTTGGAAAAAGTGTTGATAGAGACAAATCCATTAGAAAAATTACAACTGTAAGTTTTTCTGTAATCTTTTGAAGAAAAATTGAATGTGTTTTTCAGAGCTCAACAAGAATAGCTGCAGGATTTTTAGAAAGACATCATGAAAATTTGTGTAAAAATGAAAAGCTTTTGCCGTGTTTCATTTAACTTTTTTAATGTTGTAATAAAAATGTACAAAATAAATCTTTCTAACATGGTTGTCTTCTTTTAATAAAAATTTCATTAATAAAGACTTTCTTTTCACTATAGCTCCAACAAAAACTGCAAAAAAAATGAATTACACACAAGACAATCTTTTTGTTGATTAACTGATAAAAACACAAAACAAAAACAACAAGCATTTTTCATAATTTGTATTACAAAAATAATTGCAAAACCTTTCGAGAGAATTCTAAAAATAGTGCAAAAAACAGATTTTGCAACATTTGTTTTTTTGAAAGAGGATTAAAAACTATACAGTTTTTTAATGCGCTTCTGCAGAGGCCTCTGGTCATGGGTGAGAGGCTTCCTCTGATCATGGGAATGATGGAAATCTGTGAACTTTTTACCAAAAAAAATCAAAAGTCTAAAAACAAGCATGAATTAATCGGATAAAAATTAATTTATTTAAAAACTTTTTTGAAACACTATACAAAATTACAGTAATCTTCATCATTAAAGTGACAAAACAAAATGTTGATTATGAGAAAATTTATGTTAGTCAAAAATTATGTAATAGCTTTGTAATTATCGCTGTAAAATTGTTTTCAACTTTTTTTCTAAAAATATATCAGTGATTTTTTAATAAAACAATGGTACGCAAAGCTTCTTTGCGGAGTACATAAAAATATGTATTTAAGATTTAAATTATAATAGGATTATTTCTTTTTAACGCTAAAAGGTCAAATGTATAGTGAGGTGCTTATCAACAACATTACCTTAGAGGGAGGAGCATCAGAAGCTATATAAAAGCAGGTGATCGGAGAAGTTTCAATCAATATCAAATACCCTCCAGTTTAACAAAATCTAAATACAATTTAGCTATCTTCTAATAACTTAATTTGAGATTTTAGACTTCTTTTTAAAAATTATGACATCAAAATCCATTCTCACTGCTGTTACCCTCGCATTCGTCGTATTTGTTTCGGCAGAACAAAATCAACAACAACAATTTCATGCTAACAATCAAGCTCCTCCAGAAATGGCAGCAGCCAATCCAAAACTTGCTTTACCACTCCTTGGATCACTTCCAATTCCAAATGTCGCAAGTGAAATTAAAGCTCCTGTTCCTGCTGCAGTAGGAAATGTCCTTCAACCAACAGCACCAAAGCTACCAGGAAATCTTGGAATCAATGGAAACAAATGGGGTTCATCGCTTCTTGCTCCACTTGAAGGATATCTTGGTGGTTTAATTGGTACAATTCCACTTCCACGTGGAAGAATTGGCCTACAACAACCTCAACAACGGCAACGACAACAACAAAATGTTGCCCAAAACGGGTTAGAAAAATAAATGAAGCTAATTCAAATGTGTACATTACATTTTTGTTGTTATATTTATTCCTAAAATTACCATTTTTTGTATATTTTTTAACTTTAATCAATTGTTAATATTTATATTTTGTAAATATTTATGTGTAAATAAAAATACAAAAGACAACTAGAAGTTTTATTGAAGACACAGTTTATACCACTATTGTACGAACATTTGACAATGTTGTTTTACAGCTTAAACAGGGTCGATCTTGTTTATTTGAAAATAACAAATTTTGTTTTATTTTTAAATAAATTTTTTGTTCCATTCAAACCGTTGCTTACGAGAAGTGCTAATAAAAATGTCAGAAATTGCTTTATTATTCAGGTGAACTTTATAAATCAAGAGAAAATGAGAGACGAAGGCTTCAAGCAGTTAACAACTAATTGATATCAATGATGTTCTCTATTATACTCTCTTTGAATGCTATGAAAAAAATGGTTACTGTAGTTTTGTATAGCGTTTCAAAAATGATTTGAATAAATTTATTTTAATCCGATTAATTCATGCTTGTTTTTTGACTTTTGAAACTTTTTTTTATTTAAAACAATCACTGCTCCTCTTACGAGATGTCTATCTTTCCCATGACCTATGGGTATTAAAAACTGTATAGTTTTATAAATCACCTTTCAAAAAAACAAATGTTGCAAAATCTTTTTTTTGCACTATTTTTAGAATTCTCTCGAAAGGTTTTGCAATTTTTTGTTATAAAATTATTATGAAAAACGCTTTTTTTTGTTTTGTGTTTTTATCCGTCTATCAACAAAATGATTGCCTATGATTTATTTTAACTACTGTTTTAAAATAGAGAATTATACCGATACCTTTTCCCATGATTTGTTAAACATTATTTTCAACAAAATTATAAAATTTATTTATAAAGCAACAACGACAAACTTAGAAAGAGAAATACAAAAGAAGATCAATAATAATTTAACCGTTTATTGATGATGATGAAGATGTATTTGAAGGTGTTGGTTTTCTTCCTCGAAAAAATGATTGAACATTTTTGATTCGCATATGGAGCTGAAAATATCATTTGATTAACATCATACGACAAAACCAAAAAAATCCTTACATCTTTGAAAAGTGATATTTTTTTGAATGCAGCAAGATCAGTTGGGCTTATATCACTGACATTATCACCATGAACTTTGTGCCATAAAAGTTGTAAAATTTCATTATCAATATCAGTAAATTCTGGAGTATTGATAGCTGTTCTTTTTGGAGTTAAATTATTTGTTTCAGCAGACTTTTCAGGAGATTGAAATCGTACTCGCATTGCACTTCCATCATCTATAACATATTAGCGTAGAATCAAAAAATGAATAAATCAAAAACCGTACCTTTAGATTTTCGTTGCCCAGAATAAAGAATTGATTTTGGAGTTAATACTGAAATATTTTTATCAGGAGTTATTGGAGCGTCAATTTTGAGTGGTGTTGCTTTTTCATTTACGATTGAATTTTCAGTTAGAACACTTTCAGATGTGCCGGCATTAGCAGCTGTTTCAACTTTATCATTCATAGAAGTATCATTCGATTCAGACATTTCAATATCACTTGATTGAAGCATATTTGATTCTTTTGTTGTATCGGCTGATGAATCAGAAATAGATTTTGGAGCTTCAGGATACGGTAGATTTTCTTTATCTACATTAGAAGAAATATTTGAAGTCAATTTTGGTGTAAGATTTTCATCATCACTTGCATCCCATCCACCAGCAATATTTTGTGGTTCAGAAACATTTGAAATAATATATTGATTTGAGGGAAGGATTTCTTTTGTAACTGGAGAAGTATTATCTTCTGCTACAGTACTATTGTTAGTTACTTCTGTTGTGCTTTCTTCTTGGACTTCAGTTTCAACAGATGCAGCTTTTGGAGCTTCTACATTAAGTTCTTTTTCTTTAACTTCATTAGCACAAATATTTGAAGTTAATTTTGATGTAAGATCTTCGTCATCACTTGCATCCCATCCACTAGCAATATTTTGTGGTTCAGAAATATTTGGAATAATATCTTGTGCTTCAGACGGACTTAAAATCATATTTTCATTTAACGGAATGCTTTCTTTTGTAACTGGAAGAGCATTTCCTTCTGCTACAGTATCACCGCTAGATATAACAGGTAAGTTTTCTTTTTCACCTTCAAGTGATGCAAGTGCTGGAGTTTCTGAATTTGGTATTGCTTCTTCATTTTCATTAACAGAAATATTTAAAGGAAATGTTGATGTAAGATCTTCGTGATCCATGGGATGTTGTTGTTGTTCAGCAATAAGTTTTTCATTGACAGAAAGATATGAAGGTAATGTTGACGTAAGATCTTCTTCCATTGGTTGCTCTTTTTCAGCAATAATTTGATGTTCATAAGTGCTAATCATATTTATATCTGGAGTAGTTTCTTTTGCAACAGAAAGTTCATCTGCCTCAGCTACATTATTATTTTCAGCTATTTCTGTAGAGACTTCTTGTTTAACTTCAACAGATACCGGTTTTGGAATATCATTTTCATCGGATATCTATAACACACAGTTTTAGAAAAAGACATGATAGATATAATAAACATACAATTCGCTTTTTCACTGGTTTATTAGATAATTGAGCACGACGTTTTTGAGATTTTTTCACTGGTTCTAAAACAGAGTTGTTATAACACGAAAAGCAACTATAAAGTATTACCGTCAATATCATTCTCTTTTTTAATCACAATATTATTATTAGAAATATTTGCAAAAGGAGTAATCAATGGTCCTGGTGGAATAACAGCTTCACGAGAACGTCGAGAAAGAAATTGTACATTATAATTTTGAGATGGATTAATACATCTTCGAGATGGTCGAGTTGAAGAGGAGGATTCTAAAAGCATACTTGTAAAAGTAAATGAAATGAACACAATATGTGAAGCCATACCTTTCTTTACAGCAACATCATCACAATTTTCAAGCATCTTAGAGGTTGTTGGAGTATTTTGATTACCCAAAATTGAATCATTAGCCTCTTCTTTTGTTGGTAATGTAACATTTAATTCTTCCACATAACCAGAGATATCTCCATCCTTACAAGCTTTTTCATCGTCATTCATCTTTTGAGGGGGAGTAATTAATGGTCCCGGTGAAATAACAGCATCACGAGAACTTCGAGAAAGAAACTTCTCATTATAATTTTGGAATGGATTACTACATCTTCGAGATGGTCGAGTTGATGATGGTTCTAAAAGGATGCTTGTAAAAGCTAATCAAATGAACACAATATGTGAAGCCATACCTATTTTCACAACCTTAGCATCCTTTTCCAGCATCTTAGAAGTTGTTGGAGTATTTTGATTACCCAGAATAGAATCATCAGCTTTTTCTGTTGGTGGTAATGTAGTATTTGATTCATCAACATAACCAGAGACATCTCCATCCTCAAAAGCTTTCTCATCTTCAATCATCTTTTCAAGTAATCTAAACTTTAAAGGATAAAATATATGTAAAACAAAAAACATCCATACTTTTGCTGAGATGGTATAATATTCCATTTACACTTTTCAATAATAAAATGAATTTGCGAAGGTTTAAGCTGACTCGTAATGATAGCAGGTTTCATGATTTTTCGGAATCTTGTAGCATAGCTATCAGCTGTTCGATCTTTAATTCCATAATGTTCGATGTATTGATTCCAAATTTGAAAGCCGCATGATAAATATGCATCTTTGTTATCGTCTTTGAGATTTCTAAAACATTTATCACTGGTAAATAGATTCTGTAAAGGGTAAAACAAACTTGTAAATCCAAAGCCACATTCGTTGCTCTTCTTCTGGTAAGATTCTTTTACGAGTTAAACCCATTTTTTAAAACTAAAAATGTTTGAATATTAAATTTTAAAAAATTCACGTTTTTAAAACATAGTTTTCGCGCCAACATTTTAAAACAATAAGAGACAAAGAAAGAGTTAAGAGTCTTAGGGTGAACAATTAAGCTTTAGCAAAAGCAACAAATAATTGGTTTAACCATTGATAAAGCTTGAAAGTTAAAATTTTATTTACCACATGCAAGCTTCATCATCACCGGTTAAAACATTTTAAAAAACCAATAGAAAGATTTTTGTTATCTAACAGAAAAATGTGTTTGGCAAAGAGTTTCTTTTTGACAATAATTTGTGAAAGTTGTAAAATTTAAAAATGCAAATGCATCTCACATCGAATCGAATGTAAACTTTTGTGTTCCATTTTGGCATTCAAATTTGAATTTTTTCCCGAGAAAAAATTTGTTTTTCCCGAGGTGTAACACTTAGCCAAGGGAACACAAAAGTTTACAACTTCTTTTAAAAAAATTCGATGTGATCTAGCATTTAAGGATTACGATATCCAGGTGACAAATGCAACTGTATTACATTAAAGATAAGGATATTTGTCAGATTTAAAATGTTTGTTAAAGACCAATGTTTTGTCATGACTGCTGTAACTCATTTATCCTTAACATTCAACCAATTATACCACATATGTTTGGCATCTTTAAATACATATTTTATTAGTAAAAAACATATTTTGTTTTAAAAATTACGTGTATGACAAATAAATGAAGTAAAATATAATAGCAATAATGTAACACAATAGATTATGGCGATTTTGCTTGGAACAATATCTTTTTCAAAGAGAGATTTCGTACCTTTAAGCTATTAAAAAAATTTTAGAAACTGATAGTATTGTTTGTAACATAGTTATCGTCGTCATCATCTAATTTGAAAGTAGGTAAATACATTACTTCAAGGACAAGATCATCTTTGAATAACATTGAGGTGGTATTTACTTCAAGATGACCCGTGAAATTTTCACAAATAATTTTTCCATCAATCTTAAAGAAGAAAAAATTTGTTTGTAGACCAACAGAATTTGAAGGGAGATGATTCGATCGAAGAATGTATCTACAAACAAAAAAGAAATAAAATATAAATGATAGCAGTTGAGCTTAAAATTTATACCGAAACATTCCATCATCAGGTAAATGTTTATGAAGCTCATCAAGTGCATAATTAAATGTTGCTTGAACATCGATAGTTATTTCTTCATCAAAAATACCAATATTAGAGAAACCTATTGCAATGCGATAACAGATTATTCCATTTTCAAGTTCAAATAATTTCTCTGGATCTCCAAAAGCTATGCTTAAAAAGAGGATAAATGATTTTTAAAAAAAGATTTCTTTACTGTTAACAACAACTTACAAGTTATCTGCCATAATACTACCTTCCTTTAAATTAATAAAAAATATTATAGCAAAATCAAGAAAGAACAGCCTGTAAGAAAGGAGAAATACCAACGATAATGAATCTACAAAACTTTTAGCAAAAAAAGCGCAGCTGTTGTATAAAAACAGTAACATAAAGTTTATTGTTCTGCGGCATTTGACCTTTGATGTTCAGTTCCGCACTTTAGATAGTAATAAAATTATACATGCCGAAAAGAAATTGTAACATTTTTTTTTCAATATTACGCAATCTTTTTATGCCTTTTTCTTTCGCGAAAGATCATGAATTTTCTTTTTAAACAAAGTTAGGAAAACTAAAATTGCCGAAGAATTAATGACCAAAAAGGTTTTACTGATTACTGTAACACTGTTTTTACATCCTTTTCTTTTAATAGTAATGCGGTTCTGCATTATATCAGCACATGATCAAAAAATATCATAGAATAATGTGTTTTTTTTTTGTCTTTTTTTATTCATCTTAGATTGTTTAGCAGAAACATATAAAACTATATATACAGTTAAATTTGATAAAAACACAAAACAAAAATATCAATATAAAAGTTTGCAAAACATTCGAGAGAATTCCAAAAATATTGCAAAACTTTTTTTTGCAACATTTGGTTTTTAAAAGAGGATTAAAAACTATACAGTTTTTAATGCCCTAAGGTCATGGGTGAAAGGAGGAGTAGAATATGACTGAAATCTGTGAAGTTATTTTTAAAATTTCAAAAGTCAAAAAACAAGCATGAATTAATCTGATTTTTATTTAAATTGAAAAATCAGAAACCATTGTACAAAAAATTACAATAACCTTAATTTCAGTGTTCTGCTTTCATGTTTTTAGCCGCCCCCGCACCCGCACTTCCTAAGATAATTTAAAAACAAACCAATAATTAAAAATTTTAAGACAGTGAAATCATAATCAACATTAAATTTATTCATACCATTTTTGAAGTTGTGATTGTTTAACAAAAACAAACGGTCAATGATGTTTTGATTAAAAAATCATGTCTGTAAATTTAAAATTTAAATTAGGATTATTTGCTTTTATAATTGAAAAAGGTCAAAACTATATTATTTTTTAAAGCAACAATGATCACTGGGAGGAGCTTTTGAAGCTATATAAAAACCGAATAGCAGGTAATGTTCTATTAATGTCAAATATCATATAGTTTTATTTATACAAATACTAGTTTTATAAATAAATAAAACTTAGCTTGTTTCTAATAATCAACTTTTTAGATTTCTACTTTGAACATGATGTTATCCAAATCACTTATCTTAGCCGCTACAATATTTGCATTCGTTATACTTGCTTCAGCAGAGTCAAATCAACAACAACAACAACTTCAAGCTAATAACCACACCACTCCGGAAATGGCAGCAACAAATCCTAAACTCAGAATTCCAATTTTAAATGCTGATACAAACAAAACTTCCATTATTGCACCGTCAACTCCAGAATATCCAGGAAATCTTGGAATAAATGGAACTCGTTGGGGTACAACTTTATTGCAACAACTTGAAGGTCTTCTTGCTGGTTTAATTGGTCGAATTCCACTTCCCCTGGACTACAACAGCAACAAAATGGTAGCACAAATACCAATAAACCTCTCGTCGAGAAAAATTTAAAATATAAAATTTAAGTGATATAATAAATGTATTTATTAACTGTTATGTATGTATTGAAATTTTTTAAGGAACTTTATTGTTTTAAATGTGTAAAATACTACTAATTAATCTATACTTTCAATAAAATAATAATATTGAGATAAACAATAAAAACAGAATTAAAAAAAATGTTAAAACAGCTTAAACATATATCAGTTTTGTTTCAACAAAAAGTTTTTGATATTCTCAATTTTTTCGTTATGACCATAAAAGTTTGCAAGCATAAGCAAAGTATAAAAAGAAAGAAAAATGTAAGAAAGAATGAATAAAAGTGTCATAAAAACTTTTTCAAAATTATTGGAAATGTCTAAATGTCTCTGAAAACATGGTATAATACAAATATGAATAATAAATGAAATAATGTAATAATAAATAGCTGTATGATAACGATGTGCAAAATCAATAATTTGAGTCTTTGTCCGTTCATTCATACATTCTTGCCAAATCAGTAATTGTCCATCAAACAAATCCTTGCTTTTGTTGTATTTAATAAGATATGGTTCTATAATAATATTAAAATAATTTAGGATAACTGAAGATGTATTTTTTGATTTATAATTTTGTAATCCTTCCAATTCCTAAAAAATAAAAATTATCAAACGAAGTTAATAAATAATCTTTTTTGGGAATAAACCTTTAAAAAAAAGGTTTTTAGGCCAGGATATTAGAGGCTGTCCAGGAACTAAGTGATTATTAGCATTACCTGTTCAGCAGTTTTATAATTATTATAAACATCTTCATAATTTTTATAAGTAGTATTTTCACATGGATATGTTAATTGGCTTTGGTAATTGCTAATTGGTATAAGGAGATATCCAATAGCAGTATAAAAATGAAAAATTGATGTTAGCACAATATGTATAAATAATATTGTAGCCGTTAAGTTTTTTGCAGATTTTATTTTTTCTTTCTTATATTCATTACATAAAATAAATTTTGGTTTAATCTTCATCAATAACAATGCAATGAATGTTTTGAATAAAAAGTGAATGAAAAAAAAGCAGAGACAAAACTTAGATTCAATAAGAATGAAAGATGAGTTTATTGTTATTAATTTATTTAGAAAATATATTTTAAAAACCAATGGAGGACGTTTTTTGGTAAACACTTGTTCCCTTACAATGTGCTGTTTTAGGGGTGAAATGAGCATTACAAAAATCGTCTGAGAGAAAGCATGCCAGCGTTTGCTGTGAAAGAAGACATCCACATTGGGTGAAAGGAAAGCAACTGCGATTTAATGTTAGAAATGATAAGAAAGAATTGCTGGAATGCGTCAAATGCTTCATCAACCTAT
Source organism: Panagrolaimus sp. LJ2400 (assembly GCA_024447215.1). Taxonomy (NCBI): domain Eukaryota; kingdom Metazoa; phylum Nematoda; class Chromadorea; order Rhabditida; family Panagrolaimidae; genus Panagrolaimus; species Panagrolaimus sp. LJ2400. Next base: position 1,403,577 of record JAMRYA010000018.1, on the reverse strand, counting down.
TCGTCCAGAATTTTATCAAAATCAATTTTTTCAACGATTTGCTCCACCACCAATTCGTCAACAACCTCCACCTCAACGTGTTAATTTGAATCAATCTCTCCCTGTTTATTACAACCATCAATATTTTTTTTGGCAATTTATTATTTTTTCAATGACTGACCTTTTTTGCCTTAAAGCAATCCTTTTTTTCTCATTGATTTTCCTTCTTTAAAAAACCCGACCCAAACGTCCGGACCCCCAGCATTTGCAGTAGATAATATTGAATAAAATAGATATAGTCAAAACAACCCAGAAAAATTATATGAGCATCCATTAAATTTTTATGTACTATAAGCTGTTATAATTTATGGCATCTTTTGATTTTATAATTACTGTACTTTTATATGTTTCAATGATAAATTAAATCAAAGTATTTACTGTTTGATATTTTCTAAAAAAAGTATTAAAAGGTATTACTTTAAACAAAAATGTAGATATCATCAGTTATCTATTGGGTCTGAAAACGTTCAACAACACCTTCCAATTCTTCATCTATAAATTTAAGAATATCTTCAGCAGCATGAATTGTTTGTAAAATAATTGTTTGTTTAATTGCGGAATTTGCTTCAACATTTTCGCCATTATCAATTTGATGTTGAAGTGATTTTTCATTATTTACAGTAATCATTAAAAGTCCAACAAATTCTGTAATAAATGAATAAATATATGCTTTTCGAATTTGGTTTTCTTTTATTGAAATATCAGGGATTTCAGATTGAATACATTCAATGTAGAAGGAAAAAATTGTGGATTCTATTTTTCTTCGAACTGGGCCTTCAGTATCAAGAAGAAGATAGCGGGCAAGGTCGGCAGCTGGGGAGCCTGCAATATATACGGGTTAATATTGCCTCTGCTTATAAACTTTTTTTTGATCAATAAAAATGAAGCATTTATTGAAATGTATGTTTTGTTAATTGAAGCTCGAGAAAACAGAAAAAAAGTTATATACTTTTAGAAATGCCTGGTTATCTTGCTTCTTTAACATAGAATGAGCTCACCTTCATAAACCATTTGCCAATCAACAAATGCCAAAATTTCATTTTCCGAATCCTTTTTAAAAAGGATATTACTATTCCATAAATCCCCATGTACTAATACAGTTGGTAATCCCAGTTCTTTGAAGGCATTCTGAAATGCCCAAACATGGTAATCTTTATTTCCAATTAAAACCATTATTTTGTCTAAATCATTTTTGATCTTTTCTAAAAATTGTCAGTTTAAATTGTATGATGCTAAAAATATTTCAAATTCCTACAGTAACCTTTAAACGAAATGGCTTAAGCTCTGACAATACAGTAAGAATGCGAAAATCTTCAAAAATTCTTGCTTCTTAAGTACTCAAATTTACCTTTATCTTCCACCAATTCAATAAACGGCTGAACAAATGTCAAAAAACTATTAGTAATTCTTGTCCACATTTCATCGTTCCCTCCCTGATCTGCCTCTTTCCAATCAATATTTAATGAGGTTTTAATCCATTGCGCTTGAAAATGTGCAATTTCTTTTACCACAACTTTTACCATATCTTCTTGCACAAAATCATGCTTGGTTAATACTTTTCCACCATCACTTAAATCTTCCATTAAAATATATCCTTGCTGGCTTCCAACAATCCATTCTTTTGTTTCGTAAATTATCGGAATTTTTAAATTTTTTAAAAATGGTGAAATTTTTGTATAAAAAAGCATTCATTTTTATGAATTCTTGAAACTGTCTGAGAAATTAGTTCTTTAATATTTGCTGGTAAATTTGGATTAACTTTTATTTTTTGGGAATAAAAAATTTCACAGCTTGGAACTTTGATTGCAACGGAAAAAGATTCTGTTGAAGAGCCATTTTGAGATGCGAAATAAAGAGTAAGTTTGTAAACGATTGAACCATGTCCATATCCGGTTGAAATATTTTTGACATGAAACTAAAATTTTTTTACGAATGTTAAAGATTGGAAATAGAATCTAGTTTTAATACGGCTATAAGTCTGTATATGTAAAAACCGATGTTGATAATAAGCGTAAATCACTTTAAAAGATCTAGGAATATCAGTTTTTAAAGCCGAGCTACAAATCTAATTAATTTAAACCTACTGAAGTAACACTTTTTCCAGATTTGATCAAATGTTGATAATAAGAATCTTTCTGTTTTAATGCTGCACAAATCGAACTCAAAGTTATCGTTGTTCCTTCAATAAAAAAATTTAAATTCATGTTTGTCAATTTTTTAAATAAATACTTGACGATAACAATCAGAGGTCAAATGAGAAATTATAAAAAAACGCTTTGCTTTGTTGTGAAAGAGAAAATAACTGCAATCAATTAAACGTCGGTTTTGTTTCAAAGATTTGAAAAATGTAGTTTCATGTTTGTTGCACAATATGTGGTAATTTTATGCATTTTTCATTTTTGTTACTGATATTGATGAAAATAAAAATGAAATAACTTTTGAATATTTAAAAAATTATTTAACAATTTCATATAAAGCAGAGGTTGAAAAAAATAGTATGTCTGTAAATGTCAGCATACAAAATTTTATTAGACTATTAAAAATCTATGCTTTATGAATGAAATCAATCCCCGCATTATTAAAACTTTATAAGCTTTATTTGCATTTGAAAGTACTTGTATTGTGTGAAGCAACAGCATTCTAATTATAATGAATTAAGATAAAATTCAATCTTTTTTTTCTCAATGTTTTTATTGTTTCATGAGTGCCACCTTTAAACCAATCAAAATATATTTTTTCTAAACTAGCAAATGAGAAATTTCACGTGCGTTTTTAACTGAAAAGTTATTAAAAATAGAACGTCATTTAACGTACATGTGAAAACTGCATTTAAGTCTTATACTAAAAAAGTATGTAAAAGGTGAGAAACTCGAAAAAATTTCATTTTTTTTTGCAAATAAGCGAAAGAAAGGCATTTTTTGCTAGTATTAGATGCACAAATTTTGCTGTAACAAAACAACATTGTTTTTGATCAATTCAAAAATATAAAAACGAAAAAAAATATGCGTTTCTTTCTTATTGCTTCTAGTAATAAAAAGCTGTGAAAAAATATCAGCTTTTTCATTTGTTGGTGCAAAGTCTTTCACTTCTATGCTTCCATAGTTGATCGTGTTGTTTTTTTGTGTAAACTATGCTTGCAACAGGAAGAATAAATGGAAAAAGACCTTTTAGAAAAAAAGTGATACATATTTTTCCGCGTTATTTTTGTTCTGTTTTTTGAGCTTTTTTTCATAAAAATTTTTATAGAACTTTTTAGCTTTGTTTCATATTTTTTAAACTGCCTCAAGAACAATGGGTGATGATGTATCATGGATGAAAGAAAGTGTAGAAGATAAACCATCAGCATGGACTCATGAAAAAAAGGTTACAATTAAAACATCTCGTAAGTGATTTAATTTTTTTTGCATTATATTTATTGATTAAATTTTCAATATCCCCAAATATGCATATTGTAGGAGGTACTATAAAATTTAATATCATTTGTACTTTAATATTTTTATTTATAAAATTGCATAAAATTGATCTAATCTGTATCAGCTTTTCAATGTTCCTTTATCCTCTATCTTTTACATATGTCTTCTCATCTATCAAGATCTTTTCTTTCTTTTGTTATTGCTTCTTAATATCCTTATTCTCTCTCTCTTATGCCAATATAAAAGCACTTGGCTTTTCCCTATTTGAAGCCAATCGTTATCCCCATTTGGTTTTATAAATAAAGCTTTAATACCCTTTACACCTCGATTACACATATTTTTTAAGGTGATCCAGAAATGGTACAAATCCGTGAAACAAATAAACGCTTACGAACAATTTATGAAGAATCTGGATTAACATATGGAAAAGATGTTGATGAAAGTGATCTTCCTGAACGCCTTCGAACTGCAATGGCACTAAGAAAGAAAAGTGTGGGAGCAGTTTTTGATAGTATTCGAAAAGCACAAAATGTTGAATTATGTTTTTTGGTAGATGTAACGGGAAGCATGCAACCACACATTGACGGAGTTCGAAATTCAATCGCAAGAATTGTTGATTCATTAAAATTTTCAACTGTCATATCACAGCAACAAAAAACTGCTAAACAACTTCGATGCGCTTTTGTTGCATACCGTGATCATTCAGATCCAAAACAATTTGAAGTTTTGTCATTCACAGAATCTGTTGAAACTTTTCGAGCATTCTGTGCTGGGCTAAATGCTAGTGGTGGTGGTGACGCACCTGAAGATGTCTTTGGTGGAATTGTAAAAGCTCTTGAACTTCCCTGGTCATCAAATTTTGGGACAAAAGTTATTTTTCATATTGCTGATGCACCATGTCATGGCCGAAAATATCATGACGTATCTGATTCATATCCATCAGGAGACCCAAACGGTCGTACTGAAACAGATCTTTTCAAACGGATTACTGAAAATGGAATTGATTATTATTTTGGTAAAATCAATAATTCAACTGATAAAATGATTAAAGTCTTCAGCGGCGTTTATAATCAAGAAATTACTGAATTTGATGTCAAAAATGTTACAGCTATTACAGAATCTGTTATTTCAGCGGTTTCAACTTCTGTTATGTCTGGAATTAAGGAAAGTACAATGGTTGCATTGCCACGTGCAAAACGAACTTATACTTTGGTCAAAGATGCCCCAAATTGGACAACAATTCCAAAGAGAGAAGGCCGATTCCTTAATTATGAAATGCCTGAATCAATTGATGACATTGTCAATGATGTCCCATTACAAAGAAAGCATCCAAAAAAAGCTATCGTTCAGCTAGCTGAAAAGCCATTTGCACATGGTGCTGAACGATATGCCTTTTATGGTAGAGATGTTACATATGCAACACCTGAAAATATTGTCCTTAAAGAATATCTTCATATTGGACCTGGAATGAATTCTGCAGCTCGATATGAAACAACAAATCAAATTCAAACTATTGCATCATTCTTAGCTCAAGAATTTAGTAAAAAGTTTGCAGCTGTCAGCAAAAAGCAATGCGTCATTAAGTTCTTGAAGATTAAAACTTTATCCATTTTAATTTCTTCTAAAGAATATCGATTTATGTCCTGTGAAAAGCAGTACAGTGATAAAAATGAATTTATTCGATTTACAAATAACACTGATTATGGAATGCTCGAAGAAACTGCACGCAAAAAAGGTATTGATGTTGATTTTGTTAAAATTTTAATGGCATTTTCACATTGGACTTATCAGGTAAGTCTTTTTGTATAAAGATCCACGCCAGGGATGTGCGGAACTCATTTTCGTTTACGGAACCGGAACCGGAACGGAAGTCTTTCCTTTTTCCGGAACCGGAACCGGAAGCGGAACCCAAAAAATAAGCGGAATTCCGCCATTTACGGAACCGGAACCGCAAAATTTTCACTTTTACAAAATTGTAATAATGATATTTTGGCTCAAAAAAATGCTTGTTTAAAAAAACTAACTTAAAATTTTGTTTTTTAACCAACAAAAGATAAAAGACGTTCTTTTTCTTAAAAAATTCGTATTGTGAAAACAAAAAAAAATTCCGGATTCCGCCCCATTTTTTACGGAACCGGAACCGGAAGCGGAACCTAAAAAATAGGCGGAATTCCGCCATTTACGGAACCGGAACCGGAATTCCGCACATCCCTGGTTATTCTTTTTGTTGCAGGAAAGTAAAAAACATCTTATGATTGTTGATCTTCAAGGAATTATCAATCATTCAGATGATGGTAAAACTACTGTAATTCTTACTGATCCTGCAATTCATTGCATTGATGGTACACGTTTTGGAAGAATGAATCTTGGGGGAAAAGGAATGGACAACTTTTTTACTCGTCATCAATGCAATGCTTTTTGCAAAGCATTGGATTTAAAAGTGGTTCGTATTGAAGTAGATGATTAAAAAATGTTCAAAATATAATTTAATCTTCATCATTCTTTATTTTTATGTTAAATTAAATTTAGTGTTTTTGTTTAATAATTGTTGTGCTATTTGTTGCAATAATTTGTAACATTTCCTGAAGCTTTTAATATTTCAACGGCTCTGATGTAAGCTTAGAAAAAAAGCTGTGGAATTATAAATATAACTTTACTATTTTAAATCATCATTATAATGTCAATTATGTCATTTTTAATAAATTTATTAATTTTTTAAAAATTTTTTAGTCTTTTTTTAACACTCAAAAATGCAGTCAAATCTTCTTTGCTTTCCTCTTTTGCGCAAGCACGCGTCTTCTTTTTTTTGTCACTGAAAAAAGTGCAGTTCTTTTATTGTCTGGCGCAAGCTTGGACTTTCTCTTTTTCTCTTCTTTTCTTGCAGCATTTATGTTTCGATTTTACAAACAAAAAGTTGAACTAAAAAGTTCCTAGTTTAAGGTACTTACTTAACAGCCCTGTTTTTCAGTGGTTATATTTAATAAATTTTGGAACGCTTTTGCATTAGCAAAAGCAAATAAATAATGATTTAAAGAAATTGCTTCTTTTTACCATAATTTCTTGATCGGTGTTTGTATATTTTTGTTTGCTAATGTCATTTTTTACAGTATCCTTTTTTAAATGTAATATTGATTAATATTAACGCTGCCTATGTTTCCCATTCTAACAATTCAATCGTCTCCAGGGCTGAGAAAAGCGGCCGAAATTTCCGGCCGGCCGCGGCCGACCAAATTTCAATTTTTACTAGCGAAAAACAAAGAATTTTACCATAATCTTCGGCCGGCCACGGCCAGCCAGCCGCATTTCTCAGCCCTGATCGTCTCCAAAACTTCCCACTCCTCCCACTTTTTTAAATGCAAATAAAAACAACATAAATTAAATAATCTTTATATAAATAAATAATTAAGAGATATCATAAAACGCAATACAAATAAATAAACACCATAATAAAAAAAAAGAATTAAGCATTGACTCTTTTATCTCGAAGATATGTTTGTTTGGTGTAATTATAATCTAGTGATTTGATGAAATAATTATTTTCTGGTGAAGCAGCATCATTTCTACCATTTGTATGAATACCACCTAAACCATTTGAACCTTTATCAACATGACCATCACCATTTTGACCATTACTATGACCACCAGAACCATTTTGATGATAACCAGGTAAAGCTGCGTCTACAGAACTTCTGTAAAAAGTATAAATGTTAAAAAGTAGTTATGTAAGATACAAAAAACAACTTACTCAAAAGTATTATAAACTTGACGGCCACGTTCTGCATAACGAGTTGCAATATAGATTGGAGCAGGAACACTTGTAGGTGAAGTTACAATTTGAAAATCATAACATAGTGCATTTGTAAAACGTTCAAACATGTCAAGTGTAGCATTTTTTTCAGTGTTATGAAGAATGGTATATTTGGTAGTTTTTGCAGAACCCTAAAAAACAATCTTTTGAAAATTACCGCAAATAGATAGAAAAAAACATACTTGAATAGCTAAATGAGAATTAAGAAAGAATTCACAATATGCATTGCTAACAACAGCTCCATCAATAACAGTACCAGGGCGGATATTTTGATCATCAGAACGAGCTCGAGGATTAATCTAAAAAGATTAGGGTGGAAGATAAAAGATAAAAATATGTAAAAACAAATACTTACATCTTTCTTGAAAAAGCGGAATGAATGCATCTTTGATGGAATAATAACGGCAATAGGAGCTCCAGGTGCATACTTTTTAATGACAGCATTAATAATTCTATAAAAGAAAAGGTAAAAATATATATATATATATAAAAGTGCAAAAAGAACATACGGTATTTCATAGCGAAGAACATAGGCATATTGTCCATCATTGCAACCTAAAAAAATTTTAAAAATAGATTAATCAGCAACAATTCATTCAATGTAAAGCTTACCACTACGATAGAAGATAATACGAGATGGTGGACGTTGGCGATTCTTTACAAAGCGTCGCATAATTTCGTCAATCAATTTATCAAGAACTCCAACCTAAAAAACAGAAACATTATCAGAGATAGACGAAAAAAAGTAAACAAACATTTTCATCACGATTCATAGGTTGAAGATAAAAATTTCCAACAAATTCATTTGGATTAACTCCATCATTTGCAGCAAATCTATAAGAAACGAAATGAAAAAAATAAGCAAACAAAAAAGAATATACCCCAAAATAGAAACATTAGCAGGAGAAAAGGTTGCACCAGAAGTATCAGCACTTGAACCAGATGAACCAGATTGTTCTAAACCCGAACTTAATCCACCACCAGGATGATTCATAGCAAGACCAATGAAAAGGATACTTGAATCAATTGGATAATTGTCCAAAACAATATTATAATTAAGACCTAAAAAAGGAGATAACTACTAAAGTAAAACAAAAAGTAAATACCTCCAAGTTTAACATTTGTTTTTGCAACAATATTTTCAAGTGAAAGAGGGCTCTTCTTCATAACATTAAAGATAGTTTTGGTTCTAACACATTGAGTTATAACTTGATATTTTCGTTCAAATCCTTTGATAACAGCTGGAAAAAAACATCATTTCATCCGTGTTATAATTTGTACATGCAAAACTTACAATGCATGGTAGTATCACGATCAGAATGACCAAAAAGAATGAATTGACATTCTTGACTACTAGCCTCTTTGAATGCTTCTTCAATTGAAGCTTGATCACAAGGAATATCAAACATTGCAGCAGGGGGTCGAACATCAATACCACGTTTACGGCATTCATCATAAAACATTTCAACAAATTGCCTAAAATAATATGTAAATGTTAGAACTATCAAATTAATAGAAGCAAGCATACTTGAATTCATTCAAAGATGTACGTTCATGAGGTACGTTCAAAAAAATAGCACACCATATACCAAGTTGAACGCAACGAACATAGACAGCTGGACGAGGTAATCGCCATTTACCATTTTCTTCAGGATTCATTGAACCATTTGCATATACAATTTGTGGAGCTTTTATAATACGACCTTTAACTTCCAAAGGTTTACGCAAAACTTCTAATTTAGCATGCTTCAAAAATTCATCAGATTCAAATCCATATGTTTCACGGCATCTTACAATTTCATCAGTTTTAACAGATGGAGGAACAGCACATGCCTTAAAAAACAATAAATTAATGATAGACAAGAACAGCAGTTACAGTACTTTAACAATAGCTGCAACATCAGCAGATGAAATATTGCCATTACCAACACGCTGATAATCTGCAACATGTAAAAGTTCTAATGGATAATATGGTCGATTTCCTTGAATCTTTTTTGTAGAAATCTAAAAATACCAAAAAAAAATATACAAGAAATACGATACAAAAAGCTTACAGCTAATGGCCAATGAGGATATTTTAAACGAATGCCATATTTTTCTCGATAATACTGTGTGATAGAAATTTCAGTATTACCATATTGCATCTTTGCAGCATTAGCATCATGATCAGCTAAAGAAAACAAAAGAATAGGAATTTTTTGGCGATTACCATAAGTTGGAAAACATTCAAGACCTAAAAAAATAAATGAACAAAGATAAATGCAACAAAGCAAATACTCAAGACATACCTTTAATATATTTTTGTACAAAAGAACGGTGATAACCAGGTAAGGCAGCATCAGGTCCAATTTGAAGTGAAAGACAAATCATATCAAGAAGGTTTGCACTTTGATAGAATGGTGTCTTTTTAGCTAAAAATATAATAGATACATACAGTATATTTAAGCTATTATCAAGAAACTTACAATCAATTACGACTACTGTGCTTCCTTTATTAGCTGGACCTTCAATTCGAGCAACAGTTTTTGAAGCACCTGCAGCTAAATACTTTCCACAACCCAAATCAGGTGAAGTAAATCCATGCTAAAAAAGAATCTGTTAGATATAGTCAAAAGATATCTATAAACAATTTACTTTTTCAGGTTCCATGAAATAAGTCTTTTTTGATTCATACATAACATGATCATCACTAAAAAAGCATACGGTAAATATGTGTTTGATAAAAGAAAGAGAACTTACGGATGTCGCAAAGCATTACGAGATGTAGCCAATTCAAGGAAGCGAATAATATTGTTTGAAGTTTCATCGGTGAGATCATTGCTAACATTTCTTTTCCAATCCCGAACATTAAAAGCACTACATTCAGGCTTCTTTAAAAGAAGAGCAACTTTAAATGGACGATCAATAAGTGCATGAGTTTCTGTTTCAGAAAGTTCCATTGTTGTATCAAGTCCAGAAATTTCATTGAGAGAGAAGAGTGTTGCAGCTTGATCATAACAATAGTAATCAGAACCATTTACAAAGACTTCAGGATACTTGCGAATGAAGGCATCAAGTAATTTACGATACATTTGTCGATTTTGAAATTTTGTATAATCAGGAACTCTACGGCCATTTTCTTTTTCATTCATCAGAAGAGGTACACCTGCTTTAGTCCCACGTAAAAGAATCTTGTTAAGTTCAACATGATATTGGTAGACGATAAGATCCTAAAAAAGAGAATATATGTATATATATATATAGATCCAAAAGTACAAAAACTTACACCTGTTTTAAGACCATAAGAATTTGAGCAAAGAACAACTTCTCTTTCACCATCCATTAATGTACCTTTTACAATATTCTCTTTACCAAAAATTACTGGATCACCTTGTTGTAGATGTAAACGTTCAAGTGCATTTCTACATCGTTCTAGTGCATGTCGATCTGCAGAAGATGGAACAGGTGATTCTTGTCGATCATCAGAAGTTGGAATAGGGGATGCCTAAAAATAAAATAATATTAATATAACATGTGATAAACAAAGAATAGGGGACATAGAGGGAAAAGAGAGTGTAAAGCAAGGAAATGGAAAATAAATATGCGACTTGCTGCTGACCATTCCAAGACATCCGCATTTTTAACAGGAAATTGCCAATCTTTTTTTAGAACGTTGGTAAATTTTTCATTTTTCTTTTTAAATGTTTTTCCGTTCGAGAAGCTTTTGAAAATTCCAGAAGAAGCAAACAAAAAGTTCTTTAAAGTTCCCTTTTGTTAGAGAGAAACAAAAAATGTTAAGGATTCTAGCTCATAAGTTTTTTAGCCTTTGTAAGGACGTAAAATGAAGAATGTCAAAAAAGTTCCTTATTCCTGCATTAACCCTTCTTCCCCATCCTGCATAACAGAGTATCTATGAGGCAAGTAAAAAAAACTTACATGTCCACTTCCTTCAGATGATGTCATAGTTCCTTCAGAAGAGCCATCATTAACAGCACCATTTGCGTTACTCATGATTGAATATGATGAGAGAGAGAGAGAGAGAGAAAGAAAAATGTGTTGCTGCAGACCGCAACAAATGTTGAAAATGAAACTTTCAACCAATCTTATATATCACATTTTTATTACTGCAAAAATAAATCAAAGCAACAATTATGCAAATTTTTTTAACAATTTCCAGCTTCTTTTCTGTCAACTTTGAAATTAGTAATGGGCCGAGCATTTTTTATCGATTCTACTTCAGATGTAACTCTTACGGCAAACGGTCAAAGGCTTGCTGCTCCCGAAATTTGTTTCTGTCTACGGTATTGTTTTAAGGTTTTAATTTATTCTCATCCTCATATTAAGAAATTGTTATTTTTGATTAGTGTTAATAAAATTTAAGATATTAAATTTTAAATTACACTACTACATTTATTGTGACTGCCATTTTACAATTGAACCAAAAGACTCTAGTTTAGAAAAACAGACATTACATTTCATTTCTATCAATAACACCTTTGAAACAATTATTGTGTTCCACTTTTGGACACTTTTTTGAATAATAAAAAACATATTAATTGGGTGTTCTTTAGATTTTGTACTCTGTAGAACCATCTGTTTAAAATTGTGGATAGTATAAAAGATGACTTCCCTTTTTCTTTTTTCCTCCGATTTTGCGACAATCTCGAAGGTCAGCAGTTTTTCATTGATTGATCTTCTTCTTCCTTATTTCTCTTTCTTTTCACGGACACAACCTTGATACATATATTTACTTATATTGTTTCTATATTTTTAATTTTATTCAAATTTAACCAAAAGAGAGGTATGACAGTTAATGGAAACTCGTCTTCATCTGAATCTAATAATGCTGTTCATATTGATCCATATTCCACAAATCTTGATTTAGATATTTTAATTGTTGGTGCAGGCTTTAGTGGAATATATTTTTTATATCAATTACGAAAAAAAGGATATAATGTTAAAATTTTTGAGCTTGCAAATGGTTTAGGTACATTTAGCGCCGTTTGACAAAATGTTCCTAAATGCAAAGTTTTCAGGCGGAACATGGTGCGTCAATCATTATCCAGGAGCACGAGTTGACAGTAGTATTCCAATTTATGAATTTTCGCTACCAGAAGTCTGGAAAGGATGGAATTGGAAGCAACGATATCCAGATTGGAAAGAGCTACAAGAATATTTTGAATATTGTGATAGCGTATTGGATATTAAAAAAGATGTTGCATTTAATACAAAAGTTATTGAAGCTCATTTTGATTTGAACGAATCAAAATGGATCATAAAAACTGATGATGGAAGAATTACAAAAGCAAAATATTTTTTACCATGTATTGGTTTTGCTGCAAAAGAATATGTACCAGATTTTCCAGGCCTTGAAACATTTAAAGGTGAAGTTCACCATTCATCAAATTGGCCTGAATCTGAAGTAGATGTTAGCGGGAAAAGATGTGCCGTCATTGGAACAGGATCAACAGGAGTACAAATAATACAAGAATGGGCAAAAGTTTCAAAATCTTTGGTTGTTTTTCAACGGACTCCAAATCTTTGTATTCCCATGGGACAACGACACCTGGCACCAGAAGATCAGCCAAAAGAGAAATATCCTGAAATTTATCAGCAACGTCTTGTTGGAGTTGGTGGAATGACTTTCCAGCATGTTCCAAGGGATACCTTTGAAGATACAGAAGAGCAAAGAGAAAAAGTATTTGAAGATCTATGGAATAATGGAGATTTTAGTTTTTGGGTAGGCGGCTACAAAGATGGTAAGCAATTTCCTTGACTGTATGTTTTAAACTTTATTTAATCCCTTTTTATAGTCTTTACAAATTGGAAAGCTAATAAAGTGGCATATGATTTTTGGGCAAAAAAGATTCGTGCAATGATTACTGATCCAAAGAAAAGAGATATCTTGGCTCCACTTGAACCCCCACATCCATTCGGTGTTAAAAGGCCTTCACTCTTCACTGACTATTATGAACAATTCAACAAGCCAAATGTTGAAGTAGTTTCAGTCAAAAATAATCCAATTATTGAAGTTAAACCAGAGGGAATTGTTACGGCTGATGGAAAGCTATACGAAATTGACGTTTTGGCACTTGCAACCGGCTTTGACGCAATTACAGGTGGTTTCAAAAAACTTGGTCTTAGTGATATAAATGGTGAAAAGCTTACAAAGCAATGGGAAAATGGCACAGAAACATTCTTGGGAATTTCAATCTCTGGATATCCAAATATGTTTTTTACTTATGGCCCCCAAGCGCCTACTGCATTCTCAAATGGTCCAACCCTTATTGAAATTCAAGCAGATTGGGTGATTAAAGTTATTGATTTTTGTGAAACCAATGGTGTTAAATATATGGATGCAAAAAAAGAATCACAAATAGCATGGGCAAAAGAGATTACAGCTATGGCAAATGCCACCTTATTCCCGTTAGCTGATTCATGGTATATGGGTGCAAATATCCCTGGTAAACCAAAAGAAATGTTAAACTTTTTGGGCGGTGTTCCAAAATATGCTGAAATTATTCAATATGTGTTGGAAAATAATTTCGATGGTTTTAATCTTGTTAAATAAATTTATAGCACGTTTTCTTAGAATGAATTACCGTAGTTTCTATTTTCAAAATGACATATATTTTTTTATCTTTGTATATATTTAAATTTAATAAAAATAACTTTTATATTATCAAAGCTATAGCATCTATAACAAATAAAAATTATTAAAAAAAGTATAGTAGCAAAATTTGAACTGTACTTTTTTACAGTAATCTTATGTGAGTAATCATTTTGAGCTATTTGCTTTTTCTAATGCAAAAGCGTTCCAAAATTTATTGATATCTCTTAATTATTTATATAAAGATTATTTAATTTATGTTCTTTTTATTTGCTTTTAAAAAAGTGAGAGGAGGGGAAGCTTTGGAGACATTTGAATTGTTAGAATGTAATTTTAATCAACATTACATTAAAAAGGGATACTGTAAAAAGTCATTAACAATCAAATCACGTGATTGTACATTTTTGTTGTTGATCACCGATCAAGAAATTATGGTAAACATAAGCTATCAGCAAATGTTTTTAAATTATTATTTATTTGCTTTTGCTAATGCAAAAGCGTTCCAAAATTTATTAAATTAAGCCACAGAAAAACAGGGCTGTTAAGTAAGTACCTTAAACTAGGAACTTTTTAGTTCAAATTTTTGTTTGTAAAATCAAAACATAAATGCTGCAAGAAAAGAAGAGAAAAAGAGAAAGTCCAAGCTTGCGCCAGACAATAAAAGAACTGCACTTTTTCAATGACAAAAAAAGAAGACGCGTGCGTGTGCAAAAAAAGATTTGACTGTTTTTTGTGTTTTGAAAAAAGATTAACAAAAAAACTTTAAAAGAATAATAAATTCACTAAAAATGGTAAAAATATAATAAGAAAAATAAGCATGCCCTTCGATATGATAAAAAATAAATTTTTCTTAAACAAAAATTTCAGCTGTCAGCATATTTTAGGGTTGAACACTGCTGAATGACATCTGATGCTTCTTCTTAAAAGCTGTAAAGATCAAAAAAGTTACGTTGACAGCTATGACGGATGGATTTCATAATCTCAGATATTTTGCAGACGACAGATCTGGGCGTTCTCTTGGCATTCCGCTGCGTATTGTCATCTTTTGAAAAACTTTTTCCAACATTTAAATCAAAAGATGTTTTCTTCTTTTTTTAAGATTGAGCATGTATCTCCAAAAGAATCCCTTAGAGGTATTTTTGATGTGTAGATATACCTATAAAACTCGTTTCCCATGTCCTTCTTTGTACTGCGATAAGAAAACTGCATTTTAATAAGTCTCGTGCTTGTCACAGGCCTTGCTATTTTTTCAGCAATAAATATTTTCTGTGGCGAGGTTCTCAGAATGGAACAAAAAATGTTCCATTTTCCATTTTCCATTTTTGTTCTCTCCGGGCATTTGTAAAAAACTTTTCCATTGTTCTAGATAAAGGTCTCGCCTCGAAAACACGAAAAAATGGAAAATGGAAAATGGAACATTTTTTGTTCCATTCTGAGAACCTCGCCACTGGTCTTCATGTGTATTCAAGTAGTTTGTTTCAAAAAAGAATGAATGAAGCGGCACAGAAATATTTTAATGAAATCAAAAGACTATGGGTTTCGGGTATTTCTGGTTTAACAGTGTATTTCTTATATCTTCCTCTTTTCGTAGTTATATCTATTTTTCATCCATTGATCACTGCTGCAATGTATTTATCAATATTACCATTTTTTCTTTATGTGACATATATCGGTGGAGTTCATGTTAGCAATTTAAAAAGAAAAGAATATTATCACTTAAAAAGCCAAAATCCTCCAGATATTGATCAAATGGATGAGTTGGAAGAATATTTTTCAAAGCCTGATCTGCAATGGAAATTTTATTATCCATGGCAGTTTTATCCATTTGTTATAAAAGCTGTTTTTGTTGAATTGTTTCATGGTAAAATGGCTCCCGCAAATATCTATCTATTTAGACTGAATTTGTTGCGTAAACTTGTGTTAAAAATATTTAAAAAAAGAGATAAAGAAAAAGAAAAATTTGATTTTGCTTTATTGCCCGATGTTGTTAAATCAAGATTCATGGAACTGCAGGCTCCATATGTGAAATACAAACTTGCACATGGTTTACCCTCTACCGTCTTCAAAACTCCACAGACATTGGTTGTCGACAATTTAGAACTGCATTTTGGCAAAAATCCAGGTTTTTATTCAAAATGGTTTTATCTTCGATATTTGGATCAAAGCAACAATACCATAGATTTAATTATTGACCTGCCATGGCATTCAATCAAAGGAATTTTCAATTACTTTTCGATTCCTTTGAACGACAAATTCGTTTTAACATTTACTGCAGCAATTAATCAATCCGAAAATTTTACAAGCTTTTTATCAAAAATTATTCCAATTAATTCATTTATTTTAAGCTCTTTACCTCCAGATTCTTTTTCGTCAACTTTAAAATCTTGCAATATTTTTGCAATAAAAAAATTAGAAATTGTTGAAAGTCGATTATCGGACGATGACTTGAGATTTCTAAAAACTTTGAAATTACAAAGTTTATTACTCAATTTAAGCTTATGTGAAAGCTATGACATCATTGATTCAACTTTAGATGCCGTTCATGGAATTCCCGATATACAGTAAGCCATCTTGAACTTTTGTATTTTTTGTTATGTCTCTTTTTTTAGCATTGATATCACTTTTTCGTTTTATCTCAAAGGTTATTTTGAGGAAACTGCTGTAAAATGGGTTAAAAAATATGGGTATCCAAAGAATTTTATTTTTATTATTAAAATTTTGAATGATTTTCATATAAAGTTTTTGTGAATGTGCAATTTCTGTTTTGGCAAACAAAAATAAAGAACAAAAGCCTATTGTAAAATTTTTCTACAATTCATTTAAAGAATTTTTTATTATTTTACAGAAAAATAGCTTACAATAATTTTAAATATTAAAACAATTTAATGACTTGAAATTTAAGGTAAGAAAGATAAAAGAGCACAGAGATCGAAATTAATTAGTTATACAAAAGTTATAAATAAAGCTTTAAAATATATTAAAATACACTGAGAAATTAACTTAGCTGAGAATTATAAATTCCAAAACTTCTTGGATTTGGCATATTTGATGGATTAAAATTGCCGTATGGTGAATTGAATGTAGGATTAAAGAAACCACTTGGTTGTAAATGTGCAGGATTAATTAAATGCCGATAATTTGTTGCTGCAGTATGCCATGATGGATGCATAAAATCTGATTGTAGCCGTGCTGCTGCAGCAGCAGAATGTGAAAAGATATCTGTTGTGGAATGATGATGAGGAGGTTGGGGTTGAAGGGCTTGGGCAATGCCTTGAAAATCAAATTTATATGCATATCTTTTTCCATGCACTTTACACATAATATTTTTATCATAGTAATATCGAAGGGCACGAGACATCTTATCATAATTCATATTTGGCTTTGATTTTCTTTCACCCCATCGTCGGGCAACATCATCTGGATCAAGAAGTTTAAATTCGCCTTGGGTTCCTTCCCATGTGATTATTTCTTTGTTGGCAGCATCAGATAAAAGTTCCATCAAAAATTGCCATAGCTGGATTTGACCAGAGCCAGAGCTTGCAAGCTTGCTGCTCATTGGTCCCAAAATTTGATAAGGATCTAAAATTGTAGATTTAGTTTAATCTATTTTGTATTTCTTTTATCATTTTTAACCATTTTCAATGAATTTATTAATTTTTTTAATAAATTAGTTAGTTTTATTTAATTTATTTAACACAAAAAAGGGCAGTCAAATCTTTTTTTGCACACGCACGCGTCTTCTTTTTTTTGCGTTGAAAAAGTGCAGTTCTTTTATTGTCTGGCGCACGCATGGACTTTCTCTTTTTCTCTTCTTTTCTTGCAGCATTTATGTTTCCATTTTACAAACAAAAAGTTGAACTAAAAAGTTCCTAGTTTAAGGTACTTATTTAACAGCCCTGTTTTTCAGTGGTTTAATTTAATAAATTTTGGAACGCTTTTGCATTAGCAAAAGCAAATAAATAATTATTTAAAAAAAATTTGCTGATAGCTTCTTTTTGCATTAAATAAATTCTTGATCGTTCTTTCTGCATTTTTGTTTGTTAATGTCATTTTTTACAGTATCCTTTTTTCCTTTAATAATTTTTGACCTTACTAACCTTTGCTTTCCTTGTTATCCTCATTATTACCCAAATTTGATCCCTTTTTTCTTTCATTTTCTCGCTTTATTGCTAATCCCAATTTGTTTCATTCATTCAATCGTAACCTCATTTGTTCCATCATTTTTCTTCCACAAAAATCACAGAAGCAAAAAAAGAAAAAATTGCAATTGTTTGTTTGGCGCCAGCTTGAATCTAACGCGCAACAGACGGCCACCGTCTTTTCCTTTTCTTACCTTATTTTCTTAATGGTTTCAAGAAAAATTGCTTCCATTTATCTTTCCATTCAAATAGAAAGGTAAATCGTGAAGAAAGAAAAAACAGGTGTTTCTCGACAGATTTTTTGGTCGTTTACAAATTTTTATAAAACTGTATTGTTTTAAAAAATTTTTAATGGACAAATATTTTGAGGTTATTGTTTCAGGATAATAGAGCAAACAATCAAAAAAAAATTGGTAATAAAGGATTACTGTAAATAAAAAGATTTTTAAAGGTAAATTTAGCTTTTTAAACGTATTAACATTTGACGGTAATTGTTTATGCCAGAGTATTTGCCGAAAAATATTGCTTTCTTTTAAAAGTATGTTATTTTTATCTGTTAAAATTACAGTAATCCTGGTTGAAGAAATAGTAATTTACTTGATTTTTTAATCATTTTTGCTTTTTAAAATATTTTTTTGTCTTTTAAGTTTTTGACCCTCAAGTCATGTTTTTCTTTCATTATTTTATACCCTTAAACCCATTTAACGAAAAACAAAAAAGAAGTCAATTGAAAGAAATGTCGAAAAAGCAGAATCTCATTAACGCTCTATTTTTTATATGTTTTGTTTTCATCGGCTGGCAATTGCCGCTGCTTTAAAAAAAGGAAAATTGAATAACAATAGAGAGGGAGAGGGAGTCCTCATTGTTGATTCAAAAACATAAAATAAAATAGCGCTTCGTTCTTTTTAAGGGAAGAAAAATTTTTTTCGCATAATCAAAGCTAAAGCTGAAGCAGCGAGAAAAAATGCAGCAAAAAAATAAATGGAATGAATGCTTGCGGGTACTTCTTTAAAGCAGACGAATGACAGAGATTCATTGCTTGTCAACACGCAAAATGCCGCTCTTTTTTTAATGGCATTTATGGAGTCTGTTTTTTAGAATGAGAATAGCTTAAAATGGCATGGAAGAAAAAACTTTTATGGGTAAAATGATACTTTTAGTTGGTATACTGTAGCAGAAAGAACAAAAGCTTTTAAAACTAAAAAAAAGAACTTTCCACTTTTGTCTTACTGTAGTTTACTTCGAAAAATTGAAGTCAACTTTTTTATACCAAAAAAATTTCCCTAATTTGTTAAAATTATATTACTTTTTGATTAAATCAAAATTCAATTTTATTGGCTACTACTACTTCCTTGGAAGAAGAAGACATCATAAATAAATTGACTGTTGACAGCAGTGTACTCCCGCTCCCACTTTTATCGCTTCCGCTCCGCTTCCGCTTCTTCAAAATGAATCGCTCCCGCTTCCGCTTCGCTTCTCCGCTTCTCGGAATCGCTTCCGCTTCCGAAGCGCTTCCGGGAGCGCTTCCATTTTAAACCGCTTCCGCTCCGCTTCTTGCTATTTTTTAAAGAAATCTGTTATTATAAAAATCAAAAATTAAATTTTATTAGGTAATTTTAGAGAAAAAGTAGAAAGACAACCAAGGGTATTCATTTCTAAGCCTTTTTAT
Organism: Panagrolaimus sp. LJ2400; assembly: GCA_024447215.1. Lineage (NCBI taxonomy): Eukaryota > Metazoa > Nematoda > Chromadorea > Rhabditida > Panagrolaimidae > Panagrolaimus > Panagrolaimus sp. LJ2400. The sequence goes on along the minus strand of JAMRYA010000018.1, from coordinate 1,383,920 downwards.
GAGAATAAAATTTTGAGGATAATGAAAAATTGCAAGATTTTATACTTTTTCAGCAACTTTGCCAAGGTCAAAAGAAGCGCTTCCATTTTTAATCGCTTCCGCTCCGCTTCCATTAGCTCATTTATCGCTTCCGCTCCGCTTCCGCTTCCATTACGAGAAGCGGAAGCGGGAGCGGAAGCGGAAGCGGGAGCGGAAGCGGGAGTACACTGGTTGACAGGCAGAGAGATTTGCATGATTGCTTTTGTTCGCGCAATTTGCTTCTTCGACCGGAATAATTTTATGTTTAAGCAGGCAGGCAGCAAAAAAACATGGCAAGAAAAGTTACGATAAATTAAATTTAAAACAGAAGGACTCTATCGAGGAGTAATAAAGTGTTAGTTGTGCTTTTGGATTTGTTTGAAAGGGATTACTGTAGCTAATATTGTGAGTGTTTCTGAAGCTCTTTTTTTCAACGAAATGGGTTATAAAAAGTACAATAACAAATTTTTTTAAAAATTTCAACTCAAATTCAAACTTTTATTTTTTCATACTTTTTCCATTTTCATGTACCCCCGCTGAAACTCATTTTTTTAAAAGCCGTTAAAACCAGGTAAATCACCCTTCAAAAAATGTCGCCATATGCCAGCATTTCGTTCTTTCCTTAACTCACATTTTAAAACTACCACTTTTTTAATGTTAGTGCTGCTTCCGACAGTTGCGCAATTTATTCCCTCACTGCTTTTTTTTCAATGACAGCCAAAAAAATTGCGCGAAACTGAGATTCCTTTTTTTTAAAAAAAAGTTAATTGCGTCATTTTTCTTTTTTTCTTTCATTTTTATGCCATTGTTTTTTTGACATAAAATACGACATAAATTTTTTTGGTTTTAACTTTAAAAATGCGGTATGTACAAAAAGTATACGGTAGCTTTTTTAAAATGAAAATACTTACCAGGTTGCATTGTTGATGCCGAAGTAGGGCAAGTTGGTGGTAACCTTATTGAAGGGCATGGAAAGCAATTATTCATTGAATTTGGATTATTAAATTGATTATTCGCCTATAAAAAAAAGAATGGAAATTAGCACAACGATAATTAACTTGAAGTTTCGATGTTTTTGACATTTGTGGAAATTTTGATATTACAAAAATGTTTGTACAATGGCACTTTTGCCAAATTATCACGAAACAGTTTTTGATGCTTACCTCTTCTTTAATACTAGGAGCATCAATTCCATTTGAATTTGTTGAAGTTCCATTTTGAAGTGATAAATTTATTCCTGGAAATAACATCAAATTTTAGACAGTCACAAAAAAGTTTATGAATGAACTTTTTTTTTCAATGACAACAAACTTTTTTTTATCAAAAGAAGTTCGGAAATACGAAATTTCCGAAAAGTTTTAAAAAATTTCAAAAACGTTTAAAATGAAATTAAAGAGAGAAAAGAGATCTATGAATGAAGCTTTTTGTTGTCATAAATGCAGTTATTCGATGTTAAAAAAAAGTTTGAAACGTTCGCTATTTTTGAAATTGAGTTTTCGTAGAAACGTTTCCAAAAATAGCTTCAATAATTTGGTATACAATAACTTACCATTTTGATGTTGTTGTTGCTGGGCTTGCTGCTGTTGAGCTTGCTGCTGTTGTTGAATAGATCCAATTGAAGAATTATTACTCATTGGTGATGGGGATGAAACTGTTGAAGTACTGCCATTACCTTTTGGTAGGGGTTGTTGCTGCTGTGACGGATGTTGGGGTTGATGTTGATGATGATCATAAAAATATCGAGGTGGAAAACCATGTTGCATACCATTCTAAAATGAAAGTTGATGATTTTAAAGCTTTTGAGTATAGTAATCATTTTTGAGCAGTATTTGAGTTAAAATGATTACTGTGATTGTAATACTTTTTGAAGAATAATTTTCAGAAACTTGTCACTGTCACAGTAACAATTTTTTAGCGATAATTGCAACATTATTTTTACTATCGTTTGACAGTATTGATATTGACACAAAATTAAACCATTCTTTAAAATTTTAAACGGCATGTGCCGTACCAAATCCCATATTCTATGAAGGCAGTTCAAACCCCAATAGCTATAAAAAAAACCAAACCCTATCATATCCTACTATTTCATCGTCATTATCATCAAAGATGTCATGAACACATTTTGATGGCGATTTTATTTCATCTTCACATGGCGATGATGTTGAAGATCGGGATTCAAATATCATGTCACCTTCAATACCTTTTTTAATACACAGCTTTTAATAATATTGAAAAATAGAAAGAAAAACGAAGCGCAGAAATAAGAAAATTAAAAAAAAGAGTAAATCTTTGTTGAAAAAAGAAATTTCTTTGCAAGTTTTTTTTCAAAAGGTAATCCCTTTTCATTGGATGGCTTTAGATTGTTATTACCTTTCGAAGCAGGTAAGAAAGAAAACTGAGGCTGTTTTTAGACTTCATAATTTTAAAATATTTTTCATAAAAACAATTAAAAAAAAGATAAACGTCGTATTTTGCTTTCTTGAATAGAAATGACTGCTGCTGAGTGACGATGGAAGGAGATGGGATGTAAGAGATGTATGAAGTGATGAAAGGGATAAAAGCAAAGGAAAAAGTTATCTCAAAGGGAAAGTGATAATAAATTCTTAGAATCAGAAAGGTGAGTAAGTTAGTTCAGATAATAGAAGGAAGACTTTTTTGTTAATTGAAAGAGCAAAATGGTGAATCATTACTAAAGCCGTCTATCAATGACATTTTAATTCAAACATTTCAAGAAAACGTTTATAGCAATTATGCGCAAAAAAAAACTTTTAAATTTTCTAAACGATATTTTGCAAAAAGATTACTCTCATAAATGATAGTAACAGCTTTTGGACGATATTTTATTACTTTGAATTTACTATCAAAATTTTGTCATATTTCAAAAATTCCTAAATCTAGCAAAAAATAAAGTAGAACGACTAATTTACATAATCTTTAAGTCCATCTAATATAGTTAGACGAAATTTGCAACCAAAAGCAGGAAACTCAAATTCGATAGTCGAACAACGTTTTCACTCTATCATCTAAAGTTGTTGTACAAAGTGACCAAAAATATACCAACGATCACGGCGACACTTCTAGATAAAAAAAGCAGCCAATATTTTGCTCCCAAATGTTTTTGGTAGACATCTTACAAAAAACAAAAAAAACAACAACAAATGTATTTGGGCTATTTTAAAACGACCAATATTTTTGTGTTGAATCATCATTTACCCCTTCCCCCCCCCCCCCCCCCTTCATTTTTCTCTTACCTGTTTACCATTCATCCTCATCTGATTTGACATTTTCAAAAATATGCTTTAAAAATAACTATTTTAATTTTGAAAAATTTCCCAGACTGCGTCTTTAACAGTAAAAATGACTTTTTCACAAAATCAGAAATTTTACAAAAACAATAATTTTTTTCTTCTTTAAATTTCTAGAATGAAAAACAAAGCTTTAAAGACGTTAAAAAAGAAGGGGAGGTAGAGGGGAAGTGTAGGATATTATTTTTATAAAAACCTTATTGAACAGTAATTATAATTATTTATGAAAAACAAAGTAATTTGTGATAGAGAAAAAAAAAAGATGAAGGCGATAAAATGAAAAATAATTAATGATCTTTGGGCATCAAAGATACAAAGTTTTTATTTTCTTTTATTTTTTGATGTCTGTATCATTAAAGATGTTAAAATTAAGAGTTACAGTAATACTTTGAGGTGGATGGTAAACGATAGTAATAATATTTTTAGCAATATCGAGCTAAAATTTTTTAGTAACAAGTTTCAACGATATCTTGTAAAAAATGGTTACTATCATTTGATAGTAACGGATTTGAAACGATATTGTGCAAGTTTGAGTTACTATCACAAAGTTGGAAATTTTAAATGACACTCACATCCTCGCTTCCCTGGCTCAAAGATTTGTGCATTGGCAGTTTCTCAAATATGGCTCCATCCCTGTTGGCCCCCATAATTTCAAAAATTAACACTTACTTGTAAATTCATAAAATCAAATGCTGTTGCAGCAACTAAATTTTGATAATTTTGTTGATGTTGTTGTTGTAAATGATGAAATTTAGTTTCAGCAATTTCATCACTCCCTGCTCCACCGCCGCCTCCTGCACCACCAACGGCTGCCCCATGTTGTTGCTGCTGTTGTTCCATTTTCTTCTTCTTCTGATCCTCTGAGAAATGCCATTTTTTAAGGAATACAAATTTTCAAAATCCAGTAATCACAGAAAGATAAAAGGAATTTAAAAAATGCCTTTCTTTTCTTTTCAAAGATAGGAGGAGGTAAGAAGAGAAGAGGGGCACTTAATACTTTGACACTCACGCGCAAAAAGGCAGTTAAAAAAATATATTTATATGTGTATAAAAAACATAGTGAAATAAAAAAAGAAGGAAACACAGGAAGGAAGGAAGCGGAAAAAGCGTTGCGAGACTGAGATGCAAGAAGAAGAAAAAAGTGTATTTTTAAAAATCCCCCTCCTTGACAGGGGGGATTGGGCTTCTTCTTCTTTTTTCTTTCCATCGATGGATGGATGAATGATGATGGAAGGGGGGATGCGCGGAAATCGACAACGGACGGAACTTCAGGCTACTTTCCTTCCTTCCGAAAATCTTTGAAAATAAAACGATTTTTTTTGGCAAAGCTTTTTTTCGAAAAAAAAATCTTTGAAAAAAGAAGGATGGTCCAATTTTCTTTGGCGTAAGGGAAGGAGGATCGTATCCATGCTTTCCTCTTACTCGCTTGCTTACTTCCATCAAAGCTGTCGTCTAGCTTAAACTTGAAAGAAGGCGGAGTCAAGCTTGTTTCACCCAATGAAACACAAGCAATGCCGAAGAAAAAAAAAGGTTGAAAGAAAAAGTGCCATAGTTAGGCAACTAAGTTTCAACCGACGTAGGCATGAAAAATAAAGAAAATAATAGAAAATTGTTTGCAATCGAACCGGAAGTTTGTAAAGAACGCTAAAAGAAGAATTGAGAAAGTAAAAACACTCTATTTTTCGGTTATATAAAAAAGATGAAAGAAGATATATACGCATAATTATATCTTGAAAAGAAAGAAAGCTTTTAAAAACAATATTTTTTTTATAAAAAATATGAAACTGTAGAAATGAAAAGTGATAGTAATATTTTTTTTTGGTTTTGACTTGCTTTCTGAAAATACAGTAACTCAATTAATTTTCTAGAAGTACTTAAGTATCAGCTTTTTAGTTTTCAGAGATACAGTATAGCTTTAAGATCTTGTTTGGAACGATTTTTGGAGCTTATAAGGATATCAGTAATATGTTGACACTAATTTTTTAAATATGTTACAAAATCTTTTTACTTTCTTAAACATTAATGTCGCACATTTGCTTAATGAATTTTATGCTTATCATTTTTTGATTGTTGGATATCTTGCTTATTCATTTCTTCATATCTGTTAACCTTTATTGAATACGGTAATAGTTCTAGCAGAAATTTATGGTAGTAAAAATTGTTAAATAGCTTGCAAGAAAACAGTAAATACTTTTCATTTTTTATTTAGAAGTTTTTTAGATGCAATATTACTGTTTGATCATATCTCTTCCTATCATATTTGATATTTATTTTTTTCCAACAGCTAATTTTACTTTTATTACAACAGATGTTCTAAAAAAGTCTGTTTATTTTTCAAGACTGTCACTTAAAAAGCCATCTTTTTTTTATTGTTTTTTTTGTTTGTTATTAAAATATAGAATGTAATCTATATACACCAAGATTTTTTGGGAAACCGATCAAATTTCAGTAAAGTCAATCTCGCGCAAAACAAACCCCAGACACATGCGTTTACATGCAACAGTGTCATCTTCTTTTTCAGTGGATGGCATCTTTTCTAGGGATGGCATTCAATATATAATTGTTTGCTTTTATAAGTACATACACTTTTTTTTATTTTTCTTCTCTTGACTTTTTCATCATCATCTTCTCTATTTCACTTTTATTCTATGTTTTAGCTTTTACTTCTGATTTTTATATTGCTTTTAAAAAATTTTATTTCCCTTGAAAGAGATGATTTACCGTATTTTATTAACACGAACATAATTTTTCCATAAGCTTAGGTTAGCACAATGCAAGTTTTTGTAAATCATGTATAAAACTTCAAATTTGTTATTGGTGAAAGACTTTAACTACCGTAATCTTCATAGTTCATAAATAGTGATTGTGTATTTTAAAAAATTTCTATTCGTTTATCGGAGCCCAACACGCTTAATAAAAATTGTGATTGAATTCTTGCACTTTATCTTTCACTGAAAATCGAAATAGTTACGGTATCTCTCTTCTTCCCATTGTTGTTCTTTTTTCGCTTCATCAAAATCTCTGAAAAACTGCATTTTTCAATGGCCATAAAAAAAGAAGTACAAAGAGAAACACTTCGTTTGCATAACAGTCAAGTCAATCAACAACTTTTAAATTTCCGGTCAATTTTAAGAGAGAGAAAAGAAATTTCTTTGCTTTGATTGAATCAAACTTTTTTTCCTTATTTTTGCTGTTACTTAATTAAGAATTTAAATTTTTTGTTGAAGAAAAAAATGCTTTATTTTACTTAAATATAATCTCGGGGTTTGTTTGTAGTTAAAATACTCAAAAAACATATTCAAAACATTTAGTTTTATATTACTAATACTATGATTAAAAGTATCATAAACAATGCTACAAATTTTTTAAGCTTCTGAAGTAATTTGTCAAAAAAAACTAAAAACGATTACTGGTAAAAATAATTTCAAACTTGATGAAATTTTTGTTATTGTCACAAACATGAAGATTACAGTAACTCTTCACATTTAAATATTTCTTAGAAAAGCAAACATCATTATTTCGATTATCAAAAACTTCTCTCATAACATAACAACGAACATACTTTTTTCTACGGCAAAAAAATATGAGGACACAGAAGAAAAGCAAATAACAACAGCAGCAGCAAAAAAATAGTAATAACATAATGGTTTCCTGTTTTTGATGTGTTCCACCATCATACGGTAATTACACAAGATTGCTTACGTAATTATATAAAAATTGTGTTAAAAACAAAATAAATAAAAGTGATGTCTTAATTCTTGGCAATCGTAAAAACAAATTTGTGTGATTCTAAAAAATTTGATACAGTACAATTTTATTTTTAAAAAATTGAAAAAAAAACAAATTTTTAATATTGTTATTTAAAAAAAAAGAAGTTAAAAAAAGCTAAAATAACAAAAAACAGTAAAAAAAGTTGCCCATGACAGGAATCGAACCTGTGTCGCTTCGGCCACAACGAAGAGTACTAACCACTATACTACATGGGCCGAGAGAACCAAGCCGTAGGAATGCAGTTGTTCCTTTGTGCAGCGGCTGGCTTCAACAAGAGAAAAGTGAAAAAAAGAAAGAGGAAAACTTGTTTTTTTTGCCTGCTCTTTTTTTGTGATTCATTGCTTTTTTTCTCTTATCATTGTTTATTGTGTAATGAAAAAAGTGAAAGCTGCAAAAAAAGTGCAGGAAAGAAATTTTCTGTCTAAATAAATGTTTAATCATAATTTTATGGTTAAAATTTTCAACTTTAAAATGTCTTCTTTTTTGGACGTCTACAATCCATGAACCCTTTTAACTTGCCTTCAAAGAACAAAATCAAGAAGTTTTATTAACATTCATTCATGAAACATTTTTCTTCAATATTTGCATAGTTCTGTATTTTTGTTTACTCATAAACAGTTCATGCACCCTCTTTGAGGTTATATAATCCAAACATCCGTTCACTCTTTTCGCGGATATTCGGCCGATCTTTTCTTCTTTCTTTTTTTTCAAAAAATGCATGTTTCAAATAAGCAGCAGAGAAGCATCTCCTACTGTGGCCAAAAAGAACTGTAATAGATTTTTTTCTTTTGTTTTAAATAAAGGAAAAAAAGGCGGCGACGGGTGTCAAAAAAGTGTTAAAAAAAGAAGGGCACTTTTTAAGTGAAGTCTCTCTTCTTCCTCTCATCTTATTCAAATGAGGCCGTTAATGGACTTTTTGATTTTCATAAAATAAAATTTATAGGTAAAAAATCAAAGAAATGACCGGAAATGAATAAGGTAACACAAAGAAAGGAAAAATAAATGCAATGCAAAGAAACGGCATAATTTTGAGAAGCAACAAAAACAACTCAATAGAATACTGTATTTTTGCAGACAAATATAGAATTTTTTTAGCATTCCAGCTTTAGTTATCTTTTATATTATCCTTTGTATAATTAGCTTTCTGCTCAGGTAGTGTAAAAAAAGCCGAAAGAAGTCTAAAACTGCTGATAAAAATGATGACTGATTTTTATTTTTTAAGTCTGGTTCTCTCGGCCCATGTAGTATAGTGGTTAGTACTCTTCGTTGTGGCCGAAGCGACACAGGTTCGATTCCTGTCATGGGCAACTTTTTTTACTGTTTTTTGTTATTTTAGCTTTTTTTAGTTTTTGTTATTTCTGTTAAAAATTCAAATTTGTTAAAATGTGTTTCTTTCAAATTAACGCAAAAAGATATTTAAATTTCACCGACAATGGTCAAATAATTGCCACCCCTAAAGAAAACTGTCAACAATTGTTGTTATTATGTAAAATAGCTAAAGAAATTCAGTCATCCATCAATAAATATCTGCCATTAATATACAAGCATTTTATAAATACTTTACTATTCTTTTTTCTATTTTTGTTCTTTAAAAATTGCCGCAAAAAGAAAAGAAGCGGATCGGTCATTTAAGACATTTTAACAACAGCTGAGATTGTGTATTGACACTATTACTTTACATTCGTTCTTGTCGCAGCAGCAGCATCATGAAAGAGGACAACAATAGCTGTCTGTTTAAAAAGATTCAACAGTCTTTAAAAGGGCAAGCAATTGAACATCTTTCTTCATTGAAAGAAAAAGAGCCGCGCAAAATGAGTCTTGAAAAATAATTGTTTCAGCTCACTCGCTCTCTCTAAAAACTCAAGCTTTCTCAAAAAAAGAAGTAGCAGCTTAAATGCCGTGTTCCTGTAAGCAAGTAAGCAATGGTCAAGAACAGGCAGAAAAAAGTGTTTGTATTTTTGCGGTAAAAAAGCATTTAAAAAAAAGCGGCAAATTCTTTTTTGTTGAAAGAAAAAAAAAATGTAAAATGAGGGTGGTTTTTGTTTTTGCTGCTTGCATAATGACCCTTTTGTTTCATGCACTTGTAACGGTTTTTTAGAGGACTGTCAAAGGTTAAAATCGGGTCAATTGCCTCTTCTCCCTTTTTAAAAGAGGATTGGGATCCAAAACAAAAGATTTAAGGGATTGAAAAAATTAGAGGGATTTGAAATGAAAATGGCAATTATTATTTATACAGTATGCTTGACTATTAAAAAGACTATCGTAACTGGAGCAAAATGATGGCATTTATCTATCAAATAAAGATTAATTTTTACAGTATGAGCAATTTTTGTATTTATGGTATTATTGTAAAATAGAAAATAGCCAATTATTGTAATTTTAAAAACTCTAGTAACACAATTATTCTTGTAATGAAATTACTGTATTTATAAAAAAATTTATTTATTTTCTGTTAAAACAGTAAAACTTGATATTTAAAAGCTACAGTAATCCAACAACATAACTACATTCTTTTTCATTTGTTTTTTTAAATTTTTTTTCACAAATACCGTAACCTTTTGTGTTTAAATAAATAAACATGTTTTTTGCACAAAAATTTGCCAATCCTAAGAATTCCAATGTAACATTATTTTCTTCCAACCCTGAAAAACAAAAGAAAAGCCTTTTGTTTTGTTTGAAGAATCTTTCCCCAAGGAGAAGATTTATCTCGTCCAACACTACCAAAAATACCACCACCATCAAATAAAGTTGAAAAGCCGTCAAAGAATAAAAAAAGATGAGAATAGGGAGCAATTTCCTCCCATTTTTTGCTCTCTCATAAAAACGCTCCCATGAGAAAACAAGTTATGCCAAAAAAAGGAAAGATAAAAAGTTCCTTCCGGTTGCTTCTTCTTATATGTATGTTTTTGGTAGGATGTAAAATCTTCGGCTGTCAAAGAAAGCTCTTCCTTTTTCTCACTTTTATTTTGATGGAAGAGTAGGAGTGGAGTTGGGTTTAAAAATGTGAAAGTTGGTTATTTGTCGGAAGTATTTAGAGAAGTTTTGGTAGTTTCAAAGATTGTTGGGTTAGTGATCTCGGGATGATCGGGAGAGTATCATTTTTGTAAAATAAAATTATGAATTGCTATCATTGTTGATAAATATTTAAATTAAAGAACCAGGTTTTATTTATTTTTTTGTGATCAATTATTAATAAATACAGTAATCAATCAACTAATATATTCAATATTATCTTTTTTGATTTTTTATTATTTAAATAGCAACATCAATATTTAAACAAATCAATTACTATCTTCAAATTAAACACGAAAACATTTCAATGTAAAAGCTTCCATTAAATCCTCAATTAATCAAATTCATTTGTTTATTGGCATCATTTATTTGAGCCTAAGGAAAAAGAAATTAAACACCATTCTTCTTTTGACTTTTCTATATTACTTCTCCTGTGTGCTGTTGCTGTCCTTCTTCTGCTGCCTTCCAATTGTTTCCCATCTTTGACGCCTTCAATTTTAACTTTACCTTTTTATCATCTGTCTGCCAAAAAAAACAAAGCCAAGAAAAAATGAAGTGCTGCGGTAAATGGAAGATTGAATGTCGAAAACCTACATCATTTTTTAATAAACAAAAGCTTCAGTAAGTTTTCTTTCTTTTTTTAATGTCATTATTATATTTTTGCTGTGTTTTCTTTTGCAAATGTGTGGTGCTAAAAGTTAAAAAAATATGGGAGTTGATGAAGCTTTTCAAAAATTGTTACAAGATATTAATCGTTCAAAACTTCTTCAAGAACCACCTCAATGTACTCATGCAGCACATGGTCAAATACAAGTGTAGGAAGTTTTTAAGGGGAGGGTGATATGAACATAGTTTGAAAAATTTGATAAGACTAAAGTTCAACTTTTTGGATAAAAAAGGAATTTGAAAAAATGAAAGTAGTCTTTAATAAATGGAAAGGCGGAATTCTGATTACTATCATTTGATTTTTTATGATTGAAATCCTTGGTTTCGAAAAAAATTTCTAATGTCTTTTTTTTATTTTTTTAATTTTTGAGATGATAGTAATAAAATTTGATCATATTTTTGACGATAATTCGCAAAAATGCTTACTATCGAATGATAGTAATGCAACTTTTAATTACTTTTTTAATCACAAAATTGCGCAGAATTTTCAGCCACTGATATTTTGTAAGCTCTGCTAAAATTCTCTAAATCTGCTAAATGTATAAACATTTTTATAGCTTGTTCTTGTTCCTTATAGAAATAATCCTTATGCTTCAATAAGAATATTTTTCAGAGAACTCGGCAAAAAAGCTAAATCAAAGTTATTCTCTCCACATGTAATCCTTGTAATTACTTCTATAATTTACTTAATTATTGGAGCATGGGCTTTTCAAATGCTTGAAGGTGAACCAATGAAAGAAAAGAAAAAGATGCAACTCGCGCAGATTCGAGAAGATTCTGATGATTACATGGAAGAAGTCTTTGATTTAGTTCAAAAGAATAAAGAACTTCTAAAAGAAATGGATGAAAAAGAACTTGCTCAAAAGATTATTGAACAAACACAAGATAAATTTGGTAAAGTAAGTTTCTTGGGTTTTGCTTTATTTTGCACAAATGTGTATTTTAATTGCAGTATGTTGATTCAATCTTTGATGCACATCGATCATTTCGTCATGGCTTCGAAGATGATTCGCCAACATGGGATTTCTTAAATGCTATTGTCTTCACCTCAACGACCCTTACATCAATTGGTTTTGGATTTGTAAGTTTTTTCAAGTTTTTAGAAAATGTTTTGTGATAGTAATTTGTTTTGTGCGATATTTTATCAAAAATGATTACTGTTATAGTAACAATTTTTAGCGATAACTTGCAAAAAATGTTTACTATCAAATGATAGTAATGGATTTTAAGCGATATTTTGCAATTTTTAGTTACTATCAAAAATGCTTTAAAATTTCAAGATAGGTCAAAATTCTGATGAGTTAGCTCAACTAAAATTTTGCACCCTGGCATTTTTTCAAATTATCGTTTCCAACTACTTACATTTTTCAGGTATGTCCAATAACATTTTGGGGACGAATATTTTTAATTTGTTATTGTCTAATTGGAATACCACTTTGCTTAGTTACAGTAGCAAATATTGCAAAATTTTGTTCTGAATCAGTTTTTCATTTACATTATCGAATTTGGAAATCATGGATGAAATTTAAGAATCGAAATAATCGAGAACAAAATGGCAATAATGGTGGTGGCTCTGAAGAAGGCGAAGAGAGAATGTTATTTAATGATAGTGAAGATGAACAAGATATCTTAGATCGTGTGCGGCTAATTCGATTTCCACCATTTGTTGTTTTTATGTTTGCAATTGTTTATGGTTTTATTGCTGCAGGTCTTATCGCACAATGGGAAGAATGGACATACTTGGAGTCGTTGTATTTCACGTTTATTGCTATTTTAACTGTTGGTAAGTATGGGATTTGCAAGAGGGTAATTAAGACATCCAACATACTCATATTTTGAAAAATGATAGTAACTCAAAAATTTAATGTTTTTTATATTCCATGTTACTATCACTAAAAATTTTTATCTTCAAGATATTAATACGAATTTCAACTTTTACTGTATTTATCTCTCACTATCTTCTAATTTTTATAGGATTCGGTGATTTTCGTCCAGAACCCCATAACATGATTACAATATTACTTGTGACACTTGGTGGTGTAACTCTTACAACAATGTGCATGGATGTTGTTGGAAGAATGTACTTGAAAGAAATCCATTATCTTGGCCGAAAGCTACAAACTAATAATCCTTTTTATTTAATTCGAGAAGCAAAAGCTCGTCGCCGTCGAGCTGCTATGGCGTCTTTGCTTGCACAACTTGCTCGAGGAATGATCTTTGCACATCGAAATTATTCAGAATTAGCAAGAAAGCGATCATCAAAACGAAAGAAAAAGAAGCGTGAATCACATATTTGTAAGATTTACTGTTATTTAAAAATAAAATTGTGATTAATAATTAAATTACAGTACCCGATGGAAAATTTATGTTTGCTCGGCTACCACCAGATCCACCACGCGAATGTCAAGTTGTTTCAACTTCTGCTTACAGTGTTCGACTAGCATGGGCACCAGCATTTTCAACAGATTCTGAAGTAACATATAATATTCGATATCGGCTAAAGTTAGTTTACAGCAATAAACAATCTATAATTTATACAAACTTTTTCAGATATGTTAAATCAAAAGATGACAGCAAAATTCGTGAGCTAAAAGGTATCTCTGGGAATACGGTAGAAATTATGGCATGTGATTCTTGTTCACTTTATGAATTTCGTATTACTGCTGTTTCAAAATATGGTGAATCAAAACCAGTGTATTTGGTGCAATACACAGAACCACAGCTAAGTCCACAACATATTTTAGCAACAAAGTTAAATGCAAATACAATTGGTAGGGGGTTACTGTAACTAATAACAATTGAAAAAAAAGTTTTTTAGAAATATCATGGGATCCACCGTATAAGCGTACCAATGAAGTTAAAGTAAGTGCAGTATTTAGAAACTACAGTAAACTATCAATATTTTTAGAATTATATGGTATATTATACTGATAATCCAACAGAAAGATTATCAGATTGGCAGAAAGTTCCAGTGTATGGTAAAAGAGTTGTATTTCCTGAGCTGAAATATGATTGGTTTTATCTATTTTGTGCAAATGCATGCTTTAAAGATGGACAACGTTCACCACTTTCAAGAGCATTATTTGTTAAAACTGATAAATTAGAATTTAATAGTCTTTGTAAGTTTTTATCTAATTTCGAAGATTGTTGGAAGTTTCGGTTACCATAACGTAAAAGCTCATCTTGAACAACAACCCTTACTCCATCCATGCCCGAAATTTTCTATTCAAATATGCTTACAATAACCTTTTACAACTATTGTAGATGTTGGACATTCTCGAACTATCGAAGTTATGGAAGCAATCAGCGAACATACAGAAACAACAGAAGCTACCCCATTGCTTAAAAGAGATTATCAATCTTTTCAAGTTTAAAAATTTTATTATACATTTTTTAAAAATCTTAAAACAAAACTTTAAAAAAGAAGTCATCTTCCTCAAACGATCGCCTATTCATATCAAAAAAAACTTCGAAAAGGATAAGCGTTTGAGGAATTTGACTTGTTAAAAGTTTAAAATAAATAAATAAAATCTATTATAAAATTTTACATTTCAAAAAAATCCCGTAAAAACACCACAAAATTATAAATAAAAAATTAAATTCGATGATGACTTGCTGTAAACCAATTCTTGAATAGCCTTCCACATGATTTTGCTGCTCTTGGTGGATGTATTGGACCATCTGGGCCTTCATAAGCAAATGGCAGACGAAGAATATAATATTTGTTATATTGAAGTTCAAGGGGTTCAGTATGTGGATAAAAATAACCATTTTGATTGACTGATGATGGCTGAACACGAACATCAATTTTTGCAGCAACTGGTGCTTTTGGTGTTACCTATAAAGTTATTTATTTAATTGAAATAGTAATAACTGCAATATCTTACAATATGAAGCCTCATTAGTTGTGCAGGTACAAGTGGATTTCGACGACATGTACATGGCATCCATATTGGTACATCTGAATCTAAGAGATCTCTTGCTTCATCCTTAAAAAGAATATATTAATGTATGGCAAGAAACTAAAGTATCCCAACCTTATAAGCAAATGGTCCCAAACGTTTTTCAGCTTTAACAGATTTATTTGGTTGTTCAATAAAGAACCGATGACCACGTGGACATTCATAATCAAAACCAATAAAAAACTAAAAAGTTATTTTTATTACATTCTAAATACTTTAAATCTCTTACTTTAACCTTTTCTGTATTCATTCCTTCTTCTTCATCAATACCAAGAGGTTTTCGTCGGCTTCTTGCAGATAAATCAATTCTTGGATTTAACTTTTTAAGATCATTTTCCCAATCTTTTGAATTAACTCTTAAATATACATCCAAAGGTAAAAGAAAATCACAGCCATGCTTAAAATTTGGTAGCCGAAGGCCATGTTGATGTGAATAACGATTTGAAGGGCCAATGGCTTTCAAAGACCATGATGGAAAACCTGGTAATAAGCCAGGTGGAGAATTTGAATGTAGCAAATATTCAATAAATTGACCTAAAGCAATAAACATTATTGAAGAAAGACACAGCGAAAACATACCTTTATAATACTTTAGCAGCTTTTCATATGGTACCGCTTTTGGTTTATCAAGCTTTAAATTGTCATCATAATTATCCAAATAGCTTCCAGTTCCATCAATATTTTCTTCTTCATCTTCTGCCTCTTCACCAGCTTCTTCCTCCTCTTCTTCTTCATCAAGTTCTTCATCTTCTAATATTGAAGTACCACGACGCTTATTCTTGCTTTTATCTTTTTCATCCAAAAATAGCTCTTTTAGCTTATCATCATCCAAATATCGATCAAATACAGTATCAACTTCTTCATCTTCCATTTCTTCATCATCCAGTGTTTCACCCGATAGTGCTGCAGTATCTGTTATCTTTGAAGAAGATTCAGATGCTGTTGATTTCTAGAAAATGCGATATATGTACGTTTACAGCAACAATAAATGAAAAACTTACAGCTCGTCGATGAAGATTTGGACGGCTTGCTACAACTGGTGAATCTAATCTTTCACTATCATCTGGACTAACATTTCCAGTCGGCACTGTAGCAGCTGTAGGAATAAAGAGAGGGAATTTAAAAGAATCCATATTAGAACAACATTGAAACTGTAAGAAAAAATCGTAATTTGCATCCTAAAAATCAATTTCAAAATTACAGGAGCTCTCCATCAAAAGAAACAAACTTTTAAAGTAAATGGATCCATTCGAGTAATTTGCTTCTTTCCGCAGTTACATGATGATGTAAACCGGTATCCACTATCATGTTCAGTATCATTTCCATGAATTTTATGTTTACAATAATGTCCAGTAACTGATACACTTTCACATCTTTGATGACCATTTTCCCTAAAAAAATTATGTGATACATTTGCCATAACCCTTTATAGCAGCTTACCAATATTCTGTACAAGTTTCTGTAACTTTAACCAAAGCTTCACGCAAATTTTCCCCAGCTGAAACCATTGCTTTTACGCTATCAGTAGCCTTTTCAAGTTCATTTATATGTTCAGCTTTTGAAAAGCAGCCACCATTTGATATACAATTTGTACGATAATTATGAATTGCACGTTCCCAATGACTCGTTTCAATTCTGCAAAAATGTTTTTAACGATTTAGATCAAAAAGATGGAAAACATACGATTGTGCAATAGCTAACTCTGGAACAAATTCTTCAAGTTTAATTGCATCCGCATCTTTGATAAGAGTATTATATGTTATTTGTGCACCAATAATAAATTCTTTTAAAGTTGGAAAACAATTAAAATTTTTAAAACGATCCCCATATCGTAAAATGTTTTCCATTGCAGAACGTAAAAATGTACAGTAATCAGGTTCATTCATATCTAAAAAGTACGTGTATATAAACAGGGTTTTATAGTTCTATTAACACTCAAAAATATCAGGAAATTTTCAAAAAAAATTTCTGACTCCCAATTTTTAAATTTTTCGGGTTACGGTATTTTTGAAACAAAATAGCTTAAACATTTTTGAACTAATGCTTTGTTAACACATTTCCATGTTTAATGAAATAGCTGTCAGTTGATTTTAAAATTAGTTGCAAAAGTTAAAGCAACTCCTCAAAATTAAGTTCATTTCAGTAATAAATGGTATCGGGAAATTAACGAACTTAAATAAATTACCTCCATCCTTATCTTTCGATGGATTAGTGTTATCCAAAAATTTTGAAAGTAAATCCACAATAAGATCTCGCGGCTCTTCACTGGGCGATTTTACAACATGAACATATCGAACATCTTCTGGAAGAACAATTAAACAATTAATCCTGAAATATGCAATTATTATGTGTTTAATTGAGATAACAGCAAAAGAGCAGTGCCCGGACTTCAAGAATATAGATACATTCTACAAAAAGTACAATTTTAAAGTGAGAAATGAAATTCATATTAGTTTACATTTCAAATTTTAAAAAGTGCTAAACCCTCCACAAAGTCTGTTGAAGTTTCGGGTACTGTAAAAAAGCAACATACAAAGATGTATCAACAATTCGAATATGTTTTAAATTATTAAAAATTTGTTGTTCCCATCCAAGTTCAAGTTTTTCAGCAATTTCTTTTTTCTTATTTAGTGGAAGTTCATGTCGGATACAGCGATCAGGGAATAAAAAGCATATTCTAGGACATGATAATCTACCATAATCACTCCACATTTTAGGTAATTGTGGATTTCGAAGTAGCTCATCAACAAGTTCATCTTTGGCTGATATTCTGAAATCTTTATGTATTTATAGAAAAACAGATAAAAGAAATAAACCTCATTTGATTAACATCTGCAAAAGTTTTCATATATGTTGTATCAAAGTATCGGCCCTGTTCAACCACGACAACAAGATGTGAAAGAAGAAAAAGCAAGTGAAGGAGTGAAAGTTCATCATATTCTGCTTTAGCTAGCTTTTCAAAGAATGACTAAAAGTTTATTGTTTTAAAATGCATCCAATTAAAAAACATAGGTTTTGTTTTATCAACTGGCTAATATTTAAATTTCCGAATTTAATTATTTTTAAACCCAGAAAGTTGTTTTACCTTAGCTTGAACTTAAATTTACTTAAAGTTTGCTTCTTTTGAAGGGTTTTAAATGTGTTTATGAAGATTTTAAGCACATAGGAGATCAAAAAATGTCGACGAAAATTTAAAGTAGCCTATCGGCAAATAGTTTTGGAGAATATTGCCTTAAAAATAATTGATAATGGTTGGCAATTGTAAGAGTGTATCAAAAATTCTTTGCTTTTGTCGATAAAAATTTTTTTAGCCTGTAAAATTTTCATTTTTTCTACAAAATTACAGTAATTTCTAAATCGGTTTAAAAAAATCTTCAGCATTTAGCCACCAAACTACACGGCTAATTAGCTAGTTAAAATACACACCAGAACTCTGCTAAAATATTACCTTATTTTTATATTCATCTGATGTAAACAGTTTTGTTTGTACATCGAAATCATGCACACCATGAAGTACAAAGAACAGTGTTGAATCTTCGGTTGAAAGATATGCTTCAATCTATAAACATTCTTTTATTAAAATGATAATAATCAAGCTGAAAACATACGAATATTTCAGGATTCTCCGAATTAATTTGTCCAATACATACATCAGCTTCACATAAATTATTTACAATATCTGATTTCTTCCATGTCTTTGAATCTTTACCAATAATACTCACAATTAACAGTGATTCATCAAGATATGATTTGTGTAATTCTGAAGCATTTTCAAGAAATGCTCGAAATTTTTGAGCCATTGTTTGAGGGTTTTTTGTAAACGTTTCAATGTTTTTTTTCAGAAAAATTAGAAAACCTTTGGTTGGCGGTGTAAAACAGATCGCCAAATGTTAGAACAACAACTAAAAATTAGTAAGTTACCGTAACTAACATTGTGGTAATAATTTTGTTTTTGTTGAAACAATTTAAAACTTATTTTGTGTAGATTACTTTTCCTTTATAGATTAACATATGCAATATTTTTAATAAAGCAATGTTCTGCAAAAATTTTCAGGGTAAATGCAAGAGTATAAAAAGCAAAAACAAAAGTACATAAAAAATTGCTCATAATAAAATCATGTGACACATTCAGTTATTTTGCAACGTTTTCTTCTTCCTGCCAGGAAGTTCCTGGATACATTTTTTAAAATAAAAATTCAATGTTGTTCATGTCGATACAGCGATGGGTGTCGGAGCAGCGTAACGCCGGACACCTGAAAAAGTTTTCTTGACCCCGTCGCTTTGACCTTTAAAGGGAGCGGGCTCTTTGATACTTTTTCTAAAAAAAGGAAAGGGTGGATCATAGGAGTCCTATGTAAACAGTTTTGTTTGTATATCGAAATCATGCACAGTCCTATGATCCATCCTTTCCTTTTTTTTAGAAAAAGTATCAAAGAGCCCGCTCCCTTTAAGCGTCATAAACGCCGAGTTTTCAGCACAAAAATTACGTTTTTTAATATTTATTTAATCACATTTTTGGAATACTATTTTTTTAAAAAGGATGTGATGATGATTTCAGATACAAAAACAAAGTAGCAAAAAAAATTGCCCATGACAGGAATCGAACCTGTGTCGCTTCGGCCACAACGAAGAGTACTAACCACTATACTACATGGGCCGAGAGAACCTGTCTTGAAAAATTAAAATCAGCAGTCATTTTTATCAGCAATTTTTGACTTCTTTCGGCTTTTTGTACTACCTGAGCTGACAAGTATTACAGTGTTGTATCTTCTAAATTTTTTACAGTACAATAATAATTTATTGATTCACACACATCCATTACAGTATACACAAATACATATATACACAAGTTTCAAAAAAAGATACATTTTATTTAGTATTATTATTGTCTTTAGATTCTTTAGCTTCTGCAGTATTCTGTTGATCAGTTCCAAGTAAAGTACCATCATGATTTTCAAATGCAGCGAGAATTCTTTTAACACCTTCTGGTTTAACATTTAAAGTCCATAATGAACGAGCAGGTTGTTGTTCATCAGTTTTAAAATGATATATTGCAAAGAAATGCTTATTATTTTCTGCTTGAACTTTATTCTAAAATGAGGAAATATAGATAGGATTAATGTAGAGAAAAAAAACTTACTGTACCAAGGAATGATACTTTCAAAACAATTGATTCATCAGCTTTAATAAAACCAATTGGTGGACGAACACGAAAAATTTCATTATTTGTACATTTAACCTAAAAATATATAAATAGAATGTAAATGGAAACCTGATATATACAAAGAATTTCATGTTTTGGTTCTAGAATCCAAAACCTGTGAAAATAATTAATATCTCTGATCTATCGTCCTCGATTGATGCTGATTAATCATTCGATTACATCTTTGGGATACTGTAGATATGTTTACAGCTTACAAGCAATTCCGCAGCCACAGTATCATATGTGCTCTGTATAATACTTTATATTCGCTATAGAAAGTTAGGTGAACAAACATCTTTCTTCCCTTTTCTCCTACCAATACAAAAAATACATACCTTAAAAGTTTGTCGATACTTTGTTGTATTTGTAATTTTTAATTCTAACAAAACAGCACCTTTTTGATCATTTACATTTGGGGTCACTGGAAAGCCACCAGGTGGAGCACGAAATGTTAACACAGAATTTTCATTATCAATTTTCATTTGAAATGGTGGTTCACCAGGCTTATTTTCATTAAGCTTTCTTCCACCTTTTGATGCTCCTCCTCCTTCTGGTGTTGCCATTGTTGATATTCGATGAAAATTGTCAGTTCAAATTTATCTTTTTTTTTTCTTGAAGGAAAGAATCGATGAGAAACACAAAACAATTGAAGAATGAAGTGCCAACAAAGATGAAAACTAAAAATGATGTTTGTAAAGAATCAATGCAAATTTGCGCGTTTCTTGTGTAAGCACAAAATTGGGTTATAAAATTTTTTATTGAAAAATATATCAATATCACACATAACAATAGTTAGTTACAGTCAAAAAAATATAACAAGTTATTCAATATCAAAATATGATCCATTTATCACCACAAAAATTTACTTTCTTTTTGTCTTTGGAACAACATCAGAAACACCATTAGTTTTTGCTTTAACATTTCCTGAAAAAAAATTGTGCATAAAAATTTTTGTAAATGAGATTCAAAATAATAACAGAAACATAGGGTATACTGTAGAAATAACAACAACAACTCAAGTATTTAGAATACAGAAACGGAAACAATAAACGAGACGAAAAACAAAGGAAAACAATGATAAAGAGATCAAAAGATTCATGCAGCTTAAATTATGCTGCAAACTCGAGGCTGTGGAATAGCTCGAATATGAAATTCTGGTGAAACAGGGGGGCTGTTTTCAAAAGATCGTGATCGGCGCGTTGTTAAAGGAGCTTTAGGTTCAGGGCGTTTAAAATATTGTAGATGATTAGAAGATGATGGTGAAAAAAGATCATGATCGTTCGATCGTGTGCGTGGCTGTGACGAAGACGGCAGAGGAGTTGACAATTTATTAGGTTCATTATCTCTCAATGTAGACAACTCATATCTAAGAGTAGGTTTTTTAATTGAACGTGGGGGAGGAGAAATATCAGCACATCTTCGAGGGGATGGTCTTGAAATAGGTACTGCTTGTGGAGATTGAAAATGAGATCTTGTTGATGACATGGCTTCAATTTTACTACGCGCAGGAATTTTTGGCGCTATAAACAACAACGAATACTCCCACATTTTTATCCATCGAAAATACTTACTTGCAAGATTACGACGAGTTGATTTTATTGGTGGTGGAAGTGGTTCATATTCTTCATCATCATCAGTTTCTTCCTTTTCTTCACTTTCTTCTTCATCTTCTTCTTGATATGATGGCATTGCAGCTCGACCAGCTTTCTTAGTTTTTAATCCCGGAATAATTTCTTT
The DNA here is from genome assembly GCA_024447215.1 of Panagrolaimus sp. LJ2400. Classification (NCBI taxonomy): domain Eukaryota; kingdom Metazoa; phylum Nematoda; class Chromadorea; order Rhabditida; family Panagrolaimidae; genus Panagrolaimus; species Panagrolaimus sp. LJ2400. The sequence continues at coordinate 1,362,243 of JAMRYA010000018.1, read as the reverse complement.
TTCTGATATTTGACGAGATTTTACTGAAGATGATGATGGCATTTCAGAATTTGATGTAGCAACTTTTCCACGTCGTGAAGGTTTTGTTGACAGTGGTGTTGGTTCTTCTTCTTTTTTAGCTCGACGACGTGCTGGTGGATCAAGTTCTTCAATATCACTTTCAGATTTCTTTTTTCGTGTTGGTTTGCTTGATGCTGATGGAAGAGGAACTTTAGCAGCAGCTGGTAAAGATTCTTCATCACTATCATCATCATTAACAGGTTTACGACCACGACGAGCTGTTGTTGAAGGTGGAGGTGGCACGGTATCTTCTGAATCACTTTCAGCAGCAGCAGTCTTCTTCTTTCCTTTATTTGCAGTTGCCAAAGTTTTTAGTACAGCATCAAAATCAGGTTTTGTATTAATATCAATTTTAGAAGCTTTGTATAACATTTGAACAATAACAGATGCAGATGAATCTGGGATAAGCTTTTTAAGATTTGTTGATAAATTTGAAAGAAGTTCTTCTTTTGCAGTACGAATTTCAGCAAGTTGTTCAGCTTTCATCTAAAAAAAGATACTATATTAAAAGCACAGTTATACAGTAATACCTACCTTGATAGTAGCATCTTCATTAAACATATCTTTCCATGGTAAAGTTTTTGTTAACCAAAATAATGCATTATGTCCAAGAATTTCAGCATCTCCACGAAAAGTAAATCCACAACCACGATGAGCATCTGTTGACGTAAATAAAGCAGTACCATCATGAGCTGAAAAATTATAATTATCTCTATTACACTCTATTACAGCATAAGAGATCTTACCCTTTTTCTTATCTTCCTTCTCAACGACAGTTCCAACTTTTCGAGCAAGTCCAAAATCAATTAAATAAGCTTCATTAAAACCATTCTTTTTATTCATCATAATATTTGCAGCTTTAATATCTGCATGAACGTAATCCTAAAAGACATCACTTTATTACAGCTTACAATGTTAGGTAATAGCTTACATTGTCATGCATATACTTCAATGCATTACTAACACAAATAAGGATATCAACAACATTTTCAAGCTTTAGAGGTGATCGTGATTCTTTTATAATATTATCAAGACAGAAAGAATACTTTGGCATAACAAGAAATCGAATTTCTTCTTGCATTCCAGAATCAACAAGATATGGAAGACCAAGATGTGACAATTCTAAAACCATTAACTTATATAAAGCAGGTACAAACAATAACAATAGCTTACTATGCTTTTTCTTATATGCATCTAACATATCTTCACGAAAAATTCGTTGAAATACATGCATCTCTGTAAAAAGTGGTCCATTACCAGATGGTTCAAGCTTGATAATCAATTTTTCAGTTTTACCAGTCTAAATATCACAAGCAATTAACAGATGTTAAAAAGAAAAAAGAACCTTACAATCTTTGCATCACAAATTCTACCAAATCCACCTTGAGCAAATTCTTTTCCAACAATTATTTCACGTTTATGTGATCCTTTGAAGAGCGTTCCCTCAGGAATTGGGCTACATTTAACATGCCCATTAGCAGTTTTAGCTTTCTTTGGTGGCATTATTATTACTGGAAATAATAGTGATGGATCTAAAGAAAGTTAACAAAATATCTGAAGAAATCGAAAAAGAAAAAAAAACATTTACAAAAATATTTGAGCGGGTGTCGGGGTAAGAAAACATTTTAGCGGGAAGCAAACAAATGTCAGATGAAAAATTTTTCTTAAGAATCAGACAACAAAAAATTTCTTCAAAGCTTCAAGTTTAATTTTACATGTCTTAAAAAAAGATTAAAGGCAAAATAGATAATAAAGCAATATTAATAAAAAAGCTTTCTAGAAAGGACATTCTAATACATATATGTGCAAGTTATCTTTAGCTGTGATAAAAATAGGTCATTTACGGGTTTTTAACGTCATAAGAAAAACCATGAATCACATACTATTTCAACATAACAACAATATTAATCAATTACAAATTTACAAAATACTTTTATCACAATTCTAGCAAACGTCTCTCAATTCAAATCAAACACTGTTGCAACAAAAAAACACTCTCTCTTCCTTTATTTTTTTGCTCACAAAAAAGTGCGCGTCTTTCGTTGTCTGCTGTCGCGTTGGACTTTCTCTTGTGTGTGTTTTATTTCTCTCTTTTCAGTTTACTTTGTTCTCCTTCTTCTTTGACAAGAAGGAAACGCAGATGATGAACATTACATTCTGACACCTCTTATGTTAGAGCGGGTTAGGCCCCGTTCAATGATTCATGAATGTTCTGAGCTAATTCCTTTAAATTTTGGAAGAAAATATTACTTTTTCAGTAATTATAAAACATATTATTTTTTTAACATTTTGCATTTAATAGTTTCTGTCTGTAAAAACATGTTATAATAGGAGACAGACATTCGTTTTTCAGTTAAATTAAACATCTCGATTTCTGTTTCTGACTGACAACAAAAAATATATAGCAAACATTAAATTTTGCAACAACAATATAAAAATTGCATTGAACATCATCCATCCCTTTTTTTATTATGAAACGTTTGGCCAATGTGATAAAGAAAAAACAAAATAGCAAACAAAAACGTTGTTGTTGATTTTAACGTTAAAAATTTTACCAAACACTTTCAAATTTATTTATTTTTCATGTGATAGTCTATTTGTTGTTCTTTCATTTTATTTAACCCTTAGAAAAGTGCCTTATATATTTATATATTTTAATTAGAATAGTGGTAACTACAAAATCTGTGATTTGTGTTTGATGATAATAAAAACAGAAGAAATTGATCAAAAATGCAGTTGCTTTATTTGTCTGCTAGAAGGTGATTTTACATTCATTTAATTTAAAGTTTTAAACCTCAACTTTTGTGTTGCAGGATGTCAACTTTGCTTAGCCGAGCTTTAACAATTACAAAACTTGGAGATCCACGAAAGGTAATTTTTGAAATACAATTTTTGTTGAAACTAATTGGGTCTTTGTAGGTTTTAGAAATCCAAAAAACTCATGTGAGCACAAAATTGGCTGATAAAGAAGTTTTAATCAAATGGCTTGCATCACCTATTAATCCATTGGATATTGTAAGTGTGAAATGAAAGTTGAAACTAATCAATATAACTTTTAGAACAAAATTGAAGGCGCATATCCTGGAAGTGAATCCCCTAAAATTGGTGGTTCAGAAGCTGTTGGAGTTGTTGAAAAAGTTTGTTGAATTTTTATTTTTGATTAAGTATGGCGTTTTGTGTCTAAAAATACAGTATTTAAAGGCAACAATCTTTGATAAATTTCGTTTTCCAGGCAGGATCGTCTTCTACACTACAACCTGGTGATTCTGTAATCCCAATTGGAATGGGAGGAGATTTATGGAGTGAATATGATGTTGTTGAAGAAGAAAATCTTATTAAAATTCGTTCAGATATTGATTTGGTAATTTTATATCTTTCACATTCTGCCTTACATTCAAGATATTAAAGATTTCTGCTGCAACACTTTTAATCAATCCTCCAACGGCATATGTTATGCTCAAACATTTTGTTGAGCTAAATCCTGGTGACTTTATTATTCAAAATTCTGCAAATTCTGGTGTTGGCCGAGCTGTTATTGAAATTGCAAATGGTATTGTTATTTATCAATTGATTTTCACCTAACTGCAGTACACTCTTTTTTTTAGCATGGGGATATAAATCGATAAACTTGATTCGAGATCGTCCAAATGTTGATGAATTAAAATCTGAACTTAAAAATATTGGTGCAAATTTTGTTTTTACTGAAGAAGAATTTCGAAAAGAAAGCCGTAAAATTTCTGCTGAATATGATATTAAACTTGCTTTGAATGGAGTGGGTGGAAGATCTGCATTGGGTATTTCAGCTGTCCTTGCACCTGGTGGTACTATTGTTACATATGGTATGTTCTACAGTATCCTTTTTTATCGTAATAAAATATAAAGTTTTTAGGAGGAATGAGTAAAAAACCCGCCGAAATTCCAACGAGTGCTTTCGTCTTTAAAGGTATTCGAGCCTTTGGAGTCGCAGGTTCGTTGAATTTTTATTTTTGATTAATTAATTATCATTTTTTATTTTTCAGTTGGAAAATGGATGTGCATACCTGAAAACCGGCCACTTGTTGATCAAATGTTTGATGAATTACAAGTAAGTTTTTGCTAGCGATATAGCATGTGATTGTTTGTTCTTTTTTTAGGATCTAATTGTTCAAGGAAAACTTCATCCACCTCCCGTTGAAACCCATGAACTAGAAAATTTTAAAGAAGCAGTTGATCGAACTTTAGAAGGTAAAAATCGTAAACAAGTATTGCTCATTCATCCAGATCATAAGAAATATATAGCAAAATTGTAAATATATAATTACTATAGTATTTTTTGTTGATTCGTTTTTATTAATTGTTTTAACGTGTTAGATTTTTATAAAGTTTTATCAAATTTTAACGGTGTGTAAATTTGCGTTATTTGAAAACTACAGTAATCAATGCATTTATTTTAAATCAATCAAATTTCTATAATCCAAAAAATTTTTACCCATTTAATCATAAAATTTTGTCGTCAAATTTCTTTAGTAATTTTTGGACGATAATCTGGTTGTGAGACTTCTGTGAGTTCTCTGGCATAAAGATCAAGGCGTTGAGTCATTCGGAAGCCCCATGCATCTTTAGTTTGACGGCATAAATTTAAATCTGCTTCACAAATGATGATACCTTCTTGGGTACGTGAAAGACCCTAAACAAAAGATGTGATAAATATGCAAATGTTTATAGTAAAGTTCTTACCGGTGTTCTAGTACCATCTGGTCCAGCGATATAACTAGATCCATAAAAATGTCCAAACATTTTATGTGCAGGTTTTCCATCACCTGAAGTAAATTCATTTGGAAATATTTCTGATCCAACACGATTAATTCTAAAAAAATGTATTCTAAGTATTCACACAATAGCATAAAAAAAGTTTACATACGCAACAGTATAAACGTGATTTGCAATAGCAGCATTTCGAGCTTCAATTGGCCAAAGAGCTTCACTTAAACCATTTACAGTTGCAGAAGGATTGAAAATAATTTCTGCTCCATTTAGCGCATACATCATCCAATTTTGTGGATGATGTCGACCATAACAAATATTTATACCAATTTTACCAAATGCTGTTTCAAAAACTGGATGTCCAAGTGTTGATTCCATGTAATATGTGGACTAAAAAACAGAAGAAGGATTAGTGTATGTTCAGTGATTTTTGGATAAAAGTATTTTTTAAAAAAATGAAAAACTTCGCAAAATTGATTAGAAATTTTTATGCATGAAATTGAAATGTTAAACAAAGTGATTTCAAGAATTTTAAAAGACCGAGTTCTGAAAGTCCTGGTCTACGCATTACAGAAAGCATTTTCGCACTAATTACAATAGCTACCGTATACAACTTTTTATAAAAAAGAAAATATAGATTACGATTTAGCGGAAGCTTTTCAAGTGGATTGTTAATTATTAATACAGTAATCGGAATGATGGTAATGGAAAAGCTTTCAAGGAGAAAGTTATTCATTTTTGTAAATGTATTTAGTGCTTTAATGTGGAACGCACTTTTAAAATCCGAAATTATTTTAATGTAAAAGGTCGTAATCAAACAGTTTTCTAGCCTTTTGAGATGAAAATAACGAAAAAATGAAACCGAAAATTCAAAATCTTTTTTTTGTGAAATTAAAATTTTGAGTTTGACCTTTTACCACCAATTTGTAATTTTCAACAACTCCACACACCAAAAACAAACTTACTTCATTAAAATCTCCAACTCTTGGAATATGATTTTTACGAGATTTTCCAATAACATTTCCAGTGTGCGAAATTACAACTGCAGTATTCCAAATTACGTCATCTTTTTCTTCATCTCTTTCAAGAATGGGTGAAATTATTACTACACCATGTTTTGCAGCTAATTGTTTCATCAATTTTGTTGATGGTCCATTTTCAGCTGATTCAGCGAATTCTAAAAGCGATCATTTTATTTGAATAATTTTAAAATTGCAACAAAAAATAATTACCAGTCCATGGAAGTCTTTCACGAGTACAAAATGCAAAGGGCATTGTCCATGCTTCTTGAAGTCCAATAATATTTGCTCCTGCTACAGCTGCCGCTTCAATCATTTGTCCCACTCGACGAAATATTGCATCTCGTTGTTCTCCAACGGGTGCTGTAGTTGGAAGAACAATTTTATTTTGAATTCCTGCAATTCGAACTTTTCGTGGACGTCGAAGTTGCTCTGCTTGTCCTTTAATTTGATAACCAAGAATTTGAAAATTATTTTCTTTTGCATGATCACTGATTGATGAATCTATGGCAAGTTGGCTGAAAAATGAGATGAGATGAAAACTTCATTAAATAGGTTTCATCAGTCGCATAAAAATATTTCAAAAAATTCCTTAAAATTTATCAAGAGTTTTTGAAGCAAAAAAGACAGTAACACTGGCTTTAGCGGGAAAATGTTTTTTTAAATTAAATATAAAAAATATTTTCCTGTTTTCTTAATTTCAGTTTTAACAATGAAAAACTTACGCTAATCTTTTACCATAAATAAGCCGAATAGCTTCTTCTAGCTCTGCAGCTGGTAAATGTCCCCCATTTAAAATAGCTTCAAGTCCTTCATGTGGTTGTGGATCAGGATCTTGTGCGAGATTGTTGGAACCTGTAACAGCTTCATGTCGAACAAAATCATTTGAAGCAGCACCCATAGCTTTTGAATCTTCTTCTAAAACTATTTTATCACCCATTTTTTTCTTCACTTTCAAACAAAAATTAAAAGAGGAGGTAAGAATAAAAGTGACTCTATCTCAAAGTTTGATCAAGAAATCAATCAAAATAGCAAGAAAAAAAAGTTTTTTGAGTCTTTTTTATAATGATACCAACACGAGCAAAAAAATGAAAGAGTGAAATCATTTGACGCTAATTTAATTTCAAGAGAGTCAAAAGTTTAATGAAATAATGAGTGAAAATGAGGTTGGAAAAAAATGTGTTGATATACCTTTTGATCGGTTGCTACTTTTATATATATATATGTAGCAGAAGTCGATAAATAAAAAGTTTAAACGAAATAACTCAAAAAGCAAGCAAGCAGGAGCAGCTGTTATCGATGTCTGTTTTTTTTTCTTTTTGTTTTACCTTTGACCTTTTCTCAGTTTTCTAATCTAATCAACTGTTCAGAATTGTCAATGATCGAAGAAAGAGAAAGCAGTAGAAATGAGGAAACATTGATTGAACGTTTGTTTTTTAAAAAAAAGAGTTGAAATATAAAATGCATAGAAAAATCTCATCACATTTTTTTCAAGTTTTGAAAGATTTTTTTGGAAATGTTTTCTTTCATGCCATTTTTAAAAAGCGTAAAAGCAATTATTTCAAGTTGAATAAAGCTTTTTATGAAAGATAAAAAAGCACCAACAGAGAAATGACGAAAACGAATAATGGTTTTAAACTTTAATTTTCGGATTAAAAAGTAACATTATATTGAAAGAGTACGGTAGCTTGCCACAAACTATTGCAATACATATTTAAATCCAAAGTATTGTAAATTAGAAGTCTAAAAAGCTAAACATTTATTTCAAGAAATTACAGCAACAACAAAACTAAAAACTTCAATGATTCAAAAAAACTAGCAACATTACAGTACCCGTATATTTACAATTAAAAAAAAACTAACAACAATCCACAAAAATTACGTATCCGAACTTCCATCTACTGTAGCAGCATTTGAAGAAATTTTTGCCATTTCATATTTATTTCTAATTGGTTGAGAAGTTTTTCCACTTTTAATATCTTCAATTACATCTGCAATATCACGATTCTTAGTTTCTGGTAAATTAAACCATAAATAAATCAAGGCAATTATTCCAGGGATTATATAAAGAATAAGCAAAGACCATGAATCAATGATATTGTAGAGAGGGAAAACGATGAAAGTTAGCACCAAAGCTGTCAGTTGATTTACACCAAGAGCAATGGATTGTGCTAGAGCTCGATATGAGATTGGAACAAGTTCTGCTGTAATGAACCATGCGATTGGGCCAGTCGCAAAGCTAAAAAAATAGATATATTGTAATGATAAACTGTAAAAGGATTACTGTATCTTATATAAAACAACTACGTTACTTTCACAAAGTTACAGTAATTGTAATTTTAATAACTCCAATGTTTCATAGCTACAGTTACCTCTTTCAAAAAAATATCTCTTACCTATAAGAAGTTCCATGAATAAATATCGCTACAATACAACCATATTTAATTGAATCAATTTTTGGTTGCAGCTGAGAACATGCAACAAATAAAATAAGAGCAAAAATATTTATAGCACTAACAAAAATGAATAACTTTCTTCTTGAAAATTTTTCCATTACCATCATTCCGATTACTGTAGCCACTGTGCTAACAATTAACATTCCACTTGAAAAACTTTCTGCTAAATCATAATCAATATTGGCTTTTCGCAGGAAATCTGTTGAATAATAAATTATTGGCCATATAGAACATGTTATTTGTAGGGCAAACATCCCAAGGATAAGACCCTTTCGGAGATGTGGAGTTGTTAGCAAAGTTTTGATTGTTCCAGAACTTTCATCTGCTTCATCGGCAATTGTGTCAAGTTGTTCATTGACTTCTTCGTCATCTAAAAAATGCAAATGATGCGATAGAGATAAAAAATTAAATGTAGCTACATTATATACTCACTTAAATTCATATAAAATTGTAGAGATTCTTTTGCACCGCCTTCATTTCCATGTTTAATCAGTAAGAATTTGGGAGTTTCATGGAGCGGTATTAATGCAATAATTGATATAACAGATGGTATTACAGCAAATCCAACCAACAAAGATAAATGATTTCCAAGAAATATTGACATCCCCAAAATTGCTCCTACAGTATTCATGACCACAAATGCCAGCTCCGCATAGAATCCCATTGATCCTCTGATTTCATTAGGTGAAATTTCTTGTAAAAATAGAATTAATGCACACATTGCAATTCCAGATGCAAAAGCAGAAATAAATCTTCCAACTATCAAAAGTTCAAAAACATCAAAGATAATTGAAATTGTCATAACTGTGATAGAGATAAGAGTTAAAGCATTTCCAAAGAGAAGTCCTTCTGAAATAAATAAGTGATAATTAATAAACAACAATAATAATATCACATATATATCTATGTTAATCTAGTGGGTAAAGCTTTTATCATTGGTGCACATTCTTATCGGTATTTTTAGTCTATTGAGACCATTAAAACCTATAAGCTTCTACAAACTATTTATTTTACTGATAACACTAATAAAATGCTATCACCACTTGTATACAATGTTCATTTCAATAGACTTAAAAGACTAATAAATTTTCAAAGCTTTATTTATGACCACACAAAAAGTAAACAAAAATAATACATACTTTTCCTTCCAAGTGAATCTGTAACTGGAATAGCAACAAATGAGCCCAAAGCAAAACCAATAAACCATACATTTAAAATAGCTGACCATAACCATGAATATATATTTTCTGTCATATATCCACCACCTCGATGTGTATATGAATGATTTAAATATGTTTTAAATTGATCTATACTTGTATTTGGATATGCATTACTATATCCCATCTGAAAAAAATCAAATTAATACTTTTTGTGATAAAATAAACGTAAATATTACTATTGCTATATTTACAGAATAAAAATAGAGTTTTGCTTAAGCTACCATAACAAGCAATGAAAGACAGTAACAGAAATTCTCAAAGTTTAAAAAATTATTGAAACTATCTTCAAGAAAAATAACAGTAAAATGATAGTACTCCAATCAAATTTTACTATCTTCTCTTTATCTTTCTACATTTAAGTAATTAAAAAAGGGTAATAAACTTACTTGAAAAATAGATGATAGCGAAACAATTGCACCAATAAAATATAAAAATAATTTTGTTTTTGTTTCCATTTTTGAATATATATTTTAGCTGTTAAAAATTGATCCAAAATAATATCTCACGTATGTTGCTGCAGCAGAAGATTTTTTGTTACACAAATAAAAGGCAGCTGCTCCTGCTATTTTTTTTCTTCGTTGTGTTTGGCACAAACAAAAAATATAATAATAGAATTGTTCAAGAAAAGAAAAATGCGCAGCAAATAAATATAAAAGTGGTAGCCAATTTGCGTTTTTTTAAGTGACTGACCCTGTGTTTTTTTTGACTTTTTTATTTTTTCAGTCAATGTTTTAAATGAAGAAGGACAAGAAAATGGAGACGACGGATTGTTGATGTACGATCGATCTATTGCACTATTACACTTTTAAAACCCTATAATTAATGCGACCAAAAAAGTGTGTTAAATAAATGTAGTTTTTAAATTTGTTGAATAAATTTTTTTGTACAATGCAACTGCAAAAATTGTTTTAAACAAAAAATGATGCTATTTGACTTTTAGGTTAAAACATTTTATAAACCCACCTTTTAACAAATGCTGATAATTATTGATACAAGCAATAAACTCTTTTAATTCTTATTATATTTTATCGTTTTCTAGAAACATAACACTTTATTTAAAGAATTGAAAGTAGTTGTAAAATGCAAAATACAATGACTTTGCTCTCTAAAGGTTGAAACTTGCAGCTATTGTAAACTTTTTGAAGCAAACTACCTTTTAATGACCTGAAACCTCACATGTAGCAATTTTATTTATTAGCTTAATAAAAGCTGCATTTGAAAGAAGATTGCCAAAAAAACAAATTATTTTTAGCCATATTAAAAAAAATTTACGGATTTTGCTGTTTTAATTTTACCAGTTTTTTTTCAAAAAAATTTTCAAAATTTTTCTTTTATCCTTTTTTCGTGTCGAGAATTTCTAAATTTATATTTTTGGCGGGTTTTTCTATTTTTAACAACCTCAACAAACTTTTTAACCACTTTTTCTCTTTAAAAAGTTTTAATTAATTACTTTTAAATTTTAGATACGTTTAAAACTGTTCAACAAAATGTTAGCTGGAAGACCTCATCGGCGGGTATATCGAAGAGTAAGTTGTTTATTATATTTTGGCAATGCCGCTGTTTTGCTTGGTAGAAAATTGTAAGACACAAATTTGAAGTCGAAACATGCATCGGCAACGCCGTTATTTTATTTACTATTCATTACAGCAAGAAATATATATTTAACTTTTTAGCCAACTTTAACTGGATCTCAAAGAGCTGCATATTATGGGATACCAATGATTACACCGAGTACAAGCATGCTCGCAAGCAATGAAACAACTTCAGAAGATAAAGAAAAAGAAGATGTTGCAGAAAACGAAAAATCAAGCTTACAAGGAAGTATTCCTGCTGCTGCAAATGCATATCCAAATCAATCTGCCATTTCATCTTTTAATATTTCAAAATCTGCTCTTGATGCTTTTAATCGAACAAAGAAGACTGTTGCTGATGATGATGAAGAAGATGTTGAAGAAAAAGAAAATTCTCAAGAAGTTCGAAAAAGTTATGGTCCATATGAAAGTTCAAATGCATCATACACAATTTCCAAATCTGCTATAGGTGTTTTTAATCGTACAAAGAAGTCAACAACAACTACCGATGATGAAGAATCTGAATTGCATAAGAGCACTGCTGGTCTTGATGAATTATCTAAAGCTTCATACACAATTTCAAAATCTGCTATAGGTATATTTAATCGTACACAGAAGACTATTGCCGATGATGAAGAAGAATATGAAGAAAAAGAAAATTCTCAACAAGTTCGAAAAAGTTATGGTCCATCTGAAACTTCAACGGCATCATATACAATTTCAAAATCTGCTATTGGTGTTTTTAATCACACAAAGAAGACTATTGCTGATGATGATGAAGAAGAAAATTCTCAAGAAGTTCGGAAAAGCTATGGTCCATCTGAAAGTTCAACTGCATCATACACAATTTCAAAATCTGCTATAGATGTATTTAATCGTACACAGAAGACTACTACAACTATTGATGATGTTGCAGAAAACGAAAAATCAAGCTTACAAGAAAGTATTCCTGCTGCTGCATCTGTGAATGAAAATGAATCTGCCATTTCATCTTTCAACATTTCACAGTCTGCTCTAGATGCTTTTAATCGTACTAAGAGGACTTCTACAACAACAACTACCGATGGTGAAGAAGATGAATCAAAATCACAGAAAAGTGTTGCTATTGCTGCTGCACCATATCCAAATGAATCTGCCATTTCATCTTTTAATATTTCACAATCTGCTCTTGAAGTATTTGATCGTACAAAGAAGACTGCTGTAGATGATGGTGAAGAAGAAATTACACTTGGAAATAATGATGAAGCTGATGCATCTGATGAAACGTTAACTGATTCTACTATTGAACCAATGGAAGTTGATGAACCACCTCTTACACCTAAAAGAACACCTCAAAGTTCAAAATCAATTTTTGGTGTTTCATCATTTTCTCAATTGTTGAATGATGTTAGCATTGCTGCTCCTGCTACTACTACTGCTACTTCAAATTCACAACCACCAAATTTTATTCCAAATAATGTTGATCCTACAGTATCTTCTTCACAACCTCCTATTTCTTCTGCTGCTCGACAATCAAATGTTGCCCCTGTAGTATCATCTTCACAGCCACTCAAATCTCGTGCAGCATTATTACTTCCTCGTTTTATGCAGCCTACAACTTCTTCAACGGCTCATGCAAGTACTCAACCAATATCATGTGCATCTCCAATATGTGGTAAACCATCTAAAGCAGCACCGTTACAACTTCGAAAACAACATCCAGAACAACAACAACAACCATCAAAACAACGACCACATTTTACTCCAAGAAAAAGTGTAGCAGTTGTTCGAAAAATTGCAGATCAATCTTTTAATGCTGCAAAGCTACCAGAACTTGATATGACGTTATATGAAGGAATTCCACGTGCACCGGCTAATCCTCCAATCAACAATGCTTTATCATATCTTAGAAAATCTGTTGGTAAAAGAGCACATCCTGTTACTCCACAACAACCGAAAGGCTCTATAACATTTGCTGCATCTAGAAATAAAGATAAATTTAATGTAAGTTTTTTCTATCATTTTTTGATTCCACTAATATCTCTTCTTTTTTTTAGTTAACTTCTGCTTTCTCTCTTCTTCAACAGTATGAATCGCCAGTTACTCCTCGTGTTGCTCCAAAACGTTTTACACCAAGTGCTCCAACAGAAGAAGTTGAACCAAATGTAGCATCAGTTGGAAATCTTTTAAAAGAAATTGTTATACAAACTCCATCACCTTCAGAAGAAGAAGATATTCTTCAAACTTCGGTAATATATATATTTATTTTTTGTAAATTTATGATCTGTAATATCTTTTTTTAGAATAATAGTAATCGTAGTAATTTGGTTGAAAAAGAAAATGAAGCTTGTCGAAGATCAATTGGAATAAATGAAATTAATAATCCTTCTACCGTATGCTTTTTTATAATCTCTTTTTACAAGTACTGTATAACATTTTTTAGGTTGATGCTGAAGTCTTAAAATCTCCATTACATGATAACAACAGAGATATGTATGATAATGATGCTGGAAACTTTTCTGCTTTAAGTCCACCTGTTAGTGATGAAGAATATGATAAGTCTATTTATTCTATCAACACTCCTGGTCCATCTCGTCCACGTCCTATTTATCGTACAAAACCATTTATTCCATCTAATTTTATTAATGATACATTGGAAGATGGAAATTCTACAATGAATGATTCATTTCGAACAAATCGTTCATCTGTGAAAATTGTTGCTTCTAAAACGAAAAATAATCAAAACAAACAAAAATTTGTGTTAGCAAAGCGACATATAATCAAGCCTGAAACTCCACCATATGATAAACCAAATCTTCGTCGATCAACTCGTAATCGAGTCAAAACTTGTAGAAAAGACTTGGGACAACAACCTGTATATGAATATGATGAAAATGGATGTAAGTTTTCTTTTGCTAAGCATACTGTAACAGAATGAATTAAAAATATATACGTTTTTAGTGCCGACTTTGGTTGATGTAACAGATGTTGTGATTCAAGATCCTCGTGCTATCAAATATATGGCTGTTGATAAAGCAGAACAGAATCAAAAAGAAAGAGAATTGAAGCATCGTCAAAAAGTTCGAAAAGAATTCGCCAAGCAACAACGTGAACGGGAACTTGAATTTTAATTATTTATGTTATATTTTTTCACTGTTTCTTTTTTTATTGTTTTTTTTTGTTTGTATACCGTTATACACATATTTTTGTTATGAATGTTATTGTTTTTTGATATAAAAATTATGTTTTGTTATAAGTTTTCGGGATATTGTAATTGCAAGGTTATTGGGGTTGCATTTGAAAGAAGAAAAAACTGAAAATACTTTTTGCACGTTTAAAAAAGTGTGTGAAAAAATGACTTTTTTTGGCGATGTTGATTTTTGCTTCTAGCTTTGGTTTGAGTCATACGGTATTTATGATACATGAATCATAGCACGTTTTTTCCGTTGATTGCTTGTAGTTATTACAGTTAGTTTGAAAACTTTTTTAATTACAAAATTTTTTGTAATGTAATTTTTAGATTTTGATTTCTATTAAACTTTTTTTCCCACGTCGATTAATATTATAAACCAGGAGTGCAATTTGTGGAATAATTTCTTTCTCTCTTCAAATTCATAAAGAATCAGCTGTTTCTTCTTGTGTTGTTCGCAGGTGTTTGTTTAAACAAACTTTTTGTGATTTCATTAGTTTTTTTTCATCATATATATTGGTAAAACAAACGTATTCTCATTTTTTCAAGAAACCAAAAAAATATGATTCAAATTTTTGAACATTTTTTAAAGGAAAAAAGAAGAAACAATGACCAATGGTCCGTGAATCCTAGAACTGCAAACATTGTTTTTAACAAACAAGAACAATGCGTATGTTCAAATATTGAACATTGTTTTTTTCAAATAATATCGCTTTGATAGTTAAAAAAATGTTTAAACTTTTTTAAATTTTTTTTTATAGTTTTTTTTTAATTTTTTGAGGATTTTTAAACGCTTTCAAATATCCCATAGCAAATGTTCCATCTCTCTTTTTTTCTGTTTCTGTCATTAAAGACAAAAACGATCTATCCGCTTCTACTTTTTTTGACAAGTTTCAGTTAATTCTTCTTGTTCTTTTGTAAATAAGCTTTTGTAAATCTAGTTTCAAGCAACAACAGCAGACATTTTTTTCTCTATTTGTTCTTTGCTATCTTTTGTTTTTCTCGAATTTGAAACACTTACTTCCCTTTTTTGCACCCACTTTCAAGAAAACAAAAGCAGCTGAAACTTTGCTATTTTCCTAAAATTGATTCCATTTAGAAGCAGCTTGTCTGCTTTTACAGACTTATTACTTTAAAGGAAAAACAGTCATAATTGATTTATTATAATATTTTGTAAGCATTTTTGAGCTTGAAATTGTTTGTTTTACTTTTTTTTTTGCAAAAGTAAAATTCAATCAAAGTTATATTTTTTGCTGTCGTAGAAAATTTGATTATTTGCAAAAATTTTTAGATGTAATTGTTATTTGTTGATTGTATTGAGTTATTTACTTGTTTTTGTATTTACCAAAATTCTTGCAATTTGGGGTACGGTAATGAAAGTAATCTTATTTTACAGATTTTCGCAATTTTTGTTTACTGTCTTTTTCGAAAAATATTAGAGTTTAATTTTTTGATTTTTTCACCATTTTTGTAATTCATATTTACACGTTTAAACACATTTATATCTTCTTTTTTAATACTGTATGAATATTTAATAGCTACTAGCTACCGTAACCCGCATTTTTATAATTTCGATAATACTTTTACGTCCAATTTTTTGTGCACACTTAAAAGTTTTTTCCATTTTCTGTTAGCTTTTTCTCAGATTGTTTTCCGTGACACATCTTTTTTTTTAACCCATAAAAGTAATCACCCGCTCTTTTTTTCCTTGTTGTCATACCTCATAAATCATCAATCTTCATCCGTTTTCTTTTTTAACAATTGTTTTTTTTCCTTTAAAAAAACTAATATCTCCTTTTTTAAATGTGCAAAAATATTATTTAAAACTTCCAAAATTTTGATTTTTTTACTTCTACCACAAAAATTTCACTTTTTTATATTTCCCTCCCATTTCAAAACAACTGTCAAATATATTTATCTACCCCAAAAAAATTTCTTTTTTGCCACCCATAAACAATCACCTTTAATTTTTTTCTGGAAAGATTTTTTTGCTGCCAGATATAAAAACTGACCATTAAAAAAAGTTTTTTTTTTTCGGATCTGGAAGAAAAAAGGGTTTAAAGAAAGAAGGAAGACAACTGTCTTCCCGTTTCCCCATGTTTTTGTGGCTTGTCCACCTTTTTCTTTTAAAAATTGTTGTTGTTGTTGTTATTGGTGGTGCTGCTGCTGTTGGGGAGAAGGAGATGAGAGAGAGTGACTGGCTTTTTAAGTTAATGGTCAGCTTTTTTCTTTGCGGTTTTTAAACTTTATCAAAAACAATCGGTTTTAAATAGCGTTTAAAGCTTTTTGCCGAGGATTTGATCTATAAAAACAGCGATTATTAAAAATAGCATTTTTAATAATTTGGCAAATTTTCAGTAAATGACCTTTGGTCACTAAATGAATGATTAAAAAAAAGATTTTTAAATATGTTTAAGCATTTGTTATTTGATTTTTTAATTGCTGAGCTATGGTTTGCTCAAATATTGGTTTACAGATATGCCTACTGTAGTAATTTTTTCCCAATTTATCGTCTGTTATTATCACCTTTTTTTGAACAAAACAATTTTTGTAAGGGTTTTCCAAAAGTTTTTTACTTTTTCATTATCAGAATCTTATCCAAGAATGCTTTTCACTACTTTATTTACCAGCAAAAATTTCCACTGCGTTTTTATGCATTTTTTTTGATAAAATAACAAAAAGTTTTTATAAACTAATCAACACTTTTTTTGTTGTATTATTAGAACAAGCTTTATTTGATTGAATTTTCAACAAGTTTTTTTTAAAGCAAATTTAATTACAGTTTCATTTGTCATGGCAACTTCTTGTTATTTTTTTCTATTTTAATTGAATTGCACAAAAAAAGCTGATTCCAATTATCCGATGCAAATTGAATGTAAAAAAAAGCGATAACCATTATTATTGTTTTTTTATCCGTCATTTTTTTGCTGGAATTTGCAAGTTATTATTTTTTGACCAGAAATAGTTATTGCGATTTCAAGGGCTCTCTATTTCCTTCGAAGGAAGCTATCTCTCTCTTTTGGTCATCCCTCTTTTTTACATCGTGTTTTTTTTCGCTGACAAAAGAGGAAGATGAAGCAATCCACTGCTTCTTTTTTCGGATATGTAACTTTTCTTTCATTCAAGTGGCTCATAGACTTTTTTTATAAAGATGGACTTGATTTTTTTTGAAGTAAACCTTGCTTTAAAAAGTTTTAAGTATCATAAAAATTGTTTTTTTTTAAAGAATACAGGAAAAGATAACTTGTTGTAATAAGAGAATTTTATAGTTATTATTTGTTGTTTATTTGTAAACCGGTAAAAAATAATTTTAGAAAGTTGTCCGTTTTAAACAATTTTTTTTGGTTTTTGTTACTTTTTTTTGCAAGTGATAGTTATTTAAAATAAAAAATTGTCGCATTTTTGTTACTATCATTGATAGTTATTTTTGAAATTTTTGGTGCTTTTTTATTACTGTCAAAATATATCATCTACTTAAATTTATTATTTTGTTTTGATATACTGTAACCACTGCAAAATCAAAAATAAGGATACAACTTTAATATAGTTTTAACCATATAGCTATAATCAAATTCATCCATACAGTCGAACCTCGATATTACGACCCTCGATTCTACGTCTTCCTCGATTTTACGTCTTTTTTTCGCGGTCCATTGAATAACTTCTGCTATATAAAAAACACATAAAAAAAGACTTGTTTTTTTGCTGCTGAAATCTAAAAAAAAGAAGTGATAATTTTTTTTTCTTTTCCAATTAATGCATCTAACTACTTTTGAGAGAGTTCTGCTGCTTCCGATTACTTTCTCTTTATTAATAATAATAATTAAAAGGTGAAAATAAGAAGTAAAGCATTAATTTGTAATTTATTGCTCACTTTTAATTACTTTCTCACTTCATCAATGAATAAAAAGAAAAAAGAAATGTTTACGTATTCCTTTTAATGTCTTAAAAGGATTAATAATAAAAGAATTTTTGTGTGTCTGTTAATTTGTTTGACGAAAAAAGATATTTAGAAGTGTGTTTTTTATGAAAGAACGAAAAATATTTTGAATGAATTTTTATAGGTTTAAAACTGTTGTTTTGTGGAATTGTATTTTGAAAGTCAAATGTCTTGGTAGAATTTTTTTTAGAGTAATTGAAATGTGCTCTAAAATCTTGTTTATTCAATCTCTATATTTAGGATTCTGACGATCATTTTGTTGTGTGAAAATATTGCTGGTTTTCGATTACTCTCATAAATGCCGAAAAATTTCGATTTTTGTTGTGGACTGACCAAAGTCATGTCAAATCTCTACGAAACTGCATCCATTTCTTATCCTTTCCATTTCTGCAGTTGATATATCCTCTAATCCCTCTCTCACCTTTCTTCTTTTACAAATCCCATTTTTATTAAAATTTAAATCTCTGCTGTTCCAAATAATATTCATTCACGCTATTGTTCGTCTGAGGTAAAAAAAAAGAAGAGTGTTTTTTTGTCTACAAAACTTTTCCATTTAAAAAAAGGTGTCAAAACACGTCAAAAACCATATTTATATAAACCGATTTTTGAAACATGCCAAATAAAGAAGTGAAAGGGAGAAAACATTGAAGAGAATCTGCTGTATGTTTTGAGGAGCATGAAATGATGAGTGGAAGTGAGAAAGACGGGAAAAAAAGAAGAGGAGCGAGAAAGGAGAAAAAAACTAGTTGACCTTTAAGGTGTCTCTATTTTTGGGGGAAGGAGATGATGATGAACATTAAGAAAAACGTATGTCCGTTTTTTCTTTTGTTAGAAAAACAAATAAGTAACTGATTCATATTTATTTTTTTTTGATCTTGGGTAAATTTTTTTTAGTTTTTTATGAATTTTTGTGTTTTTAGAATAAATGATAGTAACTCAATTTTGTAAATATTGTTTAAAAAGTGTTACTATCATTTTTTGATTACTTACGATTTTTGTGCCAAGAACTTGAAAACTACTTTTACTGGTTTCTGAAATATCTCAGATCACATCTTAGATCTTCCATGTCCCTTATTTCCATTAATTCCATATCCGTTAATCTTGTTCCTCTTCACTTTTCCCTCCTCATCCCGTTCATCTCATCGAATTTTGTTTCATATCATCTTTAATGATCAAAATCAACACCCATAAATGTAAAACAACATTTTCATTAATTGCAATTCATTTCGTTTCTAATCTTCCTCACAATATTCTTTTTTTTTTCCCAAAAAAGGATCCTGAATCCAATCTTGTTTTCTTTTTTTCCATCAAAAACAGAATGCCTATCTCATAAAAATATTTTTCCCCTATTGCCTGCCCCAAAAAAAGAAGAAGAAGTAATCACGTCAAAATCATCTGTTTTTGCATATTAATCACATTATCACTTTTTCTTTTTCTCAAGCGCCGTGAACATCAGCGAAAACATGATTTCTTCTTCTTCTCTTGGAGGCATCCACCTCTTCCCCAAGGGAAATCCAGTTTTTATGGGATTTTATTTATTTTCTCATTAAATGTTAAAATTGTTTTTTATTGTTTCAATTTTTTTCGATGTTTAAATTTCTGTTAAATTTGTGTGCGATGATTTTTTGCGGGAAAATTATCAATTTAGTCAAAATAACATTTTTGAGAGTAATTTGTTTGAACAAAACATCGTTAAATTAATGTTACTGTCTTTTTTCAAAAAGTGATAGTAACAATTTATGGGTAATATTGTCAAAATTTGATTACTGTCAAAAGTGTTCAGTAACGGACATTTTTCATTCATTTCTTTTTTTACTTATTTAATACTTTACTAGAAAAAGTTAATCATGTGGTTTTTAAAAAGGCGTCCTGAAAAAAAAGGGGAAATGTTATGGTTTTCGGAAATGAGTAATACTTTTTGTTGTTGTTGTTTGCGGGGGTCTTATTTTTGATTTTGCATGATTCATTGAAACGTTTTCTTTTGTATTTTTTAGATTATACAAGTTTTACCAGTTTTTGAGTTGTGTGATTTTTGAATGCCGCGGAACGGACCGATAATTTTATAACAATATCAGAGGTTTCAGTTTTTTGAAATTACCAATATTTGCTTTTTCAGTACAATAAGATGTAAGCGTTTTTCTAGTTACTCATTCAAACTGTTTATTCTGTCTTTGTGATAGCAACTCATCTATGTTACATATTGTTAGAAAATTGTTACTGTAGTTTTTACAAATTCTGAAAAGAAACCCTCTTTTTCAGCAGTAAAACAGTTCTTCTACTTCT
This sequence comes from Panagrolaimus sp. LJ2400, assembly GCA_024447215.1. Lineage (NCBI taxonomy): Eukaryota > Metazoa > Nematoda > Chromadorea > Rhabditida > Panagrolaimidae > Panagrolaimus > Panagrolaimus sp. LJ2400. The sequence goes on along the minus strand of JAMRYA010000018.1, from coordinate 1,341,782 downwards.
AAAACTTTGTTTAATCCGTTCCATAAAAAAGTCTTTCACGCCAAAAAAACCGTTCAAAAACGTTGTTTCTTTAACGTTTATGTAATTGACACACAAAAAGAATCCATCCCCTCTCTTCTTCAACCCCATCTTTAAAAGATTATCATCCATTTCTTTTCTATTGTTGTTGTTGATATTTAACCTTGGAAGAGAGAAATGCAAATAAACTGAAAGAGTTAAGCTTAAAATTGCCCGAAAAAGATTGACCTCATTTTGAAAATTTCAACAATCAACGATAAAACTTCTTTTAAGGAAGGAAAAAGTCATGAGTCAAAAAAGGCATTGTGTTTGTCATTGTTTGAATTTTATTTTGAAAAAAAAATATTTGAAATTTTATGATTCATAAAAAAGAAGTCATTGAATGAATTTCTGGAAATAATTTAATTTTGATTTTGGAAGTTCTGTTTTTTATGACAGGCATAAAATTAAAAAAAAATATTGATGGAAATCATTTAATCAAATTTCAAAGTACAAAAAAAAAGAAACGGAAGTTTTAAAATTCTTTGCATACATTTCTTCTTCTAGAAGCATGAGGTTTTCTTCCTTTTTTTTCGGGTGGCCTCAAGTTTGGGCAATTAAGTGTCTTCATTTTTTTTGCAAATCTTGTCATTTTTGATCAGTTAAAGGGTAAAGAAAGAGAGAGAGTCATGTTGTGTAAGCGTGCTTTTGTGATAAATTGTTTCCATTTTTTTGTAAAGGGAGAAAAAAGGGCATTAAAAATGAGTAATGGCAATCATGCGATGGGGGCATGATTGCCATTAATAGTTATAATGAGCTTTTTATTGGTATTTAATTAAACGTGAAACCTTATAATTTTAGTCAGTTTAGTTAATGATAGAAAGATTTTTCGATTTTGCAATAGTTTCCTGCAAAATATTTTTCATTTGCTGTAGTACTGATAATAATCGTTTTTGCAAGCTTATCGTCCGTTTTTGATTACTGTCGCTATGAAAGTAATCTTTTTTTGCGTATCTATCGCTCATTTCTAAATACTAATAACCATTTCTTTTTTTACTTTATGGAATACTGTACATTATTAACTTTTATGTTAAAAGGTATTTTTATTATCCATCTTATTTATTTTAATTTGATAGCAATCATTTTTCAACGATAATTTTTTATTTTTGTTTACTCTCAAATTTTATATTTTTCCAATTCTGCATTTTTTAAACAGTTTTTTACAGTTTTTTTCTTTAATTTATTGACTTTCTTTTTTTTATCGGTCTTTAACTTTCAAACAATAAAAATTTCAAAAATGTTTGAACCGCCACTTTTTTTATTCTTGTTGTTGTTGGAACATTCCTTTCAAGGCTATTTTCAAGTCATTAACTTGCTGTCACAATTGCTTTTTATGACCTTTCTTAATTCTTGTTTTTTTTATTTAAACCATTTTTTTCAAGTTCACTATTATTGTAATCATTATTGTTATGTTTAGTAACCTCATCAAAACTTTTTATAATACCACTTTTGAGTTTAAGTTTTTGTTTCCTTGAAAAATAAATGCTTTAAAAGTTTGAAAGAAAAAAGTTTCATCTCCAAATAAAGACGACACTCATTGGGGACCAGTTTTTTTGTTTGCATTTTTTAAGGTAAAAAAATGTGATTTTATTTGAAAAACAGAAAGAGGTTTTTTTGCTTATTTGAATGATTGCGCGCGAACGATAACGTTAAATTTATGTTTTTCGAGGAATAACATCGGATATTTTGAAATTGCTTTAATTCATTAGCAATTGAAAAAAGTAATTTATAATTTGTTATATTCATTTTTTCTGTTTTAGCAGTATTAGTGATAGTAACGCAAATACTATAAACATTGTCAAATTTGTGTTACTGTCTTTCGCTTTTGTTTGTTAGTATTATCACTTTTTTGTATATTTAGCATTTTTTAATTTGTTTTTATAAGGCATTGCTCGTAAAAACCGTTTTTTATAAAAAATTTACTTTACTCTTATGGTGAATGATAGTAACACAAATGTTGCAAATATCGTCAATTAACAGTTACTATCTATTTGTCTAAACTTCCCAATAATTTTTGTTTTCTACAGATTATCGATCTGTTTTCTCTAAACTATTATTCATTGAAGCCCTTTTATTATTAAAAATAAAGTGAAAGGCGTGAAGATCTTATCCATCCCCCCTCCCTTCCCCTCGGCTTCCTTTAGTTTTTTTGCGAAGGGCAAATCATCAAAAGTAACTTGCCTTTGATAAAAATCAACTTTTTTTTTCTATTTCAATGACTAACCAAATTAACATTTGATTTGCAAAAATTAAATTAAAGTTGTCATTATTATTTTTTTTTGGGAATGAAATCTTTAGCATTTTTGGGTTGCGTTTTTCCGGTGCTATTTTAGTATTTCTTTTGTAATTACTTGTATTTTGTGTTATGGAATGCTTGAAAAATGTTGCATAATTTAATTTTGTTTTTAATTGTTTTAAAAATGGAAAAAAATGTTTTTGATGGTAATCCGTTTCAAATAAAAATATCGTTGAATTTTGTTACTATCTTTTTTTAGCAAATGAGAGTAACTTTATTTATGAAAAGATTGCGAGTTTTTGGTTACTATCAAAAATTAATGCTGTTTTTTCCCCGATTTTTGTTATCATTAGTATTTTGTGCTATGAAACTTGTAAAACGTGATATTTAAGTAATAATGTTTTCAATAATTTAATTCAGTTTTCTTGAATCTCAGAAATAAATATAAAAACTTCCGTCTCCATAATTTAAAAGGAGGAAAGAAATTAATTCAATGGTTTCTTGGTCGTAGCGGTTTGTCATCGAATAAAAAAATAAATGCAAAAAACACCCTTAAAAAACTAATGGAAGGAAAGGCTTTCCTTTAGCTCTCCCTCTCCTCATCATCTTCTTCTAGCCATGAAGGAAAAATAACGTTTTTCTTTTAACAAAAATATATATATCTAAATTTAATCAAATTAAATGTAAATGTATCTTTAACAAGTTCTTTTGGGATTCATCTTTTTTTGTTTGAGGGTTTTTATTTATTTCTAAAATGTGCATGTATCTCTCCCCTTAATTCAAATAAAATAGATTTTTTTTTTCATTTTAAAGTTGTATTTCTTGTTTTTTCTTCAACTTTTTTTTATAGCTTTTATTTAGAGCTGTTGACAATGAAAAAAAAAGAGTTGTGGAAGTTGAAGATTTTGTTTATGACTTACGCAATCTATCAGGGTGTCAATAACGGCATGTTAATGAGAAAGAGGAAAAAAGACATTGTGGCTAAAAACTGGATTTTGTTTAGCTTTTAATATTGAAATTTATGTGTTTTTAGTTGTTTGCAAATTTTTTTTTGTTAAATTTGAAGTTATTTGTAAGTGATAGTAATTCATTTTTTATTATTATCGTTACAAAAATGTTACTGTCATTTTCCTTGCATTAAAGCTATAAGCAATTTAGCTAATAATGGTTACTTTATTAATGCAGGTTTTAGAATTTATGACATTTCTCTTATCATAATGCCGTATTTTCAACATTTTTTGTCATTGACAGTAACACATTTTTGTTGTTTTTGTTTAAAAAAATGTTACTATCACTTTTTGCATTAAAGCTAAAAACTATTGGCACAAGTATTTTTGCTTAGTTTATTTAACTTTTTATGATTATGATATTTTCTTTATCATGAAATTGTAATTTTAAGCTGTTTTGTTATCGACAGTAACATAGTTTTTGTAATTACTGTTAAAAAATGTTACTCTCTTTTCTGTGTCATACATTCCTGCATATCATTTTAATATGCATTTTTATTATGTCTTTTAATAATCCATAGAAACCTTTATTATTACTAATAATGTTTTTCGTTTAAAACTATGGCTTCTTAACAATCTTTTGTTCCGTGTCTCCAAGAGTTACTTGTTTTTTTCATCCATCTTATCCCCCATGGGGGTGTATCTCAAAGAAGTTTTCAAACAACTAAATGTCAAACTCGACATTTTATTGTTAAAAAAATTGTCAAAGATGTTTTTCTTTAATTTTAACTGTCTGCAAAAAGTTAATCTTTGAAAAAACTCTTTGAGTTAAAAAACACAAAATTCAACTCAATTTTAGGCATTTTATTGCATTTTTAAGATATCATGTTTTTGTGTTTTGCATTGAAAGTTCCTTTGTTTTTGCAGAAAAGAATGTTATGAATGGTATTCCTTTGATGCAAAAAAAGTAATAAAATTTTCTTTGGGTTTAAAGTCCATATTTGTTGATAAGAAGATTTTTTATCGGGTGCCACTTCAAAGGCCTTTGGAAATTGGTTCCTTGTTTGTTGAAGCTGTGATACTGTAATTAGGAAGTTATTGTTTTTCTTAAAATTTCGATTTTTGCTTTTTCGCTGTGAGATGAAAGAGATACTGTATTACAGAAATATATAGTTATAAAAAAAGCCCATGAATAATTTTGCGTTTTGAAAATAGCATTAGTATTCTTCCTTTCATGACTCATTTATAAAACTCTGAAAACCAAACTTCCAGAATCTCAAATCCCCAGAATCAGCTTCTTTTCTTTTTTTCATTCTTTGGCCGCATCGGTTCCTTTATCCTCCCTTTAAAACTTTTGACGTTTTCTATTCCATCTCTTCCATGTATCATCCACCCTCTGTTCCCTCTTTGATACAAAATTACCCTCATTTATCTGTTTTTTCTCGCTTTTGATGTTGCCATTGACGCGTTTTAAAAACATATTTATTCAATAATAAGTTCTTTCATTTTTCAGCCAACTTCTTTTTCTTCTTCTTCTTCAACCATCAAACAACAACAAAAAAGACAACAGAAAAAAAACTTCAATGCTTGTTCAGTCAACATTGTTTATATTTTATTTTTACAGTAATAAATTACAACAATAATTATTCTTTGAAAAAAAGCTGCAAGAAGTTTTAAAAAAAAAGAAAAGAAGAAAAGATTTGGTTAATTTTCCATTTTCAATTACTTTGATAGCAATTTTTATTCTTTTGTTAAAAATATATTTTGGTAAAAGGCATTTGTTTAAAAAAATACTGTAGAAAATTGGAGCAGTAGTGCCTTGCTGAAATTAGAAAAAAGAAGAGATAATGTCGTCAAGTTGCTCAAGTATTGATTTGGGAATTGATCCTGACTTTGAAGATTTGGTAAGAAACTTTTAAAAGGTTTTTAGCGATTTTTAAAGCAGTTCGACCTTGTCCGGTCAAAAGTTTGATTTTTTTTGACCTGATTTAAAAATTTTGATGTTGGGGTGTTTGAGACAACGTACAGTATTTTACCCTCTAAAATAGAAATATGAATAGTCAAAATTGAAAAAAAAGTTAATTTGAAATATGTATTTTGCATAGCTGTCTTTATCTGATCATTTAATCCCGCTAATCTCCAATCTTTTTTTTAGTTAGCAGATTCACTTCTCAATGATATCGAGCTATTTGCTGAACATTCAAATCGACTTCGAGTTTCTCTTGATTCAAATGCATACATCCCAGATGGAGAATCTCGATGCGTACAAGTTCATGCTGCCCTTTCAATGGTCTCACAATCTGTTCGAGATTTACTAGTTCGATATCCGATATTTAAAACTTCACAAGTTTTAATTCCTGCTTCACAACTTGTTCATTCTGTTAAAGGTAAGCTTTTAAAAACATTTTTTTATTACAGTTTTTGCAGGAAAATTGTTCAAAAGAACGTCTTTATTAGTTTCTGTTTACGCAAAAGAAAGGATACAAAAAAATAACTTGTTAAAATTTTTATTGATAATAAAAGATACACGTTGCTACAGCTGATAGCGGCTTAAACTTTACATCTTGAAACTATGAAACAAAAAAGGCGTTTTTTGGGAAAATTTTATTGTGCATTTTTTGTTACTATTTTAAAAGTACAATATCATTTTTCTTTTTTGTATCTATAGAAAAATAGCCCTATCTTTAATGGTGCCAAAAGAATGTTAAATTTATTCAAAATTTCAGAATTGAATTTCGATAGCAGTATAATAGATTCTGCTCGAACGCTGCAATGCATTGAGAAGCTTGAAGCTGCTGTTGGAAATACGCTAAGACAGTCTGTGTAAGTTTGAATTTCGTTTTATTGGGGTTTTTGTGAATTCATAAATAATGGTCAAATTTGGCATTGTATAAATGAGCATATACTAGGTCGGATCACTTAAAGGAACAGAGAGTATTCTGGAAAAAAGGGCAAGAAAATTGATGGCTAACTCTCTAAAGAGCATTGGCTTACTACAAACATTTAGTTTGATTGATTTGTCTCCTTTTTAAAATCGATATAAGAAAAATCTAACATCTATATTTTTAAGCTAATTAGTTTTATGTCTACTTTGGTGTTTTCTTAAAACTTTGTTCAAAAAAATTCTGAAAAAATTCCATAGACATTTATCACATTTCTTTTTAGCTACATTATTCCACCCTTTTTTTATTGTTCTCTAAAGATTTTACATTAATGAAATTCCCCCTCTTTTTAAGGTTATTGAAATAAACTACTTACATATTCTTTGGAATTATTGTGTTTTCATTGTTTTCTTCCAAGCAAACTTTCTTAGCTATGCATGCGTTCCTTTTTTTATACTTTTTTGCTGCTGTTTCATTTTTTTCTCTCATTGAATCATTCTCAAAAATATCTCATATGTATCTTATGCATTTCATTTCACTTCATTTTTTTGATTATATCTTATCAGTGAAGTTTGCCACCTGATAATGCTGCTTTGCATGCATGTACGCATGTTCATCATCAACATCACCACCGCAGCCATTTATTCTTGAAAATAGCCAATTTAAAGTTTTAATTTTTTTTGACTTTATATATATATTTTTATCGAATTTTGATGAGTCTTCCGGATGTTGCTTGTTTCCCATTTCTTTTAAACACGCAAAAAACCCAGCAAAACTTTTGCTTGCTTCATTTTTTTGACTAAATTTTTTCTTCTTGTACTGTTTTTCCTTCGTCTGCTTTTTAAATCGATAAAAAGGAGTTGTTTTTGTTGATACTTTTTTTGTGGTGTTAAAATTTAATTTTCGGCTTCAAAACCCCAGCTCAAAAACCATGAACTCCACTGAAGACCATACCAGTTCAAATGATTCCATTCATGAATCCAAACTTCCACGCGATCATCCGTTGTATATTGATCCAACAAAAAAGCTTACAAGATTTGATCTAATTTTAATGAATAATTATAAATCTATTGAATCATATTCTTCACCATATTCCACTACAACTGGCTCATCAACATCAACATATACAACAACAACAACATCATCAACAAAATCTTTAAATGATATAGATAAAAATTCAACATCGTCCAATGCATCAACATCAAAAATTATTCCAAATATTACTACTACAAGATGTTCAACGGAAGATCACGATGATGAAATTCTGGATGATGAAGAAGATGAAGGTGCAAGCTTATCGTTGAGTTCTGATGATGAAAATTTTCATCATTCTCATCATGGTTATCATACACCCCAGCAATATTCCATTGAAAGAAGTTTCAGTGATTTTGGTTCATTGTCTACCATTCCAGAAGTTCCAACTCCAATTACACCGGCTTCGCATGTTGACAATATTTCATTGGGAAAATGTGGGGGTGGCACAGAAAAACAAGATAGTTTTGAAGTATCGTTTGATGATGGAGAGAGAAGGCTATCAAATTCTTCAATGGAGTGAGATTTTAAAGGCATAAGGGTTTTGGATTGAGGGAGATGAGGGATTACTATCACTATTGCTGTCAAAATTTTTGAAAAATTTGTTACTATCAAAAAGGATAAAATTTTAAAAAAATGTTAAATATCTATTACTATTTTTTTTCTACTAGACCTTTATACGAGTTAATTTTTGTTAAAAAATGTTTTATTTTTTTTATTTGATTGTAAAAAATCAAATTATCTACTTCCTTCCAATACCATTTGTTACAATGAATTTTTTGTAGTTTAATGATTACTATCATTGAAAATAATTTTGAGAAATGGTTTACTATCACACTAACACAAAATTATTAAAAATTGCAAATGTCTCATTACTATCTTTATCAGAAAAAAAATGTAGCTAGTTAACTTTTACACCTCTGCCTTATTTTTACAATCTCACCTGTTTTATTGCTGCTGCTGCTTTGAACGTCAAGTAAAAGGAAACACATGATTCTACCACCTCCTTCCATAAATTTAAAATACACCATGTTTTTTCTTTTACGTAATATTTCCTTTGTAAATTATTTCTGGTATTTGACCAACAAAACTGTATTTTAAATGAGTATCAAAAAATCAAAAAATTGTTTTAAAAATTGTGTAAAATCTTTATTACACTTTTGTCTTTAGCAAACCAGCCTGGGGTGGGATAGTTCTTTTTTTAAAAAAATGACGTAGCTATCACGTTCTTTTCCTTTTTGTGTTTTCAAACAATAACTTAAATTAAAATACAATTTTCTTTACCTCTCTTTTAAATATAAGATGTAAATCAGCTTTTGTTCTTTTGTAATCCTTAAGCATGCTTAAAATTAACGTCAAAAGACGCCAATTTGGGGAGGGGTAAAAATACACACATAGAATGTGAAGGTTAAAATTAATATGCATTGATTAAATTTTTATTCTTTTTTTTGTTTCAGGAATAATCGAAGTATAACAGAATCTCCGCCATCAAAATACAATACAGTTACACTTGGTGGAAGGAATAAACTTAATAAGGTTGGTTTTTTGATGCTAAAACATTGTTTTTGATAAATTTCTCTTAAATACTTTTTATTTTGTGTGTTTATTTTAAAAAGTACAGTAAAACGAATGTTTGAATTATTGATTAAATTTTGTTACTATCATCTGTTAAAACTTTATTCTTTTTAAATTTCACTGTTTCTTTTATTTTACTAAAATCTAAAACCCTAATTTTGTCGCTAAAACAAATTTTAAAAATTTTGTGTTCAAAATTTTCTTTCTTGGTAAATTTAAAAAGGATAGTAACACAAAACATGGAATTATCGTTAAAACACGATTACTGTACTTTATTTTTGAAAATTTTTCTCTTCAAAATTCTTTTTATTTTGTAGTCAAAATTTCCAAAAAATTTGCTCTTTCATCATCTTACTGCCTTTGTCTTCCATCTTACTATCACTGAAACCTGAAATTTAAACCACTTTAAAAACTTGTTGAAAAACAAATTTTGATAATTTATTGTTTAAAATTTGATTACTCTAATAATTTTTATCAAATGTGACAACAGCCGAAACTAATGATCATCGTCATTTTTTTAAGGTGGTCGTAAAATCATCATCTCTTCTTTTTTCTCGATTCACTTTAAACACTTTTACTTTTCTTTTCATCACCCAAAGAAAATCCCGTTTTTATCCCATAAAATCTGAAATCCAAAAAATCTGCCAAAAAAGCTGTCAAATATTTTTTTTGCAAATATTTGATCAAAATTATTCCTTCGCCTTCTTCTTCCAAAGGAAGTCTCGGGGGGCTCCATTTTGACTGAATCTCTTTTCTCTTTCTTCTTGCATCCTTCCGTTTTTTTCTTTTCCTTCTTCTTCTTAGTTATGGTTATAACTTTTTTGAAACCTGTTTTTCGCTTCCCCTCATTTTTTTGTTGTCATCGCCGAAGTAGTTGTAAGTCTCGCATATTTTCTTTTCTCGAAAGAAAAGAAAAGAAAAGGAATATAATCAGAAGTTGATTAGTGTAATTTATAATACATAAAAATATACTTTTAAACCCCTTAAATACATTTTTTTAAATGTAACAAAAAATTTAATGAAGGTTCATTTTTATACTTTTTTTTGTTGATAAAAAAAGGTGATGAAAAATTATTAACCATAACTTTAAATGTCCTTTTTTCTTGCAAAAATAAAGATTGTTTTTGATTAATGCGCGTCTGCAGCAACTACTTTGAGACTTGTTTTTTGTTTGAAACTTTATTTTGTTTTTATGAATTTTTCGGATTCAAAATTTTTAAATATTTTAGGCCACACATAAGTTTGTTGTTTTTCACAACCCTTTAATTTGACTTCTTTGTTTTAGTTTTTCTTTTGATTACTGTAACAAAATTCTTTCACGTTAAATCTTATTTTTTTAAACAGGCTAAAAGTTTGATTGGGGTTATATTTTCTCTATTTTAGATAACTTATTTTTTAGATATAGGTTTTTAGCGATTACTGTCATTGACAACAATTTAAAGAAAGTGGTTACTGTCACAGTAACACAGAAATTAAAAAACTGTCAAATTTCGATTACTATCACTCTTAAAAACTGGAGGTATTAATTTCTTTATTATCTCCTTCTTTTTTTTCTTCTTACGGTATCACTGATTCACCATTTATTAAATTTCTTCCATTAACCAATAACCAGAAACTCTTTTACTTTTTTTTCCATTTCCTGTTACAGCCTTGTCTACAGTAACCATGACCACACGCATTCTTGTCACATTATTTTTCTAAATCAACCATTCTCAGTTTCTTTTGCTTTTCAGAATTATTATTATTATCATTTTTCTAAGAAACCATTTATTTCATAGATATTTACTTTCTTCTTCTTTTTTTTATTAAGATTTGATTTATTCATTTTTAATGTTTTTGGTTTCACTTTAAAGTCTATTAAAAAAATGTAATACTAATCACTTTTTTAATAACAAAAAATAAAAGTAAGTCCTGTCAAATTTGAAACAAATTTATTGCTCTTTTTTTGTATTCAAGTCTATGCATAAAAAACACCTCTAAAGAAAGAAAAATAACACTTTAGAAATACATAGAACTGAAAAATTAGTGTAATTATTTATGAAAGAATACTTTAATCTTTGACTGATTGGTTACAGTATTTTTTGACAACAAAAAATTCATTTGAGGCAGTTGTTTTCTTGGTTGTAGTCCAAAATTGGTATAAACCTTTTCTTTTTACTCCAAAATCTAAGTGTTTGGAATTAGAACTTTTTTTCGACAATGATAGTAACAAAATTTATATCAGTATCGTCAAAATTTTGTTACTATCATTTTCATGTAATCATTCTCATCACTTTTTTAGAATAATTTTTTTTACCTTTTAAGACCTTGAAGATGAGTGCCAGTGTATTCACCCGAAGTTTCAATACTAAGCAATAGCGCTTATTTGGGAATGATATTAACAAAATTTTAACAATACTGATAAAAATTTTGTTACTATCACTTTTTTTTATCAAATCACTCAAACCACTTTTTACCTTTTCGTATTTCAAGGCCAAATGTTTTATTTTATAGTTTGTTTTTTTTACTTTTGATAAATGTTGCATTTTTTTTTGAATTGAGTGATCACTATTATTTTGTTGTACATAAAATGTGTCAACACTTATATATTAAACTTCCGCGATGAATTCATTCAAAGATTCTAGCGAGAATTGAATTCAGTAAAAGGTTATTTTGAAGTGTTTTGAAAGAATTTTTGTTTCGTAAAAGTAAAATCACCGTTTTGAAAGTAACCGTTTTTGAACGATTTTTTTTATTTTTGTGTTACTATCAATGATAGTAATTTTCAAAGCTGTTTCTATCATTTGAGAGTAATTCTATTTTGAGAATTTTTTTAATTTTTTTATTACTATCTTTAGTTTAAACTTTAGTCAAAGAATCTTTTTACACTTAAAATGTGCTTGTCATCATTTCTTCTCCTCTTATCTTTTTCAAACAATTCCAAAAAATTACTGTCTATTTTTATATGCACGCATTCCATATCACTGATTCATTGCTTGATGTCATCATCTATTTTGATAATTGTTCCCCTCCTTTTTTGAAAAGCATCATCAATTTTGTTTAAAAAAACATTCATTAATATTCAAAAATGGTTTTTCAGCAAATTACACTGGGTGCTCCAAATACAAAGACGCATGCCACCATCGGTGGTAGTGCCGATACTACGCTAGAAACTCCTGCAACAGCTGGTTCAACGCTATCAGCAGCAGCAACAACAGTAAACAATCATCATCATCTTCTTCATTCTCGAAATGGTATGATAAATGGTAATAATTCCGGAGGAGCAACGGTGACGGGAGCATCTTCATTAGCACATGAATTTGGTATTGTTGGAAGCAAAAAGAATTCTCGTACACCACTTTTTCGTCGACATTCTACATTTCAATCAAGACCAGGTTTGTCTTTTACATTTTTTTGGTGTTTTTTGATTTTTAATTCTTTTGTTAATTTTCTTTGTTGCTTTTGTTGTTGTGTGAGAGTAAGATTTTTGAGACAATTTTTTCGTTTTTTGTGTTACTATCAGTGACAGTAACACTTTGTTATTAACGAAAAAAGCGCAAATATTGATATTTTCACGATACTTACATTACTGCCATAATGACATTACCAGTTCTTGCTTTTTTATGTTTGTGATAGTAACATTTTTAAAGCAATTTTAACAAAATTTAAATTACTGTCATCGATAGTAACATAATTTCAACAATTTTTTCGCTTTCCGTTACTATCACAAAGCTATTTTGAAATTTAAACTCGATTTTTTAATCAGCTTACTTAACTTTTAAACCCTGATTTAATTTTGGCTACATTTGGAGTTACTGTCATTGATAGTAACAAAAACTCGACGATATTTTCACCGTTTGTGTTACTATCATAAAACTATTTTCGGCTTCAAATCCATTTTCCAACCTTTTTTCATCGTTAATTAGCTAATGGTTTAAACCCCCTGATTCAATGTTTATTCAGCTTATAATAAATTTTTCACACATTAATTTGTTCTTCCTTCTAAATAATCAATCTATTTTCTGCTTTGATCAAAAATATTTTAATTCACCAAATTAATTTGCGCACATTCTTCTCTAATACTTTATACTTTCTGTTTTTAATTTGTTTACAAAGTTGATACCATAATTCTTTAATTTAATTATTCTCACTTTTTTTTATGTCTTTATTGTCTTAAAAAGAGTATTTTGTGGGTCTTAATTTTAGGTCTAATTTTCCTTTTCACTGAAAAAAAAACGCCGGAAAATATCACATTTTTTTTGTTTCTAATTATTATTATCACTGATGTTAAAAAAATGTTTTAACATTTGTCTACGTCAAAAAAAGTCTTCCTAGGCGTGCTAGCGCGCTTCTGATTTTTCTAATAATAAGCATCAATCAATCGGACGCTGCTGATGCTGCCGCTTCAGCTTTTAACATTTTACAAAAATATTTATTTTAAAAAGCGAGTGAATATTTTTAAACGCACACAATTTTTATTTTATTATTATTTAATCAATGAATCAAAAAAATAAAAATTCTTTGCTTTTGTTCAATTTTCTCTATTTTTTTGGTGCGCATTTTTTTGCTTCTTTAGCTTTCACGCTTTTTCCCTTTTTTGGGAAAAAACAGAGGAAAAAGAATCGGTGTTGTTGTTTTGTCTTTTTTACCTTTTGTTTAGGCTAAAACCATGGGAGGGAGATAGAAAATTCTTTTCTTTTATTATGGTTTCTTCTGGCAATAATGATTTAAATTCTTTTTAAATGGTGATACCTTTGAACATTGTACGACATGTTAAGAAAACGTTGTTATTATTAAAAAGACTTTATTTCCCATGCTTGCATTTGTTGCTTGAACCGCTTTATATAAAACATATTCTTACGTTGAAAAATTGTGTAAAATTTAATTTTCCGAATAATTGACGACATCCTTAATCTCATTTCTAGCCGTTAATACTGTAAGTTAAATAGTTCAACAATCTTTTTATTAATTAGATGATACTGTAATAAGATCGCAGTTTAATTTCTGTTTTTATTCTAGTTTGTTCGTTTTTTGCTGCACAATTTTTGAATTTTATCGATGTTGCAAACAACTTACAGTACAGTATTCATTGTTATATTGTTTTTTTTTGCTTTGCTGATTTAGATTCAAAAAATATGTTTCATGTGATTTCTTAATAAGAGAATGTCCATTTTAGCTTGAATAAATAGCACACGATATCGTCTGCTTCTTACGTCTAAAAACTGCATATATTTTTGTGTTTTTTGGTTTTATAACAGCTAATAATAAGTAGTTTCTTCTATAGCCATGTACTTTCTTCCTTAAAACTATGCTTTATTATTAAAATTCCAATCTTTTATTATTGCTTATTTTTTCCTTGTTCTTTGACCCAAAGCTAAATTTTAATTGCTTTTTACCATTCATTCATTACAGTATACCACTACCACTGCTACAAAAAAATCTCACCATTTAACATTCTTTTTTTGACTTCTATTGTTATATATGTATTTGTTGCTTTTTTGTTTAAACTACACAAAACAACACCACAAAAACTTTCTTCTAATTAATCCCAAAAATATATTCATTTATTGCAAGCTACCACCAACACCTTCTATTTTGCGTTTTGCGTTTTGCACTTTTTTAAAACTATTTTTGTATCCTCTCTATTTTTTTGCTATTAAAAATATTTGCACTTTTTTATTTTGACTTTGTACCTTTTTCTTTCTGCTGTTAAATTAAAGTAAAGTAATCCATTACCATTATTGCAACTTTTTTTTCTGCTTTCATTCTTAAATGTATTTCATCTCTTTTACTTGCTTACTTACTTACTTACTTTCTGGTCCTTTTGTAATCTCAAGAGAGGCATTTGTCTTTTGCCCCCTTCTTTTTTGGCCTTTTAACTTTTTTTTTGTTAAAGATTCAAAGATTTTTTTTTCTGGTTTCTGCTAACTTTGCAAAAAAACAGCAAATTTATTGCAATGTCGTGGGTTTTGGGAAATTTTTTTGGTAGTCAAATATCACAGATTTTCTTGCCATGAAATCTGCAGCTTATAGATTTTGAGTTTTTAAACTCAAAAACTATAAAAAAAATATAACGTTTTTAAAGATAGTAACAAAAACATTCAAGAACGGGTTACTTTCATTTTTGATAGTAACTGAAATTTTGAAAGTATCGTCGAAAAAAGATTACTGTCTTTCAAATCATTTGAGTGTCTTTTTTGAATTTCTCGCCGAATTTGGTGGGAAATTCGTACTCTATTAACATACAACACATTTTTTAAATTTTATTGTTATTCTTCTTTCTCTCGCTTTCTAATCTACCGTATCCCTTTCCCATTGCATTCATTGTTTCGTTAAAAAAATTCTCTAAACCAAAAAACCAAAACTAATTTCCACCATAACAACAAATCATCAAAGATAAATCTCATTAAACATAAAAACCTGTCATTCCATTTAATTTGTTTCCGATTCAAAAAATTATAAGCCCCATTTTTCATTCTTTTAATATAAAAAAGTTTTTCTTTAAGCTGCTACTGCTTCTAAAAAAATATTTAAAGAAAAAATGGAAGATTCTTTAAAACAAAAAAGAAACTTGAAGAAAATGCCCCTAGGGAATAAACACATGCGATAGAAAAAAAAGTTTTCACAAAAAGTACCCCTTGGAGAAGATATAATATGTTGATCGACCATGACATGTTTATTCAAGGAGAGACTATATCAACTTCTTCTTTAATAGAATTCATTTTTTTGCCTAATATTATGATATCTTTTCAAGACACAGAAAAAGGCGTTGATGGATTTACTTCTATCTATGCATTTGGGAGTAGTAGTAATACCCGGGTGTCAATAACCAAAAAGAATGTGATAACAGAAAGAGATTTTCTAGCTCCAAAAAAAGTTGAATGGAATGTTTGATGATTGATTCTGCGGCGATTAAAGTTGATTTTTGGCAACTTTTTTTTATCCTTTGTGGTTTTTTGTGATGATAGACTTTTTTTATTATTATTGCGCAATGAATGAATATCTTTAAATACCTTTTTTTATAGACGCGAAGAGATATTTTTAATTATCTTTTATTCACACATAAATCAGTTGATAATTGTTTTTTTTGGCGGCAGCAGCATAAAATTTTTTTGGGTTAATTATTTTGCAAACAGGCGTGTCGAAAGAAGAAAAAATGTTTTATGGCTTTTTGGTTTAAGGGGAGAAAAAGGGATTGGGTTAGAAAAATGCGGTAATAGCTTCGAAGTTGGACATCGTGAATACAGTATCCCTTGCTGCGGTTAAAGCCAAAACTTGAACATTTTTGAAGCTCTAAAACTGCAGTACGATAATCTCTTTTTAGCAGAGCTTACTGTAGTCTTTTTTGTGATATAAAACATAATAATTAATTAAAATCTGAATGCTATACTTCGTTTGTAAACCAATTCAAAAAGTTGTTTTTTTCTTACTCTGTAATTACCGCGCCAAGAGTTTTTCTTCTAACGTTGAAGATGTTTTTTAACCCGCTCTTTAAAATCTGTTTTAAAAAAGCTATTGCATGTTTTCGAATTCATTTTTCTTCATATATGTTTTTATAAGTATTTTTTATGTTAGTTTTTTGTACCATTTGTATCAGTGTTAGGTAATAGCGTGCAATTGACGTTTGCTTAAAACTAACTGCGAAAAACTAATTTATATTTTCTTCCTCTTCTTTTGTTAATTTTTTTAGTATTTGTTCTATAATATTTATGTGTGATGTTTCCTTAATGACTTATTAATATTTTATTCTAATTATTTTAACTTTTTTTCAGAGCCAGAATGCGAAATGGATACCCTATTATTTCAATCTGCTGGAGATGACGCAATGCAAATTGCATTTGCTCGATCAAAAACTTGGTCACGTTATTGTCAATTAATTATATCATTTTATAATCAAAGGTTACGACTTGAAAATGAACATGCACAAAAGTTGCAAAAGCTTACAGAACAAACGCGGAATGCTCTTTCAACGGAACTTAAAAATAATGTAAGTCGTTTTTGTCGGGGTTTGAGAAAGATGATTGTATAACACTGTTATAACTTTTATAACGGATAAGAACATTTTGAAAACATTTTATGTTTGGGGTAAAAGGAATACACATATTAATGTTGATTATAAACCATACTTAGCTACTTTCAGTGATCTCAATTTTAGTTATATTAAAGTTGGTATAAACAACAATTGATACTATTTATATCACTTGATTTAATCTTATAACAACTTTTTTTTTCAGAATAATTTGCCACTATTTTCATTATTTACTGAAATTCTTGATGCAACAGATGATTTTTCAATACAAGCTGAAACAACCGCAAAATCTCTTAATGAACGGGTAGTTAAACTTCTTCAACAGAAACATGATGATCATGAAAATTGCCGAAGACAACTTAAATCTGATTATGCCAAACATGAAAAAGCATTTGTAAGTTTTTTATTTTTGGAGATATTAGAAATGTTGCATTTTTTGACTGGCCAAAAAATGTGGGTTTGAAACCAGTTTTTTCTGATTTGCTTTATTAATTGGTTTATGATAGGATTAAATTTGTTAAAGGTTTTTGTTGTTGCAAATATTTTGGGCTTGGTCAAAGCTGTTAGGGATTTTTGAAATTCGTTTGAGACATTTTGATTTTGTGGATAAATCTGGATGCTTCCAACTGGTTTTGAGTTTATATTTACTTTCAAATTTTGTAGCTTTTAAACAAAACATATTATTTACTGATAAGCAAAACTTTTGTAGTTTCTAAATAAAGGATATTATTCATTCATAAATAAAACACTACAGTATACCTCTTTATATTTATATTTTAGACAATGTGTAATTCTGATCTCAAAAAAGCTCAAAGATCTATGGAAAACTCACAAAGCAGTTATTTCAAAGCCCGAGATACAACATCACGAACTCAACACGCTGTTCAAACTGCTGGTGTACTAGGACCAGATCATAATCGAAAAATGAAAGATATTGAAAAGAAAAAAATTCATGAAGAAAATGCTCTTCAAAAAGTTAGTTCTGTTTTTTTCCATTTATTTCATTTCCGTTTCTCATTTTCATATTTTTGGGGGTCACATAATAAATTATTAATTATTATTTTTTAAATAAAATATAATTGATAAATTACTTCTTCTTTTTTGAGTTAATGGTTTATATTATTCTTTCTATCTTTTTTCATTTTCAGAAGAATGATGCTGAATGCCAAGTTCGTCATCTTTCAATGAAAAGAGACATCATGCAGAAAAACCTCAACGATTTATGGGTTTGTTTTAGTTTTTTTTTCTAACTATCTTCTTATAAGAATTGTAGTATATATAAGTGTAGTAGTTGTTTTTGATAGATGTCAAATTATTGTGCTTAACAGTTTTATGTCTTTGAGATGCTGTAGTTTGTATGAGGTATACATAAGTTACAGTATCCTAACTGACAAAAGTTTAATTAAAATATTTAATAATCTTTAAAAATTATTCTTGGTACTTCAAACTTAAGATATCTCAGATTTTTAAAAACTACCGTAACCTCCTTGAGTGAGCTACAGTATGCTACTTCATTTTCAAGCCCTCTCTCTATGTTGAGCTTATAAGGTTTTAATTGATTTTTGAACGTTCTTTTGTCCCTGCTTTTTTAGTTGTTTTGGTTTTTACTTTCATCCTTCGAAAAAAAAAACTTTTAATTCATTCTTTTCTCTTTCTATTGTTTACCCATTCATCTCTTATTCCATATTGTGTTTTTTGTTTTGCCTCAGAATTAATTAACCAACAACATTCTAAACCTTTTTTGATATCCAATTACCTAAAGCAAATCTCTTTTCCATTAAGCTTTTTCTTCAACTTTAAAAAAATACAGCTAAAAAATGAAAGCAAAAATTTCTTTAAACCTTTTTTTAGCACTTTTTTTTCAATTGGAATATCAAATTCCGTACCCATGTTTTTTTCTAATTTAAAGACTTTTCCCTTTTTTTAAGAAATCAGTGTGTTGTTTCCTTATCTGGAATCATTTTTGGCATTAGATTTCTCCAGCCATTTCCGTACTTACAACTTTCTCAGATTTCATTCGATGGCACTTTTAGTGCTAAAGTTTAAAAAAAATTATTTTTTTTTTGATAAACGAAAAAAAAACTTTGTGCCACGCAATTTCTTATTTTTGGCCTTGCCTTCATTTTTTATAAGAAAAATTCAATTACCTCTTTTTTGACTTTGCAATTTTCCTATTTTATTTTTTTTTTGTTGCACAGCACTTCATCATCATCATCGTTTTTGGTGAAGAAGCAAGCAACAACGTTGAAAAAAATGTTTGCGTTTCCTTTTTTTAACAGGAGAGAGAAAAAAAACTTTGGCATTGCCTATGGCATTATTTTTTTTTGAAGGTTTTTTTTTGAACGGGAAGCCGTCGGAACATCGTCATTTCCCTCTCGATAAAAATGATGAAGGAATGATAAAATGGAAAAAGAAGATGAAGACGAGAGGGCGATGATGATGATGCCTTCTTCATCGTCTTCGGAGGCGAAAAAAAATTCATTGTGACTCAATAGTTTTTTGCTTTTCTTTTCTTCTTTATTTTGATGATAGAGAAAAAATAAAAAATACGACGACTGAATTTTTGATTTTTAAACAATTGGAAGGGAAGAAAAATGTGGGCATTATTTTTTCGTTTTTTGGTTGTTTTAAAATGCTTCCATCATTTCCGAGATTTTTTATTTCATCGTTTTTTGAAGGGTTTTTATTGTAGCATTCTTTGAGTGTTTTCATTCAGTTTTTTTGTTGGATTCTTGGCATTGTTTTAATTTTTCGTCATTCATTTTTTTTGATTAAGCTTTGGTTGATTGTTTAGCTGTACTTGGATTTGAAAGATGTAGTTTAAAGTGATTTTTTAACAACAGTTCTGATGATTGCTCATATTGTATTTCTCCGTCTGTTCTTTTTAGAAAACATACCTTTGATATTTGAGTCTTTCCTTTGAATCAAAAATCTTTCATGATTCACATTTTTCACTCTCTATGATTAATACATGTATTAACCCTATAATTGCTAGTATTACTTACACCAAGAAAAACTGAAATTTTCTAAACCCGTTTTCTTTGTTCCTTTGTTCTCTGTTTCTAAAACCACAATGCCCCAACTTAAGTTTTTGACTTTTGCACTATGTTTTTTTTCAATGTTTGCATGCTTGTTAACTCTTTATTTCATTCTTTATAATACTAAGTAAGTAAGCTGCTTTTGTTTGTTTGCTTTTGTGAAGGAGATAGTTGTATGCCAGACCTTTTTTTACTTCCTTATTGTAGAGAGTTTTTTTCCTTGTTTTTTGTCAAGTATATTTGAATGCATTTTTGATGTAAACCTTGTATATTTTTTGGATTTTAGATTTGGATGTTGAAGGTTAAATTTTTTATTTTCTCGAAAAAAACTGCTAGTTTTGTGACAACTGGTTTTAACCGTCAGTGACGGAAAGTTTTTAACAAAAGCTACTGTAATTTTTGTTATTCTGTTCGACACCTTCTGCTGAGTCAGCTTTGTAATAATCTTTCTTCTCTTTTTTTTCTCTCGTCATTAACCTCCACAACTAATTTGAAAAAAGCATCATTAATTTCAAAATTATATTTATGATCTCCATTAATTGCTTTTTCTTAAGCGTCATTGCCTCTCTTTTTTTTAAAAGCTTGAATGATTTAAATGTGATCAAATACGAAAGAAAGCTTACTTCGAAAAAAAATCTCATAAAATTTTATAATAGATTATCCGTGGATAAGAAATTATAATGGGGCATTTCCTTCATTTGTCGTCTTTTAAAGAAAAAAACAGTTGTGGCTTTTCGTTTTTAAAAAATACGTTTTTTGTTGAACAGATAAGGAATCTTTAAATGTTATGAACTTTTATTAAAATTTTTATGCGCTTTGCCTCATATCCCTCTTTCTCTTTCGATAAATCCCAATGGGATTTATTTTTGCTGCTTTATTAAGTTTTGATGCCCCGAATTGTAAACCATTCTTCGATGCAGAAACATCGTTATGGATATATTTGCGTCATAGACATCTTTAGATCCTTGAGAGATAAAAATTTTAGTTTTTAAAAAATAAATAAAGATTTTGGCAGTTTTTTGGTACATCTTTTTCGACATTGAAATGTAAAAGGTGGAGGCGTTGTTTTTTAGAAGTAAGAAGCAGTAAAAATTAAATAGGTTTGTGGTAAGTAATTAATTTGAAGTATGTTGTAAAAGTTTGAATGAGCTTGAAGGTGTTAGTAGTAATTGGAAAGTTGCAGATTTCTAAGTAAAAGTTGTAAAAATTAGTTTGGTATTTTAGAATTTATGGTTGTTAAGACTTTAAAGTTGTTAAATACGTTTTTTAGAAATGAATTAATGTTTTTTAAGAGTATCTTGTTAGTCGTTCTTCTTCATTTCTTTAACACTGTTATTACTGTAAAAAAATTTTTGACAGGAATATAAAAGAAAAAATAGGTGTTTTCATTTTAAAAAATTTTCCTTTTTATTTTTTCACTAACATTCCTCTTTAATTTTCTTTTCTTATCGACCTCTAGAGCTCTCTCTTTTCTTTTTGAAGGTGTTTGTTCGGTTGAGCAAAGAGAAAAAGAATGAACGCACAACGACCCAAAAAAGCAGCCAGTTGACACGGGTTCTCTGGCGCAATGGATAGCGCGTCTGACTTCTAAAATTTATGAAGTAATCAGAAGGCTGCGGGTTCGAGTCCCGCGAGAACCTGAAATAATTTTTACAATATTTTTATCAAAAAATCTCTGAACAATCTTTTTTGTTGAACATTGAATTTTTAAATTTTTTATGACGCATTTATTTTTTATTCACCTTTTTTTCTGTTCCCTATCCATTGCAATCATCGTCTCACTTTTTTATGCCTTTTTTATTACAAGTATGTCTCGGGTTGATTCTTAAAAAATGACTTGCTTTTTGACCAAAAAACCCTCCTCTTCAAAATAATTTTTAAAAAGCTTTAAACGAGAAGCAAAAAAAGTGACGTCAAAAGTTTAACTTTGCCCTTTTCTTTAATGTCTGAGGTACTAAGTTGATTTGTTGATGACATTGCCGTTGTCGTTGCCGAAAGCAAGCCATAATTCTCTCATGGGTTATAAAACTTTTTTTTTCTAAAATGGATAAAAAGTAGAGAAGAACGAATGTGGATGTAGTATGAAAAAAAAACGGAATGAGTTGTAGAAGGCAAAGAAGAAGAAGAATGAGTTGTAGTAGTAGTAGTAGGAGAGTAAAGTAAGTAAGTAAATGACAACAAAATTATATTTCTCTCATACCCCCCTTTCTTTTTTGGCATGAAAAAAAAATAGAAGTATTGAACAAAACTTTTTTTTTCGCTTTTCGCCTTCAATGCGATAATGTTGTCGTTAGACTTTTTTCTCCCCTCCTTTTGCCCCAAATGTCATGGTTGTTAAAAAGAGAAACTACTCTCCAGAAGAAGAAGAAAAAACCCAAAAAAAAGTTATTTGACTTCTTTCTTCTTTTTTTCGAGCCCCTCCAAAAAAAGGAGAAGAGATGGCAAAAGATAAAGAAGAAGAAACAGCAGCTTCAAACATAGAGAGATAGATAGATGCCAAAACTTCTTCTTTTTTGGCCCTAAAAAACCATCCATAAAAAAGTTTGTTCTTTCTTCGTTTTTCAAACAACTTTCACTTTTATCTAACCAAAAATATTTTTTCAATTTCTCACTTTTTTGTCTTGGACGTATTTTTGTGAAAATAGTTTTACAGACTTTCTGTTCTTGTTTTGCAGGTCTTGGGATCGTGATAGTTCGTTTAACATCTTTTTGTTTTTCATACTTTTTGACCTTCATTGCCTTGCCTGTTTTTAAACACTTTGTAAATATTAGGTTCTTGTCACGACGATGTTCAATAATGGCACTTTCCTTTGAGATCCCTTTCTTTTATACTTTTTTATGGATGGATAAAAGCACCATGTGTGATAAATAGAACAATGTTTGCTTCGGTTGTTTAAACTGAAAAAAGTTTTGAATAGTATTGTTTGGGTTTGACACAAAAGGTTGCTACAGTACAATGATGCCATTTTGCTTCAAAAATCATGGATCATTAAATTTGTTATTTCCAGCATTATATCTCTCTTTTTCTCTAAGGGCATTATTTAGACCTTCCAAATTGTACTTTCTTTGTCTTGAAACAGATGTCTGGCACGTTTAATTAAGAAAATTAAACATTTTTGTAACTACAAATATTTTTTGTGAACTATGACACTTCCCCCTCTACCTTTCCTGCTTTTGTAGTTAATCCCCTCCTCATTCCTTTAGTCATTTTTTCTCATCATTTAATTTTTTTATCAATAACAAAACACTTCAATAATAATAAAAAATCTATTGCCCTTCAATTTAAAAATACAATTGAATTCCCTTTTTTCTTTCTTTTAAAAATCTCTCTATTGTTTGACAGGACCACCTTCAAAATATATATTTATAAAGAAATTTTTTTCCTTTATATTTTTCTTTTTCCTTGTTTCATATCCCCAAAGGAATTCCCACATTTTTTATTCTATTCAAAAAAGACGAAGGAAGAAATGTTTTTTTTTCCTTTCGATTCTTAACTCTTTTTTTATGTTGAGAAGGAATTTAACAGAAGAAAAAAAACAACAAACCTTATACCACAAGGGGTTCCTCTTTTTTCAAAGGGATGGCAAGAAAAAAAAACATAATGCCGAAAAAATTTTTTGTTCAGAAAATGTTTATTGTGCCAACAAAAATTGTTGAAGGAGATGCTTCTCGATATTATATAAAAACAGAAGCAATGATGATGAAAAAAAACGAAAATTGAAATGTTTACAAGTTTTTTCTTTTCCTTTTCTGCAGCCAGCAACAATGCCAGGGTTTTATTGTCTTGAGGGATTTGGTTTCACCTTTTTTAACAGTAAAAGAATAGAGTCTGTTTAATTTTGTCTTTCTTTTGACGCAGTAACAGTATTTTTGGAAAAAAGATAATTTTGATTTCGTGCAATGATTCTCTCTCTGGTATATTCTATGTATGTTTAAGGAGCAGCAGCAGCATTTTACGACCCATTTGAAATTTTTCATTTTACTTTTTATCATATTTTTTTTTGGTTTTTAAATTGAAAAATAAAAACCTCAAAAAAGCAGTAGCGCAAAAATGAGATGGCTATTTTTCAATTATTTTTTTCTCTTTTTGCTTTTGAATGATCTGAAAAAGAAGTCGGAAGTTTTTTTAAGGGAAAAAAATTAAATTGAAATTTCAAGTTTGATGAATGATACCAAAGACTTTTTGACGAAATTTTAAAAGTTTTTTAAGTATCGTAATTAAGAGTTCTGAGAATGGAGATAAATTTTAATTATGTAATGACTGCTTTTTGAAATAGGGAAATCTGTATCAAATCCAAGTTGAAATTAGAATTTTGAGCTTCTTTGTTTACACAGAGGTTTTTTTAATGTCTGAAATTTAGACAGATGTCAGAAGTTTTGTTTCAACATGTATAGGTTTTTTTGAATCAAAGATTAAGAAATTTTACTACAGCTTTCTAGTCATCTTTTTTGAAGGGTCAAATGATAGTTAAATTTGCCGATGTTTAATACTTAAATTTTTTGATGTTGAAATTTAAGGTTTTAAATAGTTTTGAAATCGATGAGTTGTTTTTTTCCTTCTGAAAAGTGAGCTTGATGTGTTTAATTAATTCTTACTATTGGACCTCGGATATTGTATTCTATTGTTTTATGCTAACCATTTTTGTCTATTTCTATAATACTATTAAATCATTTTGTTGAGTAATATGTTATTTGAACTTTTGGCTCCCTTTCAAAAAAACCTTTGTATTTACATTTTGCGTGGTTTTGCCTTTCTTTTTTTTTGTACTGTATTCATCATCGCTCTTTCTTCATATTATTATTCCATTTTTTGATCAGTTTTTTATATCTTTTTTTTCACGAGATTTTGATTTTAATCTTGTCAAAAAAGTCACGTCATTTATCCGTACTTTTATAAGAAAAGTCCATGTCATTTTCTTATCTGCTTTGTTTTAATTTAATCTTGTTTTGTTCTTTTAAGAAACAGTTTTGTATCTTTCAATAAAACTCTCATTTTTTCAGAATAAAAACGTTAGTCAACTTTGTGAAGGTATTATTGCATGTGATCGTGCTACACAAGTATCAACCAGTCGATTCTTGGAATCATTTTCATCATTTTTAACTCCACAACCATCTAAATATCAAGAGTTAGCTGATGCAGCAAGATCATATCGACCTGGTAGTGAATTTATGTCGTTTTTACAAAATTTACCAGGCCGTTCAATTTCTTCATCATCGTTGTTACGTGAAAATAGTCATCATGGAGGTGGAGGACATGGTGGAATCTCATTAAATACTACAACAACAGATGATGATAATGCTGCCTCAACATCTACTGGAGGTCGATCATCAACCACATCAACGCAAAGTAGTGTTGCACGTTCAAGAAGAAATGCGCTAAATGAAGCAGAACATTATGATTTAATTGTTGAAACACAGCAACATCGAAAGCCAAAGATTAGTATGGGAAGATTATTTGATCCAAGTAGTAGTGCTTCAACAGAATATACTGAACCTACAAGGTAAGTAACTTCCATTATTTGGAAGTTGAGATTATTGTACTTTGTTGCTAGCGAAATTTACACAATGATGTGATTGTGATTTAGTAATCTTTTGCTTAACTAATTTCAATTAAAAGTATACTGCATTTTACCTTCACAAATCTTATTCCAACATTTTTTAGATCCCATAAGCTCGTTCGTACTCGTCAAGTAATTAAATGTGTACAGTGTGATCGAGTATCTCTGCTAACAGAAACAGTAAAATGTACAGCATGTGGAATTTCATGGCATAAAAAATGCTTAGCAAATAATTCTGTTGTATGTGGACCAAATGCTAAACCTTTCGCAGAATCTGCTCGTCGTGTTTCAATCTTTGGTGTTCCACTTAAATCACATCTTGAACTCCAAAAACGTAAAGTTCCACAAATTCTAGAAAAATGTATTGATGAAATTCAACGAAAAGGAATGAGAACAAAGGTATGTTTATTTAAGTCTGTGAAGGTGTACTGTAGTTGCTAAAGTTTTTTTAATGATGGGATATTGAAATAATGATAATTCTATTGCAGGGTTTATATCGTACGTGTGGCCTTAAATCAAAAGTTGAACAAATTTGCCAAACTTTTGAACAATCTGATGGAAGCACAGATATTAAGCTGGATGATAATAATATTACTGCAATGAATGTTGCATCTGTAATAAAGCTGTATTTAAGAAAACTTCCTGAACCACTGTTAAGCTATGAGTTATATTCTGAATTTTTGCATTTTGATACTGTAAGTTTCTTTAGTTCCATATATCCAGTCAGTAGTCGTATCTTTTAGGAAGCTGATACTCCACAAATAATTACTCGATTACAAGATTTAATTGCTACAAAGCTACCAGAACAAAATTTTGAAACACTTAAATTTTTGATATTACATTTAAAACGGGTTACATGGTTTCAAAAAGATAATTTAATGCCTGCGGCAAATGTTGCAGCAGTTATTACTCCATCTTTGATATGGGCTCCAATGCCACAAACTCCTGGAGTTTCAACTCCAGCTTCTGCAACTTCAGGATATCAATCCTCTTGTGGGTCTTTCGTTAATGATGCACATCAACAATCGAAAGTTATCGAACTGCTTATTAAAAATGCATTTGTAAGTTTTTAAACGGTTTTGTTTTGAGCTCTGCATATTCGAAATTTTGATTTTTAGGAAATATTTGAAGTTGATAGTAAAGCTGATTGGAGAGATTACTTTGAAAGATATCCAAAAGTTAAAGAACCTGAACAATTTGATAGTGATAATGTGGAAGAAATTGGTAAGATTTTGATTTTGATCTTTTGTATTTCGAATGGCGTTTTTGTCCGTTAGAAACTTATTAGCTTATCTATTATACCTTTACATTTTGTGACTTTGTTTTTCCTCTCATTTGGTTACTTCTGAAAACACTTTCTGACAATACTTTTGTACACAAAACTTATCGATCTCCTATTACAGTACCTAATGATGAACCAGGACTTGATGAAGATGATTGCTTAGAAGAGGATGATTATGATGATGAGTTGGATCAAGTTGCATGTTCAAGTTCAAATATATCTCAACAACCTCCTACACCAGATCTTTTGCGAAATACAAATAATAATAATCGAAAAAATATTCAAAGCTGTAAGTTTTGCTTTATTTATTTTGGAGATTAATTTGATCCATATATATTTCCTTTTTAGCAACAGATGATTTGATTACTGTAGAACCTGAACAAGGATATAATCGAAAATATATTCCTGCCGTTCGAACTGTTTCAGCAGGATATCATCCATCAACAATAACAAATTTTAAGCAACAACGAAGTAATACTGAATCTTCATCCGGTGATGATGGAGGTAGTAATATTAGTGGTGGTGGTACAGAAGGATTTTCAAAGCAGCGATCATTTACAACTTCAATATTAGTTTCACCACAAAATAATCGAAAAATATTTTTACCCCAGCAACGCTCTATTGAAGAACAACCATCGACGAAAGGATATACATCATCTTCTGGGGGTTCAAAGATTAGTGAAGTTGTAGTACCAGATAGCAGCAGCAGTAGCCAAACGATATTACAAAGTGGTGAAGTTACAATTGATATTAAAAAGGTTTGTTTATTACACAATTTATTTTTACAGTAGCTTTTAAAATTAGACTGAGATTTTATATATCCGTTATCGGATATCATATATCCACTTTTGGATTTCGAATCTTGTTCTAAAATCCTTCCAATTCTAGGACCAATTCTTCCTTCCATCCCCATCCTCTGAAGTCACGTTGACCCATACCCGCGCAACGTCCAATTCTTCTAATTCAAGTCGACTTCCACCAGTTCCAAAAAGCTCTTCCACATCAACCACCTCAGCTTCCTCAAATCCACAACAATCTTCACAATCACAACAACGTGAACAGTTATATCTTAATGGCCTAGGTCTTATATTATCACCATCAACAGATGTTAGCTATGTTTAACACATACACACAAAGTTCTATTCTTCTGTGCTTTAATCTTGTCTACTTTTTTTAAAAAAACCTTTGCAAATTTTTATCACACATTTTTTCTATATTAAAGAATTTCCTTAAAGGAATACATTGTATAAAAAAATCTTACACACAACTTTAAAAATTTATACGGCTGTTTTAAAAACATTATTATTACTGTATCTTCAAAACTTTTATCTTGTCATTGTTTTTTATTCTTCATCTTATTATCTTGTTATCAGTGATTATATATATAGTTTTTATCAGATTATCAACAAAAAAAGAACCTTTAAAAAATAAAATTATTTTTTTGATTTAATGTTGGAAATATGCAAATTTTAATGGCAATTTGAAAAGGGACAGAAATAAAAAAAAGAAGGATAATGCACAAAAAAAATGTTGTAAAAGTTCTTGGTGGATAATTCGGATTTGAAGACAGATAATTATATTTATAACAAATATTTGTGAATTACTGATAAGAAAAAGTGGATCTCGTTCTTGTTTGAAAGAGAATGTGCAAAGGTAAAAAGAAGAAAGAATTAAAGAAAGATGCGACAGCAGTAGAGAAGCAAAAGAAGAAGGATTTAGCAAAGGTTGGTTTCCGTTTTGTTGGGAATTTGTGGGGAAATGGATATGGGTTTGATATATCCAAAATTTTACGCGGGTGCTTACAGAATTGTGATTCAATGACACTTTTTGATGAAAGAGTTTTTAATGGATTTGATATATCTAGTATACTGTAGTTTCGGATATATCAAATCCTGTTTTTGGTCAAGGAAGATTAAGGTTGATATATCCACTACTATACTTGTACTTATGATCTCGAATCATTAATTAAAAATTTGTTATGGATTTGAAATTTTTGGCATACTGTAGTTTTGGATATTGAATATATCGAATCCTGCTTTATTCACGCATCGTTCTTTTTTTGTCTAATTTTCTTCAACTTTTTTAGAATCAAAAAGAAGCCACCAAAGATGGAAAAACAAAACTTCAACAACATCAAAATTCTCCTGTATCTGCTGGAACTCCAACAAAAAATCATCGTAGCTCAAAAACAAAAACTCAAACAACACCAGAAAAAGGTTCACCAACAATGAATAATAATAATATGAATGATAAAAAAGTGATATCAACAGAAAGTAAATCAAAGCCAAAAGAAAAGAAAATATTACCACATGCAGAAGAGAATGATACGGTATATGGTTATAAAGATTCAATATCTGAACATATCTTCGACAAAGATCCTGAATTTGAAACATCTGATAATGAAAAAATTAAATTATTTATTGCGAAAAAATAGAATTGTGTATGTTTTTAACGTTTGTAAATAAACTTTTTGTTGATGAAATGGTGCTGAAGGTTTTTCGTTTCTTTGCTTTATTAAAACTTTCCTGTTTTTTTTTGTATTAAGAGTCTCGTTTCCTTTATATCTTGTTTTGTTTAAACAACAACATGTCAAACATATATTTTATTGTTTTATGATTGAATGAAATAAAACTTTAAACTTCGGCAAGATGTTTGACTTTTGCGCAATTTTTAAAATCCCAAAACATATGCCATGTCGAAAACGCAATATTTTTCTAGCATTCTAGCCTCTGATTTACGATTGCAATATTTTTGCCATTTGCTCAAAATATTGTACAACAATTATTAGCACATTTTTTTTGCACATTTGTCACTGATCCATTTATATCCGTCTTTCATACGCATAAACAAACTTGTTGATGTCAAAATTTGATGCCTATATTAATTATAACGGTAAACCAAAATAACAGACGCTTTTTTGTTATCCAAAAAAGTAGACTTCTATTTATTTCATCCTTCAAAGTTTAACACTTTTATTTTATTTGCCTTAAATTTTTCTATTTATTTTCTTTGTTGCGACAGTTATGGATTTATCAAAATTTGATCCATCTTATGCAGAACAACTTCAGATGCTTAATAGTGCTTTAAATGAAGCTGAAAATGCAGGAGCTGCTTATTCCTATTTGTTAGAATCTGCACAAACCTCTTTTTTACCAAAAAAGTATTGGGATATAATTTTTACGTAAGTTTTATTTAAAATATCATGGGAGAAGTACTGTGTCCGTTTTCAACAACTGTTTAATTGGGTAATGCTTATGAGAAATAGCTGCTGCGATAACACATTACAGTTGTGTTAGAGCGACTTTTTAAACACGGAATCGAGATCTTAATCTCGAAAAAATCGGAATTTGAGATCAGAAAATCAAGATCTCGCATAACCCTGTGGCACAAATCTTCTATCAGTTATTCTTTGCAAGTAAATGTTTGTCGTCATAATAATATTAAACGATTTTAGCATCGCCTTTGAAAATGATGTCAATGACGAAGAAATTGATGGCCTTATTAATTTAGCTGATTATCAAATGTTTCATCCAGAAGGCATTAAAATGTTGGATGAAAGTCCATGTTTCCCTAAAAAATTGTATTTCAATGATCGGTCACAAACTATTCTCAATTTTTATATGGAAAATGATGGACCTGAAAATAGTTTGAAGAAAAATTTGAATATGTTAATCAAAGGCTTACAGTATCCTCATTGTGATCTTGATAAAATTTGGGCAAATTATGAATTATATTCAAGTAAGATTAAGAAGGATAAGATTGTAAATAACATACGCATTGCTTTCAGCTTCATTTCCTCCTACTTCATTAATCAAGCAATATAAAAAAATGAAAATACTGTATACTAAAATTATTGAGGCTGATAAAAATGGGAATTGTAAAGATTGGTTGAAAGCTGTTAAAGAAAGTGGGCATCATGAATTCATATGTGATAATATTGAATATCAAATTGCAATTAATTTAACCGAAAAAAATTTGTGGAGTTTTTACTTAAATTATCTCAAATTTCATGATATCAATGTAAGCACATCTTTAGTTAAAAATAGGATTTTGTAAAATCAAAACTACAATAAAATGAAAACGGCTTTTGTGGTTTTGATTTCAATGAAACGTCTTTTTTTGTAATAATTTAAAACTGTTTTAGAAAATGTTTCATGCGTTTTCAAATTATTGCAAAATTTTTCCGGATGACGTTGAAACAAAGCAAAAATATGAAAATGCAGCAAAGGAATATGGTAATGCCGTAGTAGTTCCTTGGAAAAATCCATTTCCTTGGGAAATTTATGATTCAAATTTTTTTGATAAACGAAATGCATCAACTACAACACAAGAAGCAGCTCCAGTACAACCAAATGATTTAATTCTCTGCCGTTTTTCATCAAAAAATGCAATGCCACAAACATTTCCATTTAAATCTAGTCTATTGTATTACATCCAAAAGCAAGCGTCAGCAGAAATTCTTCATAAGCTTGTTTCATCATGCAAATTGCTTGCTATCAAAAATCCCTTTCTTATTTGTTACAAATTAGATCTTTCATCTGGTCGTCGTCGATTCAAAGGCATTAAAATTCATGAACAATCAATGGAAGCTGTTGGATGTAGTATCCCATACCCAAAAAAAATTTTTGTTTCAACAATTTTTAAAGCACATGGTGTTCTTCCCCCATTTTCTAAAATTATTCGCTGCACAGCAAAAATAATTTCGCTATCAAAAGTACAACTGAAATCAGTTGAAATAGAATGTTTAATTGGGCATGGAAATGTTGCCAGCTTTCATTTGGATAAGGTTGAAGTTGTTAATCCTTCAAATGGTCGTCAGATGGAGATTGAAGATATACTTCGAATGGTTCCAAAAGTTGCAGATTTAAGGTGAGGCTATCTTCAAGAACATGTAATTTTTGTGAAAATATAAAACCCTAAAATATCAATTTTGAGAAAAACATTTATTTTATTTCTCGTTAAAACAGAGGAATGGAATCTTGCTTAAACATGTTTTGTTTAATTATGGTACTTCGAAGCTTTCGAATCTTTCACAAATGAAATTGCAGTGCATTTTTAAAACATATTTTTGTGAAGCATACATGATCATGCACCAACAAACTAAAAATTTTGAAGACTAATTCTTTAAAAAGTTTAATTTTTTAGCATCACTGGTTCTGCAACAACTCCAGAAACTCTTCAAAAGATGTTACAAGTCACATTTCAAAATAAACTTGATGAATTTGAAATCAGTTTTTCTGATATATCACATTGTAACAATGAAATTTATGGTCAATTAATTACTGTAAGTTTTTCTATCAGTATTTTTAAGATAGAACATTAAAAAATATTTTTTATAGAAAAATTGCTCTTCCAAATGTGAATTAAAAATATTATATTACTTTTCAAATGAAGAATTTATTCAACATCGTGAAGCTATTGATGAATCAGATAATTATATTAAAGGTTTAATTGAAACACATTGGAATGGAGAAAATCAAAAACCAAGTTTCTCTCATCTTTTCTGCACATATCAGCATTTTCCAGCATGATTTGTTTCTCTATCTCTATCATAATTACTTGGGATTTGTTTGTTAAACTTTTTGGAAAAAGCAAAATTCCAGTATTACTCTTATTTTATGTCTTTTTGTCAATTTAATATTTTGTCAGAATTAATCCCAACTTTTTTTTATAATGTTGTTTAAATTTCAAGCTGTCTTTTTTTTATTATGAATACAGTATGATTTTGTGTGTAATTTTCATTTTTAATAAATTTCATACCTTTTTTATGTTCAGAAGATTAAAAAATAATTTCAGGTTCTCGCGGGACTCGAACCCGCAGCCTTCTGATCACTTCATAAATTTTAGAAGTCAGACGCGCTATCCATTGCGCCAGAGAACCGATGCATCGGTTGCTTGCTTTTTAGGTCGACTAGTCCTAGTGCATAGAAAGAAAGATATGTGCACATTTCTTCTTTTCGTTTGCTAAACTGAAAGAGACCACTATTAAAAAAGAAAATGGGTGAAAAAATACAACCCTTGCTTTGAAAAAAGACAAGCTTTAAAATTAACTGTTCACCAAGATTACTGTCACAACTAAAATTTTACAAAAGAAAAGCAACGAAAAAATATTGCAAACATTTTAATGAGTTTTGAAAAAAATTTAGCATATACCGTTTAAGTGTTACCGTATACGGTATACAGTATACATTAATGCAATTTTTTTAATCCAAACTTTTTAACATTTTTTACTCACATATGAATCATGTGATATCCCTTTTTACTCTCATAATTTATAAATCATCATCATCAGATTTTGATCTCCAAAGAAAAAGAGAACCAATGAATTTTGTAGTTTAGCGGCAGCGGCAACAACCTTGATGATGGGTAGCAGTGACCACTTTTAACAAAAAAAACCTTTCTAAAATCATACCATTTTGTTTCTTTTTTTTTCAGCACTGTTTTTAACATCTTCTCTTTTTCACATGCATTCCTTCTTTATATTTTTGTTGTTGCTAAAAAGTTTTATCTGTTCCGTTCCAATGAGGGGTATAAATCTGTCAAAGCTTTGTGTTGTCAGAAAAGCAATGAATGGCTCGATAATATTTTCTTCAGTGATTGTTTGCGTGTATTGTTTTACAATAAATGCTATGAATTCTTTGAATTTTGTTTAACTTTCTAATAAAAAAAAACTTTTTTTAGGATTCAAAGCTTCAACTATTGCCAAAGAGAGAAGAAATATTAAAGAAATTTGAGCATAAACATATTTAATTTTCACAACCACAATAAACAAAACAATGCCTGCTGCAGCAACGTCTATCGAGGTATGTTTTTGTTGTTTGATGCTTTCTCACCACCACCTCTCACATGCATCTCAAAAATTTTTAACTTTTATTTTTTTCAACACAAAATTTTTTGTTGCTTTTTTACTTAGCAACTCTAGAAATTTCAAACAAAAAACAAAACATGTTTTTATTTTCAATGTTGTATTTTTAATATCATTACAAAAATGGTAAATTTCCAGGATATTTATATTTTATCTGCCGTTCGAACTCCAATTGCAACATTTCGTGGATCTTTTAATTCTTTATCATGCGTAGATTTGGGAGTATTTGCTGCAAAAGAAGCTATTTCAAGAGCGGGTTTGTTATTACTTTTATCGAACATGTTAAAGTAATAATTGTTTCAGGAATTAAGCCAGAACAAATTGAAGAAACTATTGCTGGTTCAGTACTAACAGCAGGATGTGGACAAAATGTTGCTCGACAAATTTCTATTAAATCTGGTAAGGGTTTTAGCTGCTTCTTAAGCTAATATATCCAACAAAAACTACTATTTTTACATAATTTATATATTATTTTCATTATATTTTAGGTGTACCTGATACTGTTAACGCATATACAGTAAATAAAGTATGTTCATCATCTCTAAAAGCTATAATTCTTGCAACACAAGCTCATCAGCTTGGTTATCGAGAGCTTACTCTTGTTGTTGGTGCAGAATCAATGTCATCTGTACCATTTTATCTTGATCGTGGTGAACATGGTTACGGGGATGTTAAACTTGTTGTATGTTTTTCTTCATTACTGCTAAATTTGATATATCCATTTTAGGATGGCATTCAACGTGATGGTATTTCTGATGCTTTACTCGGTGATGCAATGGGAATTTGTGCTGAAAAAACTGTTAAAGATTATGGGTTTACTCGTGAAGAACAAGATAAATATGCACTTGAATCATATCAACGAGCATCAAATGCTTGGGCAATGAAGTTATTTGAAGATGAAGTGATTCCAGTTGTTGTTAAAAACCGAAGTGGTCCTGATACAATTATTTCTGAAGATGAAGAGTATAAACGACTAAATGAATCAAAAGTTCCAACACTTCGTCCTGCATTTGTTAAAGATGGCTCTGGAACTATTACTGCTGCAAATGCTAGTTCACTTGTAAGCTTTTTACTCTAGTTGTATAATTACTGTACTCTCATTTTTAGAATGATGGAGCTGCTGCTTTAGTTATTGCATCTGGAAATGCAACAAAAGGATTAAAAGGTTTAGCTAAGATTGTTGGATATTCTGAAGCTGCTCGAGCACCAGTAGATTTTACTATTGCACCTGTTGGTGCTGTACAAAAAGTATGAACTGCAGTATCTTTTCCTGATTTTATATAACCCATTTTTAGCTCCTTGAAGCTTCAAAGCTTAAAGTATCTGATATTGCTCGATTTGAACTCAATGAAGCTTTTGCTGTAACAGCTTTAGCATTTATGAAAGAGCTAAATATTGAAAGATCAAAAATTAATGTTCAAGGTGGTGCAGTTGCTTTGGGGCATCCCATTGGAATGTCTGGTGCAAGAATTGTTGGTAAGCTTTTTAGTTGATTGGAGCTATTACGTATCCTTCCATCTTTCGAGATTTATATATTGTTAAATTTTAGCAACTTTGGTTCATCAACTTCGATCTGGGGAATACGGTATTGCAGCAATTTGTAATGGTGGTGGAGAAGGAACGGCAATGTTAATTCAAAAAGTTTAGAAAATTTTTTAATGCGATTTATAGAATATGGTGATATGGAATAATCTGTGTTATTAATTAAAGGTTAAGAATTGATTTTAACATTCCTATTGTTTTTTTAATGTTGAGAAATTTTGTGTAAAATGTTTAATGAAAAATAAAAAAGAGTTTTTATATATTTTTGAACAAAATGTTTTACTGAAGTTTATATATCTTTGTTAAAATATTATAATTTTGTATCACTGTTTGTAATTGGATTACGGTAGCCAACAACTGTAATTAAATGTTTGCTATTTTTCTAAAAACATTCAGCTTTGCTTACTTTCAGTAATGATAAAAATCCGATAAAAATGAGGATCTTTGCAGTACCTGTAAACTCTGTGCTTCTCAATTTTTCACTTTAACAAGTCATCAAGCACTCAAAGTTCATTGATCTTTCTTCGTCTCTTCTCTCTTGTCTAAATGCTTTGAGTTCAACACTAAACAGCAGTTGTTTGTCCGCGTTTTTTTCTTCAAATTTTCTATCCTGTAGTCTGACGTCTTCCTTTTTTTCTCTCTAAAAACTGATCATCATCAACGATAAAACAAAAAAAGTGTCAGCATGCAACTTGTTGAACTTCTCTCCAACAACGTGGTTTTGCTTCCGTTTAGCTTAAGCTTTTCTCTTTTTTGCTTGAAACAATTTTAAATGTTTCTTTTTTAAAAATTTTTTTTCGATGATTAAATGTGTTTTGAATTAATGTTGTGTTAAAGATAGTGATAATGATTAGATATTTTTGGTCAGTGATGTTATGTGCTTCTTTGAATTTGGGAGATGCTTATAAAGGAGTACTTCATTTATATTATTTTTAGATTTGATTATTTGCTGCAATATTTTTATATCTTTGACATTTTAGTTTACCTTTAATTCTTTGTTAATGTTTTATATTCAAGTCATTTATGATAATATTTAAAGCAGCTTTTTTGGACTGTTTTAAGCTTCTCAAATATATTTGCTGCAGCATACTGTAGAAATGCTAATTTTTATTTACTTAGATTTAAATATTTTGTCGCGCCATTCGAGTTTTATATTCTTTTTAAATTTTTATTTTAAAAACTACAAATACATTTCTTTTTAAGGGTTGTGAAGAATAAAATCAAAGAAGAAGAAAGATGACGGGATCAATTGTTGCACGACGACAACTATCGACATCAGTTCGACGATTAGCAGAAATTAAAGAAGCTGTTATATTATCAGCTGTTCGAACACCAATTGGTTCATTTCGTTCTTCACTTGCATCTCTAACAGCTCCACAACTTGGTTCAATTACAATTAAAGCAGCATGTGAAAGAGCTAATGTTCCAGCTTCAGCTGTACAAGAAGTATTCTTTGGACAAGTTTGTCAAGCTAATGCTGGACAAGCACCAGCTCGTCAAGCATCTCTTGGAGCAGGACTTGATAAATCTGTTGCTGTTACAACTGTAAATAAAGTTTGTTCATCTGGTTTGAAGTCTGTAATGCTTGCCGCACAACAATGCCAACTTAATCATCAACAAGTTGCAATTGGTGGTGGAATGGAATCTATGAGTAATGTACCATATTATCTTCCAAGAGGTGAAACAGCATATGGTGGTATCAAACTTGTTGATGGAATTGTTAATGATGGTCTTACGGATGCTTATGATCATATTCATATGGGTGTGTGTGCAGAAAAAACTGCAAAAGAATTTGGTATTTCTCGTGAAGAACAAGATAAATATGCACTTGGAAGTTATGAAAAAGCAGCTAAAGCATGGAAGGTAAGAAATTTGAATGAATTTGAGAGGAAACTTGAAAAGTAAAGTAACCATGTATATATATTCTTTTATGTTTTTGAGTTACTGTACTTTTTAAATTTCTTTCAAGCAATTTATAGACTTTTATTAAATTTCAAATATGCTATTAATCTCTCTTCTTTTTAGGATGGTATCTTTAAATCTGAAGTTGTTCCAGTAAATGTTAAAACTCGTAAAGGCACTACTACAGTAGATACAGATGAAGAATTTTCAAAAATTAATAAAGAAAAATTTGGTTCACTTAAACCCGCATTTATCAAAGGTTTGTTTTTTCTTTACCATTTATCTTCTCTAATCTCTATCTTTTTTCAGAAAATGGTACAATTACTGCTGGAAATGCTTCTTCACTCAATGATGGAGCATGTGCTGTATTACTTGCAACTGCTGAAAAGGCTAAAGAACTCGGCGCAAAGCCACTTGCTCGTGTTATTACATATGGTGATGCTGCAACAAATCCCATTGATTTTTCAATTGCTCCAACACTTCTTGTACCAAAACTTCTTAAACAATCTGGCCTTAAAGCAGATGATATTTCAATCTTTGAATTCAATGAAGCCTTCTCACTTGTTCCAATTGCAGCAATGAAAAAATTCAATCTTGATCCATCAAAAGTTAATCCACATGGGGGTGCTGTATCACTTGGTCATCCTATTGGGTAAGAATTTTTCTAATAATAAACTATTGTAATTAATGAATTGGTTTCAGAATGAGTGGAGCAAGAATTGTGGCCCATCTCTGTCATGTATTAAAAGAAGGACAGTATGGCTTGGCAACTCTTTGTAATGGTGGAGGTGGTGCAAGTGGAATTATTATTCAAAAATTGTAGAATAATTAATAACATTTTGTACTGATAATATTGTGCTATGTAGCTAGTTATTTAATAAAGATTACTGTAATTCAAATGTTTTTGAAAATAATGTTTTAAAAGTTTACTCTCTGACATGATACAGTACCAGGATGCGACACAATTTCGTTTTATTTTTCGATTTCGTGAAATTGTTCGACTTTTTTATTTTTGTTAAAGCGCTTTAAAGGTTTAAACGGCTTACTTTTGCAAAACATAAACTATTAACTGACTTCTTTTTAAAGTGAGTTCATCATGTAGTTTAATGCAAAATAAGTTAAAGATGTTTTTTTAAAAAAATAAAATAATCGATTTAATTTTTTAAGAATCTGTTTGAATATTTAAAAAATCTTTAAAACTGAAATAGCAACGCTTACAATATATTGTTGTGAAAAATCTAAATTAACTGTATCACTGATAATTTTTTTTAACAATAGGGTAATAAAAAATAGCTGGGGAGCATTTTTTAAAAGCTTTCCAAGCATTAAGTTTAGCATTTATTATAAAATTTAAAACAAATTTTAACATGAAACGCTCAAAAATTATTTGTTCATTACTTGACTGTATAAGCTTCAAAAGTGATACAATGAAAAAGATAACTATCGCATTCTAATTTATCTGTTGCAATTTTAAAAGTTTAAAAACAAATAAATGATTATTGTAAAATAAATATAAGATACGGAAATAAGACATACATAGAAAATTACGTTGAGATTTAGTTAGTTGTCGAATTTAATATAAATTACATTAATATCGCAACACAGAAACGTTAAGTAATTATCAGGTCGTTCCATAAGTTTCTGCGTTTGGTTTTTCCTCTGGCAATTGTGACTGGAGAGTCCAAAAAATCTGAAATTTCGCATGGATGTAGCCATGGGTCTTGGTCAAAGGGTCCCATATCGGTTTTTGAGGTATCTGGGATTTTCATGGAATTCTGAGGGATTTTCGTGTCGAAACCAGGAATTTTGAGGTTTATCGTGGAACGAGCTCTATAAAATCAGAATTTGAAGCTTATATGAGCCGATATGGCCTGAGGGGGTAGCCAAGACACTGCCCTAACAGAATTTTTAAGTTTTAAAATCTTCTCGAACCTTGTAGAAGCCTCCCGAATTTTTAAACAACTGTTACTGTAAGTTTATGGGATTTTGCGTATTCTAAAGTAAATTTTTTTAAAAATTATTAGAAATTGGGTCAGAAGTGCTTAAAAAATATAATTTAATCATTTTTCCGTCGACTGGTATCATGTGGGGTCATTAGAAGTTATTT
The DNA here is from genome assembly GCA_024447215.1 of Panagrolaimus sp. LJ2400. Classification (NCBI taxonomy): domain Eukaryota; kingdom Metazoa; phylum Nematoda; class Chromadorea; order Rhabditida; family Panagrolaimidae; genus Panagrolaimus; species Panagrolaimus sp. LJ2400. The sequence goes on along the minus strand of JAMRYA010000018.1, from coordinate 1,302,751 downwards.
AAAATGATTTTAAACCATTATGAAAGGGGTACTGTAGACCATCTGCTTCTGAAGCTCCTAAATGACGTAAAACTCATTTTTTCGCAAAATCCTTTCAAAGGGAGTGTCTACACACCCCCAGGCATCGTTTCCGATCAAAATCTCAAAAAAACATTTTTTTGACTTTTTTGGCATTTTCACGTGGTCCCCCCTGTCAAAAACCCAAAAAAAGTCAAAAAAATTTTTTTTTGAGATTTTGATCGGAAACGATGCCTGGGGGTGTGTAGACACTCCCTTTGAAAGGATTTTGCGAAAAAATGAGTTTTACGTCATTTAGGAGCTTCAGAAGCAGATGGTCTACAGTACCCCTTTCATAATGGTTTAAAATCATTTTAAATAACTTCTAATGACCCCACATGATACCAGTCGACGGAAAAATGATTAAATTATATTTTTTAAGCACTTCTGACCCAATTTCTAATAATTTTTAAAAAAATTTACTTTAGAATACGCAAAATCCCATAAACTTACAGTAACAGTTGTTTAAAAATTCGGGAGGCTTCTACAAGGTTCGAGAAGATTTTAAAACTTAAAAATTCTGTTAGGGCAGTGTCTTGGCTACCCCCTCAGGCCATATCGGCTCATATAAGCTTCAAATTCTGATTTTATAGAGCTCGTTCCACGATAAACCTCAAAATTCCTGGTTTCGACACGAAAATCCCTCAGAATTCCATGAAAATCCCAGATACCTCAAAAACCGATATGGGACCCTTTGACCAAGACCCATGGCTACATCCATGCGAAATTTCAGATTTTTTGGACTCTCCAGTCACAATTGCCAGAGGAAAAACCAAACGCAGAAACTTATGGAACGACCTGATAAATAAAAAAGAATACATAAATTTTGACAGTAAACAAAATCGTGAAATAAGATTTAGAAAATATAAAATAAAAAAGTGACTTCTTAAAATATACAGTATAATAAAAGTGCTAATGATATTTTGAACGTAAAAAGAGGTCACAGTTTACACGAAATGAATGAGCATGTGGGCAATAATTGCTTTACACAAATAATACAGAAAATAACAATTATTATGAGCAGCAGCAGCTGACATAACAAAAATAGATGTTTGATATCTTTTCCCTAATTTAAGCTTACGCTTAATCTTTTCACATGTACTTTTTGGTTGAATCAAACAATGACCTAAAATTTTTAAACTCTTTTTCACGCATTCAGAATATCCACTTAAAACTGTAAGAATAACAAAGGAATCTAAAAACACTCGAAGAATATTCAAGCTTGTTGTAGTAGCAGAATATTGTAAAAAATAAAGCCATACAGGAATTTGTTTATAAATAGCAAAATTATATAGCTTAATTCCTGTACTTGGGACTGCTTGTGCATATAAATCAAATTGAATAAATGAGATAACAAAGATAAGTGACATTGTAAAACATTGAAATGTAATAACGGCAACAATTTTTAACATGGAAATAAAAGAATGCCGATTTTTGGATCTTAGCTGAAGTCGCAGTTGTGAAATAAGTTTAATCAAAAGTAAAAGAGCAAAGATATTTGCAGCAGAAAAAATAGAAAGCGTAAAATAATTTGTAATTCTGGCACTACTGATTCGTGATACCCATTTGTGTGGATTTGCGTGTGTAATACATTGAAAAAATTTTACATTATTATTGCATGCTTTAAGCATTTCCACACTTTTCTCCGTTGTGCAAAAGGTTGCAATACAATCATCCATAGATTTTGATACCGTTGAAACATAATACAAAAAAATACTTTTTCGAAAACAAATACAAAATATGGACACAAAATTAAAAATTATAATAAACAAAATAGTTCTCAAGGACTTTGAAAAAACTTTTTTATAAAATGTTGGAGATCAGAGCTAAATATGTAATTTTGAATCTCATCCTCAAGCTCATCCAGAAATGTTACATTTGTGTAAAAGTCTGTCATTTTAAACAAAGGTAAACAGTTTTTTCGCTTAAAAATAACTTTTCATGAGAATACAATGTTTCAATTTTGTAATGTTTCACCAAACTCTTTCTACACCAATAAATTATAGAAAAATAACAACATTAAAATGTGCCATTTAACTTATTTCAAGCTTACTGGCAAGTGAGAGAGTGTTTTTAAAGTTAAATAATTGCTTCTTGTAATGTTACAAAAACAGTTTTCTAAGTAATTCTGCTGTCTAAAAGTCAGAATCTAATTTAATTATTCATTTTATGTTGTTATTTTCGATAACTATGTCTGCCCTTTTCTGAAAAAAATGTGGCCTTAGCTTTTTATATGTACAATTTCAGACTTCTGTGTTTATTTTCTATTTTTATACTTCACTTGTGAACTAACTTATCTATAAATTTTAAGGTTTGTCTTTTGAAAAACAAAAAAAAGTTTTAAAAAGAAAAAAGCAAACCAAATTTGAATATACTGATGTATTTACTGTGGGGCATTTCAATTTTACCGTAAAATTTTGTTAAGAATGTTTGTTAAAATCAAAAAAATGACATCTTTTATTATTTGCTGCAATCTACTTTGAAAAACAAATTGTAGATCTTATTTCAAAATGTAGTCAAAAATGTAAAATCAAATTGATGAATTGAATAATAAAAAGTATTTTTTATTTGTGGAAAACTCAAAAAAATATACAACAAGGAAATGAAACAATGAAAATTCAAAAACTGAAAAACAAATACAAAGCAACACAGGATTATTCAGTTTTGACTGTAATAATTAAAATAAAAAATTACAGTTACGCTTCATTCTAACAAAACATTACAGATAGCTTCAAGTTCTTTTTGACGATGTTCAAATTCATCTGCTTCAGCACTTTGATTTTCATATAACCATAATAAGATGCCATCACATTTATCAATAACTTTTTGACGATATCTACCAGAAAGTTCATCGTCAGCCTAAAACAAACTCATATATAAAAATATTGAATAAAAAATATATACTTTTTGTTTCATATTAAAGCAATAATTTTCAAGATTATTCTTTGCAGCAATACGTTTGCGTTCAGCTTCACCATATTCGTATTCAGACTTTTGAACATTTCGTTCAGCTTCACGTTCAAATTCTGCTTCTTGACACTTTCTTTCAATTTCTTGTTTGGAAAGACGACCTTTATCATTGGTAATTTTGATACTGTTCTTATTACCAGTAGTTTTACTTTCAGCAGATACAGTAAGAATGCCATTTACATCAATATCAAAGGTAACTGTAATTTTTTGAACACCACGAGGAGCTGGAGGAATACCACTAAGTTCAAATTTTCCAAGAAGATTATTGTCTTTTGCCATAGCATGTTCACCTTCATAAACTGGAATCAAGATGGTAGACTGATTGTCGACAGAAGTCTTATATTCTTTACTTTTAATAAATGGAATTGTAGTATTTCTACCAATAACAGGCGACTAAAACAATGTAACGGAAACATAGACAAACTTAAGTAACGAAAAACAGCTTACAAAAATTCCATCTTTTTCTTTCTCAATAACCTCAATGCCAAGAGTTAATGGAGCAACATCAAGAACTACTAAGCTATCAAAAATAACAGATTCATAACCAGAAAAAATACCAGCAAGAACTGTAGCACCATAAGCGACAGCTTCATCTGGATTAATACCTTTATTAAGTGCTTTACCATTGAAGAAATCAGATAAAAGCTTTTGTACCTGAAAACGATGCATTAAAAAGATTAATTTATTTAGTAAACTCACTTTTAGAATTCTGGAAGAGCCACCCACGGGAACAAGTTCATGAATTTCTGCTTTATTCATTTTAGCATCATCCAAAGCTTTCTTTACACAATCAATGCTTTTACAAAAGAGGTCATCACAAAGTTCTTCAAATCGTGCACGAGTAATACTTGTGTTGAAATTAATACCGTCAAAGAAAGAATCAATTTCAATGTTAGCTTGAGAAGAACTTGAAAGTGTATGCTTTGCACCAATACAAGCAGTACGAAGACGACAAAGAGCACGAGGATTCAAAGAATCTTTATTATATTTTCGTTTGAATTCAGCAACAAAATAATTAACCATTCGATTATCAAAATCTTCACCACCGAGATGAGTACAACCAGCTGTTGAGACAACTTCAAACATACCATCTTCAACTGTTAAAATTGAAACATCAAGTGTACCACCACCCAAATCAAAAACAAGAATATTTTTTTCACCATCTCCTTTTCTTTCAAGACGATATGCAATAGAAGCAGCAGTTGCTTCACAGATAACACGACGAACATTGAGATTAGCAATTGCTCCAGCATCTTTTGTTGCTTGACGTTGTGAATCATTGAAGAAGGCAGGAACAGTTACTACCAAATCTTTTACCGAATGTCTAAGAAAAGCTTCAGCCGTTTCTTTCATTTTTGTTAAAATCATTGCTGAGATTTCTTCTGGATAAAATTCTCGAGTTTGTCTTTTGAATTCAACTTGAATTTTTGGACGTCCATCATCAGCAGAGATCACTTTGAAAGGCCAATTCTTCATATCATCTTGTAATACAGGATCATCAAATTTACGACCAATAATTCATTTATTATCGTATACAATATTACAAGGATTCATAGCAGCTTGATTCTTTGCAGCATCACCAACAAGAAGTTGTGTATCAGTAAAAGCAACACATGATGGAGTAGTAAGATTACCTATAAAGGAAGGACTTAATATATATATATTTTACAAAACAAGTTTACCTTGATCATTAGCAATAATTTCTACTTTACCATTTTTGAAGACTCCTACGCAAGAAAAGGTAGTACCAAGGTCAACACCAACTGGTTCAACCATATTGAAAGAATTAAATTTGTAGCAATAGTACTAAAAGAGAACTTTAATAGACAAAATAAACATAAATTTATGACAAGTTGCAGCTAGTAATCGCGGAAATAGAATACCGTGTACATTAATATTTTATCACACGCGCAACATAAACAGTAAAGATTTCTTGTTTAGTAAAACAACAATATCAAAATGTTAGTGTAGCAGCATAAATGTATCCACGCGGAAGCTGTCCTTCTTTTTTGCAAAATTAAAAAAATTCACGACAAAAATTTCGCGCAGCAAAACAAGATAAATTTAGTAATGCATAAGAAAAATTAATTTTTTCGAAAGCAGAGAAGCAACCGCATCGTAGAAATATTTTTGTTGAAATGGCAATCAAATATGGAAGCAGTTTGAGATAGAAGGATTTGGATAGCTTTTCTAAAAATAAGATTTGACCTTTTGCGCTTTAAGGCATAATTTTTGCTTATTAATTTTGTTTTCAAATAAATGCGCGCGCAGTCAAAATAAAGACGTTTAAAAGGCGCGCGCATTTTAAAAAAGATTGGAATTGATTTTTGTGGTTAGAAGGATGAGAAGGCTTCGAAGAAAGTAGTATTTGAAGTTTTTTGGCGGCAAAAAAACTAGCTAATCAACATTTTATATCATGAACCTACTTACAACAGTCAAGTTTAATCCGGGTCTTTTTTAGAAATTGTTATCAAATAATTTCAGAAATTATATTGTCATATACTGTAAAAACCAATAAAAAAACATTTAAAACAAAAAAAGTAAATTCAAATTATTTTGTTTACACTTTCAACATTATTTAAATTTTATAATTAACAGTTTTTAATCAAATATTTGGTTAACTTTTTTGTAAATAAATAGCAATAATTCAATGTATACAAAAATTCATTTTATCTTTTAATTAAACAAAATGTTTGGCATTCCTTTGTTTTGGGATGTTTGTTTAAAAAGAAATACTGTTTTTTTTTGTAATATTTATAAAGTGAAATTTGCAAAATTCATTTGCAAAACGAATGGGCCATTAGGAAAAGAACCAAAATGTTATTATAAAACTCCTCCAACTTTTAAACAAGCACCTGGACAAAAATAAAGACATTATTTTTTCATGTTTCTCAAATTTATTAAATCTAATCTAAAAAAATAAATTTGGTTACAGCTTCTGGAAGCTGTTGTTTGTTGTAATATTTAAAACTCATTCGTCTGTTAAATCTTTCCGTTTTTTTAATTGCATAAATTTTATTTAACAAAGAAGGTTAAAAGCTTTAATCAAAAACATTTAACAAAAAGTAATTTTGTAATCAGGTGAAAGTCGACCACCAGTTCCACGGCATGTGAATGTTGAGCTTGTATCATCATAAGCATAGCTGTAATCTTGTGGACAAATATCTTTAAAGATTTTAGGATAATTCTTAGGCCATTTGCTTGCATTACATGTTGGAGCAGTACCATATGCACCACGGCAGCAATAATAATCAGTATTAAATTTGGTGCAAGCTGAATAGCATCCAACAACTTTCCCGCTACCAAATAATGGATCAATAAGTTTAAGTTCATCAGGGCAATGATCAAGAAGCTCTTTATGACATTTTCCAGTTGCTTTACATTCCATTGGTCCACCATTTGAATGGAAGGTACCTTTAATGGGTTCAATTTGTAGTTGAACATTATATCCGTCAACGAGGGAGACATCGTAGAAATCTTGATTTCCAGATCCATAGAGGGTGAATTCAGCTAAGGATGCTGGTGGACGACCTCCTGCACCGCCGCATTGAAGCTTGTTCTAAAAAAAGTTTGCAGAACAAGCGGATACTGTAACGAGATTAAAGTATTGTTTTCCCAGGAGCTTGTTTTTGCTCCCAATCTTGTATTTTCAAAACTTACCCCACAAAAACCTGTCCCGCAATTGTAATTAGATTCATCACACCATGTTCGAGCCCAAATTCGTCCAGCTTGCCATTTATCAGGAAGATAAATATCATGAGATTTTCCTTCTGCAAGTTTAAAGCCACCACCTTCAGGAATTGTTGAACCTTGAATACCAGGGAAAATTGGACCTTTGCAATTATTGACAATTGTAAATTTTACAGCAGAACCATATTGAACAGCAAGAAGAAGAACAACTACATCAGTAAGTTTAAACATGATTGTTTATCAAATTTGTTGATACATTTTAGCTTTTTTGGGCTTTCTTTTTATACTGCTTTTTATCACATTGAGTTATCAGTAAATATCAGAGATCAAACAAGAGAAAGAGACAGGAAATTAACCCTGTGATATAGATTCATGTGTTCCATGTTACTCTTTGTTAGTCTATTTTTTGTAGATGATTAACAGCTTCTATTAGAGTATGTATGTAGTGAACAAAGATTCAACACTACATATGATTAAAAGTATTAATATTGATGATAAATTCAATAAGGTATAAACAACTGTTTTTGTAGCGGTGATAAAAAAATGTGTAAAGAATGTGCAAAAAATATAAACAAATGCTAGACCGTATGTAGTCAGTTAAATTGTTATAATGAAAAATCATAGAACTTTATGTAAAAGCTGTCACCAACAAATTTTAGCTTTTTTAAATTTTTGAAAAACTTGAATTCTTTTTTCACCATTGATTTTTTTCTGTTTTATTAAATTTGTCTATCAGTTTTTTACCAAAAATTTTCATTGGATACTGTATCACACATGGAATTAATGTCAAAAAATATCATCGATTACTGTAATACTGGCAACAACAAGTGAATTTTACGCAAAATATTTGAATCTTTTCTGATGGATACTGTAGCATAGTTCAACTGCTCAAACTTTTTCAAATACATAAATATTTACTGTTATTTATTAACAAAAAAAAGTTGTAAGATTTTTGATCAATGAAAATTTCATAATTTTTTTTGTGTTTCTTGATTACTATAGATGGATTAAAAATGGCCATATTTCAAACTTTTTTTGTTGTGACCATTTATGATCAAAAATCTCTCTCTAGAAAATGCTCATATATCTTCTTCTTCGACAACAACACAAAAAAAACTATAGCCGATGAGGCCTTTTACCTCTTGCAAGGGTAACCTGTCGTCATCAAAACGGATAATCCCTTTGTTTTGATAGTATTTTTATTTCAGGTGTTTACGTAAGTTTTTGGACTCTAAATTTTGGTATAAAAAGAAAGCAAAAAATGTAACTTTTCAACAGGCTTCTAAGAAGTTGAAGGAACTTGGAAGTTGAAACACTTGAGATTTTTTAACCCGAGTTTTCCCTTTTGTAGTACTGTAACTTTGCTAATCAGTTAAATTTTCAGCGCTTTAAAAATCAAAATCCACAAAAATGAAATCTCTATTTGTTATCCCATTATTAATCGCTTTCATTGAATGTCAATTAACTGGACAATTCGGCATCGGTTTAAATCCATATGGCCAACAACAAGGTCTTTATGGACAGCAACAATATCTACCAGGTCAACAGCTCAATGGCCTTAATACCTTTGGAATGCAAGGTGGTGCACAATGTGTCTTTGGCCCTTTGACCCCCTTAAATGGTCAACTTCGATATTCAACAGGTTCAATCTTAGGCCCATATCCTGCTGGTTCAATTGTAACAAATCAATGTAATCCTGGATATATGCCAACTGGAATTTCACAAGCGACATGTATGAATGGACAATGGAATCCTCCAACCCTTGGTGAATGTGTTCTAGCACAAAATATGGGAATGGGATTTAATAATCAGTTTGGTAAAAAATAAATAATTATTTAAATTGTTTTTGTAATTGTACATATTACGTTTATCCTCAGGTTATCGTTATTGAGTTGTTGTAAATAATATTTAAAATTCTATTAATAAAAATTATATATATTACAGTAATAAGACGCTTGCAGCATACTGTACCATTAAAAAGAATTTAAAAAAAATTGTTTTAAAAAACTCTATTTTAAAAATGACAACTCTACAATTTAGTCGGATATCTGGAATCCAAGTAAATGAGTTACTCAAGCACCAAGAAAAAAAAGTAACATAATTCAATATTAAAATATACAAAGTAAAAATACAAAAAATTTAAAAAAATTGGTAAAATTTAAACCATTAAAATTAAACGAAAGCAGATTCTTACAACGATTGCTAACACATTTGTTAACACATTTTTTTTGAATTCAATCAATGCTCAAACTTTGAACGTCTCTTCAAATCTTTGCGCTTTTTTTCAAATTTTATCCATTTTGTATTTAATTCTTTAACTATATGCTTTTTTTCAGGTATCAAACTCATCAATAATAGTAATAGTATAATGGCAACTGATGATTCAAATTCACAAAGTTCAAAAACAACTTTAAAAAGAAAATCATCATCAGATTTTGATACCATCACTAACCATGATAAGCTAAAATCAATATGGATGGATATTATTGCTGAAAAAGCTGGTGATGATTCTGATGCAGCTTTTGCAATGATACAACAACTTCCAAATATCTTATTAGCTTTTGATAAAGCTGTTGAAAAAGGATATATTACATTTGTTAGTGGTGATCATAGTGGTGGTGGAAGTACTCCTCCTTCTCAATCTTCATCATCAACAGCTCCATCAACTGCAGCAACAAATGTATCAGCACTACCTGCACCAGTAGCAACAACAACAACTCATAGCCCACAATCATTATCAACATCACCACCACCACCACCAACAGTAGCTTCAGTGATAAAAAGTGAAACTCCTCAATCATCATCAGAATTAACACCACCACCAGAAAAAGTACAAAAAATTATCTATGATAAAGTAATATATGTACCAACATGGATTTTTAAGAAATGGAATGTTACTTCATTGGATACTGATTTTACTATTAAAGATCTTGAATTTCGTCCATATCCAAAAGCATGGTTTAAACAAGAGCAGCAACATTGGAAGAAAGAGACTCAACTTGCTTTAATAGTTCATAATGAATGGCAATCATCAAAGATTACAGAAATTGCAACAAAGATTTCTGAATGTGTGGATTCTTTCAAAATTATTATTCAATCAAATCGAAAAGATGCAACAGAATTTTGTCAAAATCTTTTCACACTTGGTATTAAAGTTGCAATTTGTTCAACAGCAAATGAATGTGAACGAGCTCTTCAATCAATAGAACCTGGATTACCTAAAACTCGAATACCTGTTAATGCAATACCGCTTAGAGATATCAATACTCAACGACCACCATTCAGAAGTCGTCCACCACGTTATTTTTTAACGCCTCAAAATGGACGTGGTAATCCATCAGCTTCTTATAGAAATGTTGGACATCCTCAAGCAAGAAATTTTATTACTCCATTGTCTTACAGAAATACTACTCCATCACCATCATTTTCAAGTTCACTTACTCCAACAACATCTCTTGGTTCTGCATTTATTTATCCACCACAATCTTATTATTATCAAGATGGTAGCAACAGCAGCAGCTACAATTATCATCCGTCTTATTATCATAATGATTAATTTATAAGTTTGTTTGTTTTTAATTCTTTTTTTATAAATGTTACTTTGTTTTTGGTAAAAATTTACTCGTTTTTTGGTATTGTTTGAGGGAAACAAGTGTGATTGGGATGGACAGCTTACAAATGTTAAATGTATTCATTTCTCTTTTTCCAACTTTTTTTTATTTACACTTTTTACTTGAATTTGTAGGAATCGACCTTGAGTGTACATCTATCAAATGGTTACGGTAGATAAGTTTGAGATTGATGATATTTGATCATATGTTTTACAGTATGATTTTGATTTTATGTTTACTGGTGATTGCGGTAACTCTGTTATAATGTAGAATTGGAATGTTAGAAATTTTATACAAAGATGAATATGCATGTGTTTATTATTCATCATCGGTAGCATTCTTTGAATTCTTTTTTGCTTACAAATTCCTTTGCTTTCATAATTTCCCATTATTTTTTAACACATTTTTTGCGGTTTTTATTGTTGCTCCTTTTTACAACCTCTCTTTTCCTTTTGCAAGAGTGGAACATCTCTTTTTTGATAGCTAAAAAATAATGATGTAAAACCAAATGTTGTTTTTTTTTGATTGCATGACTCATTCATTGATAGACGTTCTCGAAAGCTGAAGAAAGAAGATGGGTTGGTACTAAATGATGCTTTGCTTTTTTGGTTTATGAAAAAAAGAAGAAAACTGAGAGGGAATGGTTAACAATTGTTCATGTGCATGACAGAAGGAGGAGGAGTCTTGCGGTTATAAAACCTTCGATTATTCTAATGGCTTCTAGAATTCGTAAAAAAATATTGATATTAGATTTGCTTTTCTTTGATAGGTATCATTCAATAGAAAAAATGAGGTTGGAAATCGTACGATTTTTTCCTTCTTTGGTTGGAAAAAAATAAAGTGTTATGCTTGAATAGCTTGAATGATGCTTTTTTTAAACTTGTGTCATAACGCCTATATGCCTTTTATCCATTGTTCGTTTGCATAAATTCTTTAAATATGCTCCATTTTAAATTTAAAAGTGTTCATTTTTGCCCCCAAAAACGACAAATTTTTGCTTTTACGTGGCTCATAAGACTTTTTTGTGGTATACTGTAATTCGCTAATTTTTTCAACATCCCGTTTACTTGGAACTCTAATTTTAGTTCCTTCCGTCCTTTAACCATGTCAAGTGAACAACAACAAAACCTCGACCATCATGCCAATCAAGGCAATCCTAATAATGAAGCTCATAAGGCAGCCGGTGACAATACCTCCAATCAACAAAATCCTACCAATGATGCCCATCAACCTGGAAAAGATACCCAAATGACCCAAGGTGATAAAGATCATCACGCCAATCAAGGCAATCCCACCAGTGAAGCTCATAAAGATGCTCAAGATAACACTGCTAATCAAGGCAATCCTGGTAGTGATGCTCATCAAGCCGGCCAAGATAACAAAGCTGAACAAGAAAAGTCAAAATAAATAAACTTTTGTTGTATGATTGTTGGCAAATGCTGTTTTCTTTTTCATATGTTAAGCTTTTGTAATTCAGTTACTTAAAGTAATTTAATTTTTTCTATAATTTTATTGAACATTTGTAAGCCAACAAATAAACTTGTTATGTTATAGTTTTAAAAGCAAAAAATTAAAAGGTAGCATTCTCAGGATGAAAATAATTAATAAAAGATATTGTAGCTTTTCTCGATGGCTTTGGTAGGAATAAAAAGTTGAAAGCCCGTGAAATAAATTTTCGATAAGGTTTTACAAAATACAGTAAACACAGTGAATCAAATGTAACATGAAGGGTTGTTAATGGAAACGCAAAATTCGCTATCCAAGAACCATGTCGAAATTCAAATAAAAATGTTACAATTATTATAATAACTGGAACTGCTGCAAATAATGTTGCACCTAAGACTTGTGTTAACAGTGCTCTGAAATAGTGTTGGTGAAATGTTTGAAAGGATATTGTAGCTTTTATACCGATGCAACATTTTGTGTAATAAAAAAGTTTCTTTTGAAACTCTTTTTTCAATTTTTTTAAGTCGATAAATAAATGCAACATTAAAAAGTATTAACAAAAATCCATCACAAATTATCCATGTAACAAATGCTGATTGTAATGCGTAAAGCCAGCCATTAGTTAGTTGTGGATGAATGCCGATTGTTATTGGTAGATACTCGTATAGTTGTTTTAAAGCAGGGATATCAGCTTCAAAATAGCGTTGAAGATCATCAGGATTTCGAGAAACAAAATAAAGTGGCACTGAAAAATTTTGTCATCAAAAATTGAGATTACTGTAGTTGGAAAGATATTTAGACAAAAAAAAGGTGCTTTAATTTTTCAGCTGCCATTAAAACATGAGGTTTTTGAGTGCAAGTAATTATAAACTCTTAATAGTCACTTTCAACAGCATTCAAAACAGGTGTTTTTGAAAAAGAAGTTAACAAATTAAGGACTTTTTTAAACAGAAATCATAACTTTGAAAGGAATTACATTTTTCTTACCATTTGTTGAAGCAATAACAAATGCAAACAATAAAGCTATCCCCAAGTTTGTAATCTTCTTCGATCCATAAGATGATGAAGAGAATACTGCTGTAACTCGATAACTAAATGAAAGCATAAATGCAAAAATTCCACCAGCAACAACAAATATCAAAATTCCAACAATTCCAAAGAACCATTCTCTTTTTAACGGAAAATGACTGTAAGAGCTTATCATCGGAAGTGGCCATATCAACACTGGGTTTATAATAAATATCACAAAATCATATAAAATATTAAACGTCATCTGCGCAAATACCGTATACCGAAATTTCCCCATTTTTGTTGTAGATTTTTTGAGAACAATGTAACTTGTAAGAAAATAGATGAAAACTGACGCGATAAAAACAAAATCTGTAAAAATTCGAAGCCAATACTGTAGCTCAACATGGTAGATTTCTTCAAGCTTTAAGTCTTTGAATTTTTCTAAACTTGAAAAACTCATTTGAGATCACTGCTACTTGAAAAGGAAAGCAACAAACTTCAAATGAATTTTTGAAAGGACTTTGCTTTTCTTTGAAAAGTTGCTTAGGAAAGTGTTAAAGCACCTGCAGGTGCAGCAGCTGTAAATGGCAATTTGGAAACAAGTTAAGTTGATATTCGTTTCCAAAGCTAATCAAGTAAATTACATTTTTCTAGAAAAGATAAATAAAAGTAACTGAGTTTTTAACGATCTAATTTGTGTAAAATGCTTTATTGTGTTAGAGTAACTTTCATGATTTAAGGATACTGTAGCCAACGTCATTTAAAAAACGGACAAAACATTTATTGAAAAATTTGCAAAAAAAAACAGCTGACATGTTCTTGTTTGAGATGAGAGCAAAAATGACGTCACTTTATTGACAGCTTCTTTATTCAATGAATTTTTTCTGAACAGCAGCAAGATCTCTAAAATTGATCTATCACCAGTCGTTTGTTACGTTCAACAACAAAAAATTGGATGAAAAAAAAACAAACGTTGGATAAAACCGCAGCAATCTTTTTTTGCCGTCGTTGTTAGCGGTGTATTTTTTTTTATCAAACGTCTAAGATTGTGCAGGTGTTGGAATATTCAACACGGATCTACATGTATTTACTCAAATTGCAGTGAAAAACAATCAAATATATTTGCAGAATATGTAAATTTCAACAATGGCTTCACGTCAAACAATGACTAAAATTCATTCATCTTTTTTTTGCAATATAGCAACAGCAAAAATTCATTCCAAAATTCTTTAATTTTACAATGATGCGTCCCCGACTTGTTTCTGCCGAAACAGTTGTAACTGAACATTCATCTTTTGAAGAATCATATACTTTTAGCAGCAGCAATAATGATGAAGCAGGAATAGATGAAAAATCATTAAAAGAACGGATTCGTGAACTTGAAACTGAACTAAATGAAATTGAATCTGAAACAAAAGAAGAAGAACGAGCTAATCGAAAGCTTACTGCTATTGTTAATGATGTAAGTTGGTTTTTTGTTTGTGCTAATATCACAACTTGGAGAAGATGCTACGGTATCTATATCAACTTGTGGCACTTTTTGAATATATAATAATGTGTTGTTTTTTAGCTAACTGTTGCAAATAAAGAAACTAAACAAGCATTAGATGCTGCATTAAGTTGGCCAAATACTTTGATAAGTAATAGCGAAAAATGGTTAGCTATTTGGGAATCTGAATTGGGAAAGGTTTGTTTACTTTAACAAGATTTGATAATGGATCTAATACATTGTTATAGAAAGCTAATAATAATCGATCTGCAAAAACTGCTGAAAATGCTATCCTTACTGCATCTGTTACAAAACAAGTTGAATATGCTCGTGAATGGATTGCACGATTTCGTGAAAGAAAAATTCATTATGAAACTACTGCAAATCGAATTTGTGAACAAATGAAGGTAAGAGCTATTTTTGGAAAGGGATTTGAAAATGGAGTTAGAGCTTCTCGAAGGATAAAGAAAGTAAACGAATGTTGAGGATTCTGTGAGCAAAAAATTATAAAAAGAACAATTTTTGGTCTACGGAAATAGAAGCTAAAAGAATAAAAGACATTGAAATTTTGTAAGCAAAAAATAGTTTAACATCGCTGCTCTGTGGCTACGGTAGCTTCTATTGTTTGGAATTTTCGTTGCGAGATTAGCCTATTTTTTACAAACACTTTTTTTACTCGGTTTGAAAGCTTACTTTTTTCCTCCTTTTTTTACCACAACTACTTTAATTTTTATCATATCTTTTTTTAGGATGATTGTGCAATATTTGAATATGATATTCATGAATTACGTCGTGATCTATGTGATTGGGAAAAGCGTGCTGCATTTAATCGTGCACGAACAAAGGAAATGCTTGAAGAAAAGCAATCATTAGATCATATCGTTGATGAAAAGAAGATGCTTGTAAATGAAATTAAAGTAAGTTTAGAAATTTCTTCCTTCTTTCTTGGTGGGGGTGTGGTCTTTGCTCTGCCCATTTTTATACATGTCATGATGGAATGGGAAAGAGCAAAGATGATTGATTTCCTCCTCCTGCTGCTGTTATTTTAACCCACTTTATTTTATCTATGTTTCTTTTTTAGAATGATATCAATGAATTTGAGCGTGAATTGTTAGCAATCTCATATACACTTGATCAAATTGCTTTACAATAATGTCATTTCTCTCATGTTGATGTGATGCTGCTCTTGCTTGATTTTGTTTTAATGTTTTGAGAATATGTACAAGAAGAAGGATGTTTTTAGTTTCGGAAGAAAAAAAGAAAATTGTCTTTCGTTGTTTTAATGATGAATTTTTCTTTTTTTTGTAAATCGATTGTGTTTTTGCTAAAAAAATTATGTATTATAAAAATGCTTTTGTTTCTTGCTGTATTTTTAGTAGTTGGTTTTTATTCCACTTGCTTTTACTTTTTTTATCGTTGACATTTTGTTAATATCCGTGATTTAAAACACCTTTAGCGTGTATAACCTTTTTTGTCACCATCTTCCCTTTGTCTTGCACTATGTCTATCTTTGTATGTGGTCGTTGTTGTCTGCGCATCTGCCCCATTTTTTGGTTGCTTCCTTCCTTGCTTGCCTCTGGATGTGCGTCATCGACACAGAGTTTTTTCAACAGCAGCTTTTTTTCTTTACTGCACTATTAATTTCTTTCATTCACTTGCTTTTTTCCTTTTCACCACTTTTTCTAGCAGTTTTAAACCACGCTTTACTTGCTTGCGGATGGATGCGTTCTTGTTGTCGTTCTGCTGCTATTTTTTGCAATTGGATTAAAACTTTTTTCTCTCATATTTCACGGAAAAACACTTGTGCGTTTTTAACCATCCATTTTAGCGGAAAGATATTTTTTAGAAAAACTATTATTATTACTGCAGATTTGGCATTGTTTTTGGTCATAAAAGACCTGCTTGGTTCTTTTCTCTTTTGTCTCTCTCTCACTTCATTCTTAGACACTTTAGTGCTAATTTTTTTTACTGCTGCAGCAACAAAAACGAACGGTCTTCATCTCATAAAAAAGACTCCTTTGTTTATTCAAATTTCTTTTTGTCTTTTAAGTGTTGCCTTTGCACTTTTCTGATAAAAAAAGAAGATTACTTTATCAGAAAGTTGTTCGTCTCTTTTAGAAACATCGAAGATAAAATGTATGAACAAGAACAACAATATTTGATCTCTTCTTCAAGAATTGAACGACATCAAAAATCGTCGTCATCAAATGGTACAATCTATATTGGAAATCCTGTAATTGTTGAAACACATCCACGAATTGTCTTTCATTTTGAAGTACCGTATCGAATTGTACAAAAACAGACTAAAACACGATGCGTGATTGCTATTCGAGCTTGCACTTCATCTTTTGATCCACATGCTCCACCAATTTTGGCGATTAAAGATAATGTGACGAATTTTACTCCACAATTTGATACAACTTCTGCATCGTATAATGAGCTGCTGAATGTTGGTGATGAAATTTATGTTTTAAAATATCAATCTGCTACTTTAAATGAACCACGATCAACAGAGAGAATTGCAGATTATGGTGAAAATGGTTCAATGTTTTTACAACCTCATGGTACTGTATTGCTAGCAAAGAAAAATTCATCGCTACCAAAATTTCGTGAACTTGGTTTTATTACAAAAGTTAAAAGCAATGGATTGCTTGCAGAAGTTTTTATGACTGATACAAAAACGCTTGGAGAAAAGCTAATTCCTCCAAGATGTTGGGCTGCATTTCCACCAGAGTAAGTTTTTGGTTTATTGATTTGGAGAGAGCATGCTTGGAAAATCTACCGTAATTTAGTTTTTCAATCTGTTTTTGAGACTTGTGTTTGTCACATTCCACAGATATGAAAATGCTCCCCTACATTTGTAATAGAAAAAGCAGAGAAGCTATAGACCAAGTTTGTAGAAAATATAGCTTCTCCAAAAAATCGTATGTCCATACTTTTTTTTGCCGTGAAAAAAGAGCCCTGTAAGATTATCCCCAAAAAATTTGAGCGACTGTTTTTCTGACATCTTTTTAGTCTGTCAATCATCAGAAGAATTTAAATCAAAAAGATGTACTTGAAAATCTTATCTCTTCCTTTTTTAGGCTCTTAAAACCCGGTACTCGAATCTGCTTGGATTATGTAATTTTACCATCTGGTACACGATTAAGTGGACAACATGATCTTGTAATTGTTCCACAATCATTGGTGACTTTTGAACCATATCAATCAATTCTTCTTGCAACAGAAATGTATCTTCCAATTAAACTTTCACTTGCTAGTACTCCAACATGTGATACTCTATCACAATATTTTCTTTCATCAGTTGCATTTGTTGAAAGTATTTATCGTGATGATATGCTTGAAGCTGTTAAAGCATCAGAACTTTTATGGAATTTATCTAAGCCAAAACATGCACAAATTGTTTATCAGTCATCGACAGGTATTGAAATGAATGGTGGATTTCGTCGAAATTATAAAAATAGTCTTTTTCGAAATGGTTCAATTGCAATTTTGAAACGAATTGATGGGCTTACGGGTGCTGAATCAACTCCAGTCTATATTAGAATTATGAAGGCAATCTATGAAGAACATGAAACAAAGATATGCTTTGTTGTGGATGCAACATATTTACAAAGAACATGGAATCTCGAGGAATTGGAAGATTTACGTAATGCAACATACAAAATTGAACCAACAGATTTGCTATGTCATTTACGAGCTTTTAATGCTAAACTTGCAGCAGATAAACATTACATTCTTTCAAGGCTGAAAGATTCTCCAACAAAACATCGAATCTTAGCAGCATTTCTTCCAATTCCAAATAAATATGTTGAAATGAATGATCATATTCGATATATTCCACCTGCATCTGTTGAAGCGAATATGGATCGTGACATAGAATTGGGTGCTTTAACATGTGCACAAAAAACTGCTATCACGCTTATGTATAATTCTGAAGAAATTGTGGTTGTAAATGGTGGCTGTAAAATGGGTAAAACTGAAACAATGGCATTTGCAATTCCTGGAATTTTACAAGAAATTATTGATCCAAATTCTTATCGAAAATGTTTAGCTCTTGTAAGCTCTTCTCCAACTTTACCTGTGGTGCTTAAGAAGATTGAACAAATTAAAAGATATCAAGATTTGGTTGGAGATGGAGGTATTCGAGTGCTAAATTTGATTAGTCTTGAGTCAACAGCCAAGGGATCGTTTTCGTATATTGTTGATTTGTTGCTTAATGATCCCGCTTATGGTTTAAATAATGATGAAAAAGAATTGCTACAAAAAGCAAAATGGAGTTTTCATGCTAAACTTGTTCCACAATATCATGGTAATCATCATGGTCCTGCAGTGGTTGCTGATGGAAATGGTCTTAATGTAAGTTTTTGTAATTCAAAAAATAAACAAGGGTTACTGTAACTTTACCATTTTAGGGAAGTCTCGAATATATCGATGGAAGTAGTGAAGATGATGAAACATCATCTGATGATGATGAAGATAGTGGTGAAGAGGAAAGTGATGATGCAAATGATTCTGGAAGTTCTTTTGAAGAGGTTGAACTTGCAGATGTTGATGATGACTTGATAACTTCAACAGAGCTCATCACTCTTCAAGCTGCCCTCAACATTATTTATAATCGATATTTTCCAAATTTTGTTATTGCTTCTAACGATACACTTATATCTCTTCTGCCATCGCTTGGGGAACATATTACTAATCTTGCAGTTGATGAAGCTGGACGTTCTTCTTGCCTTGATATCATTGCAATAGTTACAGAATGTCGAAAGCTTGAACAACTGGTTTTAACTGGTGATACCGAGCAATATCCATCACATCGTCGTCTACAAAGAAATGATCTACCAAAATGTTTTGATAATGTTATGAAAAGAATTAATCTTCGAGCAAAAAATATCAGTGTTGTGCCTCTGAACAAAACCTTTAATCTTAATCCAGAACTTGCGACAATTATGAGAATGTTGTTTTATCCTTCTCGACCTATTACATCACTGTTACAACGAAAACCTCTTGCTTCTACGGTATTTGGTAATCCGCTAGTTCCTTTGATGTTTGCTGAAATGGATGGTAATGATATTCGATCTTTTCCTACAACAAGATATAATCCTCAACATACTTATGCTGCAATGAATGCTGTACGAAGAGTTTTAGAAGTTGATAATAGCTTAAAGATTACTGTACTTTGCTATTATGAAGGACAAATAATTCATATTCGAAAAGCTTTACGTCGGTATAGACTTGATAAAATGGTTGAAGTTTCATCAGTTGATTCATATTATGGTAAAACAACAGATGTGGCAATTGTTGTAACAACTCGAAATTTGGATGAACGAAAACATCCACGACGATATGCACCTGTATTCAAAGATGGAAAGCTATATTTGCAACGGATTCCTGTTCCAATCAATGAAGTTGAAGAACTTGGTGATGATTCTTGTAAGTTTTATTTTTCATAAATATATTTAATTTCTTTTTTCTTTCCTTGCTTTTCTAATGGAGTACTGTATCTTGTTTGCCTTTTCAGGTTATTACAATTTTGTCTTTGATGAACAACGTTTATTAACAGCAGTTTCTCGAGCTGAAAAAGCAACCTTCATTATTGGATCTGCAGAATTGTTACGTGAAAATGAAAAATGGAATCGACTATTGAATATTGCAATGAAAGAATCAAATTTTGTTAAAGAACCTCCACAACCAGCTGAAACTGTTGCAATTACAAAACTAACTGGTAAACGTAAAATTGTTGCTCCACCTCCTGTTGAAGTATCTCCTGAGAATGTGCCTGCAGCAAAACGTCGAAGAATTGTTATACAAGTACCTAATCAAGCAGCAGAAGAAGGAAATGAATTTATTGAGAATGGTGGTAATCAACAACAGAGCATTCAAATGAAAAGATTACGTAATCGGCAAAGAAAACAACGTCAAAGGACAAATCGTCGAAATGCGCAGCAACAACATCAAAGCAATCTTATTCAATTACTGTAAGAAAACAAATTTCTGGATGAAAAATAATCTGTTTAATTATTATATTTAATTTACTTTTTGAGTAACTAGTATTACTGTTTGAGTATTGCTTTAACACATTGTTTTAATACTTTAATTGTTAAGTTTTATTTTTATTACAGATATATAAATACTGTACTTGTTAGGGTTATTGTTATTTAGTTATTTGAGAAAGTATGTTGAAGCGATTACGGTGGGATATATTTATGGATGGGATTATATGGTAGTGTGAATTAATATTCATCTTCTGATTGATTTGGTGTATCATCTAAACCAACTTCTTCATAATCTTTTTCAAGGGCAGCTAAATCTTCACGAGCTTTAAAAGTTATTACTGTTATTTTATGCAAATGATTTTTAATAAAAATTTTCTTTACCTTCACTAAATTCTCCTTCTTCCATTCCTTCACCCACATACCAATGAACAAAAGCCCTCTTTGCATACATTAAATCAAATTTATGATCTAGTCGAGCCCAAGCTTCTGCGATTGCAGTTGTGTTTGAGAGCATACAAACAGCTCGCTGAAGTTTTGCTAAATCTCCTCCGGGTACAACTGTTGGGGGTTGATAGTTGATTCCAACCTGTAATAAAAAAACAGTATTATAAATAATAGAATGATGATAAAGTAAATTACTTTGAAACCAGTTGGACACCAATCAACAAATCGAATTGTTCGCTTTGTTTTTATTTGAGCAATTGCAGAATTGACATCTTTGGGAACAACGTCGCCACGAAAAAGCATACAACAAGCCTAAAAACAAAATTTGAATTAATATAGTTATATAATTGTTTGAAATGCTACCATATACTTTCCATTTCGAGGATCACATTTAACCATTTGTGCACCAGGTTCAAAGCATTGTTGAGTAATTTCTGCAACACTCATTTGTTCGTGGTAAGCTTTTTCAGCCGAAATAATTGGAGCATAAGTTGTTAAAGGAAAATGAATTCGAGGATATGGAACTAAATTTGTCTGAAAATGGCGGAATTTGTTATTATTATTGTAGATCGCTGGGTTACTGTATCTGCAGTATTTTGAAAATTTTTTAAAATTAAAATTTTGTTTTTGAAATTCCTGTAGTTTTTTTAACAGATATATTAGTATAAATACAGTAACATTGACCTACTTGAAATTCAGTTAAATCAACATTTAAAGCTCCATCAAATCTTAGCGAAGCTGTAATCGATGAAATAACTTGAGCAATTAGACGATTCAAATTTGTATAAGTTGGTCGTGCAAGATCTAAGTTTCGTCGACAAATATCATAGATTGCTTCATTATCTACCATAAAAGAGCAATCAGAATGTTCCAACGTTGTATGAGTTGTTAAAATTGAATTATATGGTTCGACAACAGCTGTGGAAATCTGTGGAGCTGAAACATTTGCATATACGATAGTTTTAGCTATAGCAAAAAATTACCAGGATAAATTGCAAATGCTAGCTTGCTCTTTTTGCCATAATCAATTGAAAGTCTTTCCATTAACAGTGCAGTAAATCCGCTGCCAGTCCCACCACCAAATGAATGAAAAACCAAAAATCCTTGTAACCCTTTGCAATTTTCAGCTAATCGTCGAACACGATCCATGCAAACATCGATAATCTCTTTTCCAATTGTGTAATGCCCTCGGGCATAATTATTTGCAGCATCTTCTTTTCCGGTTAAAAGTTGTTCAGGATGAAAGAGATGCCGATATGTTCCAGTACGGATTTCATCGACCGGAGTTGGCTCAAGATCAATCATAATAGCACGAGGGACATGTTTGCCTGAAGCTGTTTCGGCAAAGAAAGTATTGAAACTATCGTCTTCATAGCCGGCAGAGTCATCCGTGGGCATAGTGCCATCGGGTTGAATCCCTGGAAATTAAAGCGGCAATTTTAATTTTGAAATTTATTTTTGAATAGAGCCCCAAAACAGCTTTTCAAGATTGATTTCAAAGTCAAATTTGTTTGATAATAATCAAAACTAATTGTTTAATATCGAAGCGTCGAAAAAGTTTCAAAGAAAATAATGTTTCAAGGCTTTCTCAACTCTGTTACTGCATCAAACCCAATTAAATCGCTTATATAAAATTTTCTTTCACAAATGTTAGTTTAACAAACGCTCTCTTTAAAAAAGCAATGAAAAAATTGCTTACCATGTTCCAAACAATAAAGTTCCCAGCAAGCATTACCAATTTGCACACCGGCTTGACCGACATGGACTGAAATTACTTCACGCTAAAAATATACATTTCAAAATATTTGAAAAGGGATTAATTAAATTATAAAAAAACTTACAGCTCTAGAATTTGCAACCATCTTTCTTTTTCTGCAATAATATTTTTGATGACCAAAATTTGACACAAACAATTATTTTCCAGAAAAATAAAAAAGTATACGTATGTCTCAGGTTGCTATGGGCAAAAGTCAAAAAAAGATGAAGAAGATACAACTTTTGCCAAAAAAAGAAGATGCTAAACTACCAGAAAAACATACACGATGAATAGATAATTTATGGTTGCTATCCTCCTTCTTTTTTGTTGTTATTGAAAACATTGAATGGTCCAAAATCGCATTTAAATTTTTTTTAAAAAAAGAAGGACATCAAAGTCTTTTGTTGTTTTTGGATGAGAAAAGTGGACAATAGAAATCGGTCAAAAAAGGATTTTTGTCAAATATTTTATTGAAGCTATGACATTCTCATATTTATTAGTATATATCAAACTTTTAAAATTTTCTTAAATATTTTTATCTGATAACTTTAGGACTTAAAAGGAACTTTGCAAATTGGTAGAAAATGACCGTCACATGGATTGTTGTATAATCCATCATATAATAATCTACCACATGCAGATACGTTCGAATTAGGAAATCCAGATTTCCAAAGGATTATAATCCCATTTAGTCTCATCAGACCATTTCCACGTTCTTCCTCCGTCGTTTGAAAATGCACCAGTCCAAAGCCAATTTGCAGCAACAACCACATATGCTAAACATTTAACATCACAATAATAGCGACAAAATTTCAAATTCACTCACATTGCAAAAAATGAAGCTCCTCATAACTATGAATTGATACTAAATGCCCTCCAGTATATTGACAGAGTCCCTCCGCATCTGTCCAATTATTTATTCCCCAATAATTACTACCATAACATGAATGTGTGGGCTCAAAATACGTGAAACCACCAGAGCAATTAGCGTAAACAGGATACGCTGTTTGTGTGGTTTTTGCTTGAGTTGTCGTAGTGGCACTTGTAGTTTCAAATACAGTTTTATCAACTCTACACACATATGGCTTTGTTTTAAAGCAATCATCGCTTTTCCAGAATCCATCAGCAGCGGATAAAGTTGCACATTTTGCAGTTGCATTTTGTGGTCCTCCAGGTGCCCAATTAGAAAAATCTAAATTTGTTCCATCCATCCAAGTCCAATTTCCAGGAGACACTAAATTTGTTAAACCGATCCAAAAATCTGCTACTGTTGAGTCACGAAAATATATCTGTCCTTTTTCTAAAAACAAATTGTTTTTTTTACCTAAAAAATATATTTCCGCCACAAAAACATACGAGCAAGCAATGCGTTAGTAAATCCATCATGTATCGAAGTTAAATTTCCGCCAAATTCTTTAAAGCAATTTGATTCTGCTTCAGCAAAACCTGTTGATACATTTTGAAAGAAAAAACAATTTGTTTGCCATTCATAACTTCCTTCTGGGCAAGAAGCTTCTATTACAGTTACAAATATAAGACAAACAATCAATATATTGAACATCTTTTTTTGTTGAACAACAATAAAAAATGAGAATAATTTTAAAACATTGGAAAAAGCTTATACCTCAAAAAAAAGATAAGAAAGTTTAATGCTTTCTACATAACTTGAACTATAATAAAATACATTTTTTAGCGAAAAATTATCAGTTTTTTTACCAAAAATGTGAGTATTCAAACATTTGTTTCAAAACAAACGCTGTAAACGAAAAATTACAATTTAGGAGTTATCGCAATCTTTGAAACATACTGTATGTTACATGTTACATACACAAACAATCTGCATCAGTGACATAACTTTTATGTAAAAAATTACTCCGTTTTGTATTTATACAGTATACTTGGATTTTATAAATCAACAGAAAATATAAAAATCAACAACAAACAAAAACAATTTAAAAAATTTTTTATTCTTTCATTTGATTCATTTTCTTTTAACCTTAATGACTATCATATGCTTTTTTCATCATTTCTACAGTAGCTTTTATACCAATTTGTCTAAAAAATGAATTACAATTACAAAAAATAAACTAAACAAAATAAAACTCACTTTTTCAAACGCTTCTCAATTTCATCTTTAAGTAAAACAACAATTAAAGCATCCGTAACAGCATAAATCTTTTGAAATTGTGTCAATGGTCGGATATGCCATTCACTTTGTTGTTCAGTTTTATCCAAGCTTAATCCCAAGACAGCTTTTGTTAAAGTTGCTAATCCACAATGACGTGCAGGTTTTTGAAGATAAATTTTAGAACATTTTTCATCTTCAATCATTTCATCGGAAAGTTTTTGAAGGCATAAAACTTTTGCTTTAGTTCTTTGAAAGAAAGCAGGAAGGTATGGAAAAGCATGGCCTAAATACTGAAAATCTGATGTAAAAGCAAATCCAACAAGAGTAATATTTGGATTAAAAAGTAATGCAAAAAAATTTTCCCATTGTTTGCGAGAAAGTTTTTTGAATAATCCTTGAATATCAATTAATGCAGCCCATTCAGTTGTTGCAAGTTGAAGAACCACAGCTCTAAAAAAAGGCATACGATTAGTAATGGAAAAGCTTTTATATAAAGATACAGATACTGTATATGTGATCAACCTCAAATACAATAAAAAGAAAATATGCAACTCACTTATAACGTCTGGCTTCACAATCGATTCCAATTATCTTTGGTTTTGAATTAATCAAATATTTATCAACAAAATTATTAAAGGCTTTTGGAGTTATTACAGTAATAAGTTGATAAGGTTTCTTCCAAAAATGACATGTTTCAATTTGATCTTTATCAACTGGAGTATGAATTCTTTGACGGAGTCTAAAACATAAAAATATTAAATATCAATAAATACAAAATAACTTACGCTTTTCTAAATTGTAAAACAACTGGTTCAAAATGTTCACAATTTTGTAAAAATTTAGGCATCTTTGATGTTGGAAGTTGAAGATATTTAGCCCAACAATATGCATATTTTTGATCATCAGAAATAACATTCAAAAAATCTAATTTGTACTTTTCATCTTTGCTTTTTAAATCTTCCTAAAATATTAATAGCAATTACAGTATTCCACATAAAATTCAAATCTTACCAAAGCATATAATTCAAAGTAATTTCGATCAAGGAAAGCACACATATTTTTGATTTTTTGTACAGTAAGAATTTGACATGCATAAAATTTATGTTTTTCAATATCAACTTTAAAAGTTTTTGAGAATTTATCAATTATTTCTGGAACCATTTCTATAGTAACATGTTTGATGAATGTCTTTTCCATATCACTTTGTAGTTGATTATTTTCAGCTCGACGTAAACAATCATCAAGAAGTCGTAAGCAACGAAATCGATCATCTGTACAAGGCATAAATTGTGTAAAAGGTTGTACACTTTCAAAGAGAATTGAATTATAAAAAATCTGAAAAGAAGTAATGAATAAAAGCTACAGTAATACAAAAACATACTTTTTCAAATTCTTCTTCCTTGAGTTTAATAAGATCAAAAGCTGTAATCCATCGGAGTCCATTAACAAAGGTATCCTTTTCATTAAGCAATTTTCGAATACCTGCTTCCAACAAAGCTTTTCTAACATCATTTTCAGGATTTTTAAGAGAAAAAAGTTGATCAAGAGCTAAAGTACATTTAGCAGGAGGTCTATTCGATGCTGCTTCAAAACATTTTTCCTGAAATCATTACCTTTTGTTGACACATAATAATAAAAAGACCAAATAACTATAAAGACAAACCCATGCATTAATCCATAAATCGTCAGAAACTTCAGTTGAGATAGCTTCTTTAACAAATTCTTTATCATCTTTGTCATTTAAACATCTCTCAAATCTTTTATAAATAATATGTACAGTAGTCAATAAATCATCATCAGATGTAGCATCTTCATAAACTTTTAAAATTTTTTTCATTGTTGCTCTTCTTAATGGATTAATTAAAGAAGGTACATGTTTGTCATCTTCATCTGGATCATTGCTTCTAATTTTAAGTTTTTCAAGATCAAGACCAAAAATATGAATCCATTCATTTCCTTTATTGACTGTTTTTTCTTTTGATAAAAATTTTTGAATGCTGCTGTAAACCATTAAACATCTTTTCTTTGTTTCAGGTTTGCAAATATGAAATAAGACATCAAGAGAAGTTTTGCAATCTTTAATATCCAAAGATAGAATAATTTGGAAGCACTTATCCTAAAAAGCATATTGTAATTATATAGTAACCTAGTGCTGGGAAAAGTGAGGTAACAATAAACATACCCATAGTTTATCCACAACATATCCATTTTTAATTTCATCAATAATAGCGTTATCTTTTCCCTTCAAAAATGCTTCAAATTCAAAGAGAATATTTCGAATGGCAGGTAATAGATCGACATCACCCCAGAAAAGCATACCATTAACTTTGACAATTAACTCCATTGTAGCTCCTCTTAATGAATCATTTGAACAACTATTGTAAAAATCTGCAACACATTTTGGATCAAATGAACCATCTACAATATCGTCTTGGATCAGTACAAAAGTAGGTCCAACAAGTCGTTGCGATGATAAATAATCTTTTTCATTTGCTGCTACAGTTGAAGATGCCATCGTTTTCTTTGCTGCAATTACACTTTCGTAATTCAGTAATTTCTGTAAAGCACAAAAAGCAGTTGTAGATGATGATGCCATTGTTTGCTTTGTACGTGCACCATGAAGTGTACAGTCAAGATTAAATGTTTGAATCCATTCTTCAGCATTTTCACGTTCAGGCAAATTTTTAATTCTTGTATAAAGCGATTCTTTTAAATCATCAGAATCTGGTTTACGAAGATGAAAAAGAAAATCAAGAGCAAATTCACATGTTTTAATATCTTGTTGAAAAGCAAAAGTAATACAACTCTTCTAAAACATCATCTTGTTATAATTGAATTAAAGCATGAATCAATTTACCCATAATTCCTTTGAGATTGTTTGATTAAAAACATCTTTAACAAATTCTTCATCTTTTTTCTTCAAGTAAGTATCCAATCCAGCAAGAATTTGTTGAATACAGTAATTACTTTTATCTTTTGAGCATATTTGAGTAATCTTACCAATCAGTTTTATTGTTGCTGCTCTTAATGTTTCTTTTGGACATTTTTCATAGAAATCAGCAATGCATTTTGGTATTTCATTCAATGAATTTTTGTCATAGAAATCACGAATTTGAAAAGCAGTAACGTCAACAAGCTCCTTCCGTAATGAAACACTTTTGCTTTCGAGATCTTTTTGCATCATTTATAGAAATCTAGAAAATATATAATAAACAAAACAGATTTAAACACGTAAAAAATAAGTTTCAGATTTAATGTTATAGAAGAGTAACTGTAAAACTACGAAGGCAAACGAGAAATTAAAAAAAGCAACGCTAAACGCTAGTTGTTTTTTTCGCAGACGCTGCAAATTCGCGCCCATTTTATTTTTGAAAAAGATAGCAAGAAAAAACAAGAGTAAAAAAAAGAAGTGAAGTCTTTCGCGAAGGGAAACGAAAACATTGCATGCTAAAAAACAAAGAAATAGAAAACTAGGTCAAGCGTCAAACGCTTCTGATTGTGCGCGTGGTTTTGCACATTACTGTAAGGGTTGTGCGATATATCGAAATTTAAATTTCTTGTTTCTATCTTATTCACACATGGGCAAGTGGTAAGAATCGGTAGGAAATTCCTACATTATGTGGCGCGTGGCGCAGGGAAAAACGCTATGTGGCGCAAGAATATGCCATTTTCAACAGGTAGCCACATGTTCTGCAAAATTACGTGGCGCAGTAGACGAAATTTTTTGACATATAGCTATACAAGGCAAAAAATAGATGGCGCAAAAAAATTTTCTTGTTCCTACTATCTTGCCCACGTGTGATCTTATTCTTCATTGCAAATCTAAAGCAACACTGTCAAAATTTTGTCAAATTGGTACTTTATCATTTCACAAATAAAGAAGTATTTTATAATGCAGTTATAACAGTGAAACAACGAAAATGATTTTGTAGTTTGACACATAATTAATTAAAAAATGTTTAAATATCGTGTTAAAATTATGTGTATATTACAGTAACGACGTAAATGTAATTTTTGTAATTGCAATGATCTATAATGCTTTTGTTTTTTTAAAACAAAAATAAGCGCAACATTTATTTCTAAATTTTTGTTTGCACCTGCCAAAATTGTTGTCCTTTCAGAGAATTTTATAGCTTTTGTTTCTGATTTTTAATTTTATGAAAAAAAAATTAAACTATTTCTATGCTCATTTTCTCAATTTTGTTTCAATTCAAAAAATTATATTACTGGTCCACTGCTGTTTTTTATTATTCAAAAAGTGAAAAATGGAAGCAAAAAATTACGAAATTTTTAAAAAAATTGGCAAAGGATCTTTTGCAGAAGTATTTCTAGCAAAACATCTTCCATCAAATACTCCAGTTGCGTTGAAAAAAATTAATGTAAGTTTTTTCTTAATTTCTGAAAAATCAGGGATTTAAAGCGGCTTTGTATAACATTTTGGCCTTTGATTTTAAAATAAATAATTATGTTTTCAGATGAGACAACTGGATGAAGAAGAAACAAAGAATTGTATCAATGAAGTTCAACTGTTAAAAAAAATTTCAAGTAAAAATGTTATAATGTGTTATGGAGCATTTCGAGAAGAATTCGATATTTATATTGCTCTTGAATTTGCTGATATGGGTGATTTGAGTCATTTAATTGAAGTAAGTTTTATTTGAAGGGATTTGAATTTTGGAATAACGTTTTATGTTTCAGAGTCAACGTCGAAATGGTCGATTATTTTCAGAAAGAAGTATATGGTTTTATTTTCATCAAATTTGTAATGGTTTACAAGATTTACATGATAAAAGAATTTTACATCGAGGTAAGGGTTTTAAAAAGCTAATATAATAAACGTGTGCGTATGAAAGTAGCATACGATATCTTCTGCTACCTGCAGCTGAAATTTAATCATACAAGGATATATTAAATTCCTTTTTTTGTAGTGATATATCCCTTTATGCAAAATATACTGTAACTCTAATCTGTTCTTATTTTCAGATCTAAAACCCGCAAATATTTTCATTAATTCAAAAGGAGATGCAAAACTTGGTGATCTTGGCCTCTCTCGAAGCTTTAGCCTAAAAACTCAATTTGCAAAAACTGCTGTTGGAACAGAATATTATCTTGCACCAGAACGAAATAAATTTGGTGGATATTCTTTTAAATCTGATATTTGGTCATTGGGTTGTATCTTATATGAACTTTGTACTTTTCGATCTCCATTTAATGGTGAACAACAAAATGTTTATGCTCTTCATAAACGTATTGATGAATGCAAATTTCCTCCGATTCCATCAAATCTTTATTCACGAAAAGTATGTTTATTTTTTTAACTTTTGCTTTATAATTTTAATATGTTTAAATTTCAGCTTCAATTTTTTATTACATCATGCTTGGCTGTCAAATCTGAAGCTCGTCCAGATGCTCGACAAGCAAACTATGCTGCTTTTAAAATGTATGAAAGAGTTGAATATCTTCGTCAACAATATAAAAAAAGTTTATTATTAAAATCTAAGAAAATGTAAAGTAACTTGTTTTATTGTTTTTTTCTGTTTTTTTTTTGTTGAAATTATGTTTTTTTAAATTTTATTGATTGTCGAAATCAAATAAATTCTTATTGGACAAATTTGGTTGTGTTTCAAAAATGTAAAAAACAAGTAAGCTATACAACGGGGAACAATAATAATTTAATCAAGGAAAACATAAGTTTTTTTTACTTCAATATTGTTATAGAATGATAACTTGATCGATATATATTGGGATAACGAGTTTTTAAATTTGCTTCAAATGCATCTCGATCTCCACTTGAAACATCGAAATTAAAAGAACAAAGATAAGTTTTGCCATTGCTCTAAAAATAGTAAAACAGTTATTTAACAAATTTTAAAAAATTCGTTTACGTTAATGAAATCACAAAAATGTGTAAAATTAAAATTTGATGGTAAAAATGAAATATTGAAAAATTGTAGTTTTTTAAAGTTGGGAAGGTTGACGATATTCGCGGCTGTATCTTGAGTATAAAAGGATTCTATATCGGTCGAAATATTGCTGAAATATAATGATATTTTAATTATTTTTGTCCACACAAGTCTCTAGCTGTTTTGTAAACAAAAAATTTTTACCAATGAATATCTTTTACATTAGGAAAAAGTTCAATTATATTTTCAAATGGCACTATTTTGCCATTGCCATCTTCTACGATTGAATATTTAAAGAAAAATTCTTTAACAGTTTTTGAAGCCGTCAACATGTTTAATTCATTAAATAATAAATTTTGATCTCTTATATTAAGTCGAAATAAACTTATAAAAGAAACTTTTTCCAATATTTGATTAATATTATAATTTTCTGTGAGATATAATTGTCCTACTAGCCAAATTTTTCGTGAAACTTTGTCAAAATTGAATCCAACTTTAACAGAATGATAATTCCTACTTAAAGATAACCACGGAAGCAAAAAATATTGATTTTTTGATAAAAAATATTTGCATGATGTTAGAAGTTTCTGATATCCAACAGCTGAGGAACGGGATTTGAAGGCATATGAAATTACATCACGTGGAAATGAAAAGCACTGTCGATGAATATTTTCGATGATATAGGTTTTAGTTTTTAGTTGATCCAAAATATTCATTTTTTGCACATACACTGGCAAACAAAAAAATAAATGACAATGTCCAAAAAGAAGGAAAGTTTGTTTTATTGATTTCAATAGTGCAAAACAATAATCTTCATTGTGGTATGCCAATGAAAAGTTTTCTTACTTTATTCTTGGATTTGTTCCAAAAGAGTGACTGTTTTGGTCAAAGTTGAGAGAGAGATTATTTTACAAAAACAATATTGCATGTACTTGTTTCTAGCAAAAAGCTAAGAAATCTGTTAAGTAATGTATTTTTTATATTTTTTTTGTTGAAATTGTATGTTTTTAATTTTATTGATTGTCAAATTCAAATAAATTCATCATCAAATATTAAAATATAAAAAAAACATGGAAATCTGTTGATAGCATGCTCTTTTCACTTTATTGAACAAATTGATTGTGAACTTGGTCGAGATACATTTCCATTTGGAAATAATGTTTTTAAAGCTGCTTCAAATGTGTTTCGATTTTCTTTTGAAACTGAGTAATCAAAAAAACAAAAATAATGCCTTCCGTTTTTCTACAAATTAGAACTTTTTCCCTCATTAAAAATAAACTTGCATACTTTAATAAATTGACAGAAATCTGTTAAATTAAAAGTTGATGGTAGAAATGAAAGATTAAAATGTTCCAACTTTTTAAAACATTGAAGTTTGGCGATGTTTTCTGATGTATTTTGGGTGTAGAATCGCTCCATATCGGATAAAATTCTGCTAAAATTATTTAAAAATTTATTGTCAGATAATTCAATGATTTTTAAAAATTTAAAAAATTCATGTAATGTTGCATTCAATAAACGCTCAACTGAATTATTAGAATCACACATTATTGTCCATGGAAGAATTCATTGGCAATTTTTATATTGATTGATGATTTCACTGTTGAATTTCCCACAAAACTTTAAAAACAATTTAGCCTCTGAATCTTGGTAGCAGATGTCAACAAAAAATTACAAGACAACATCCACTTCATGCAAATGAATATATCCCAAGAAAACGTCAATATGTTGAACTTGATGATTCACCTTCAACCTCTTCAGCAGCAAAAAGGAGCCGTGATAATGAACCAGAAGAGGGAGAACTTAGTGATAATGATGAAGTTGCTAATTTGAAGCCAAGTCAACCTGTTGCAGCTGCATCGCAAAGCCGTCGACGTCTTCGTAATCGTGTAGAAGATTATTCAACTACCGCACCTTCATTGCGTCCTGTAGCTCCTGCTGTTTCTTCCAATATTGTATCAATGCCAGATGAACATCCTTTCCGGTAAGAGAAAAAATATATGAATGTTTTATAACTTACTTTTTAGGAATTATATTCGTGATCATGAAGTAATGCCAATTCCAATTTACTGGAATGAACATCCTTTTGAATTAAAAAGCTGCAAGAAGCTAAAAATGCTGAAAAATGTTCTTCATGTAATGTTGCATTCAATAAACGCTCAACTGAATTATTAGAATCACACATTATTGTCCATGGAAGAATTCATTGGCAATTTTTATATTGATTGATGATTTCACTGTTGAATTTCCCACAAAACTTTAAAAACAATTTAGCCTCTGAATCTTGGTAGCAGATGTCAACAAAAAATTACAAGACAACATCCACTTCATGCAAATGAATATATCCCAAGAAAACGTCAATATGTTGAACTTGATGATTCACCTTCAACCTCTTCAGCAGCAAAAAGGAGCCGTGATAATGAACCAGAAGAGGGAGAACTTAGTGATAATGATGAAGTTGCTAATTTGAAGCCAAGTCAACCTGTTGCAGCTGCATCGCAAAGCCGTCGACGTCTTCGTAATCGTGTAGAAGATTATTCAACTACCGCACCTTCATTGCGTCCTGTAGCTCCTGCTGTTTCTTCCAATATTGTATCAATGCCAGATGAACATCCTTTCCGGTAAGAGAAAAAATATATGAATGTTTTATAACTTACTTTTTAGGAATTATATTCGTGATCATGAAGTAATGCCAATTCCAATTTACTGGAATGAACATCCTTTTGAATTAAAAAGCTGCAAGAAGCTAAAAATGCTGAAAAATGTTCTTCATGTAATGTTGCATTCAATAAACGCTCAACTGAATTATTAGAATCACACATTATTGTCCATGGAAGAATTCATTGGCAATTTTTATATTGATTGATGATTTCACTGTTGAATTTCCCACAAAACTTTAAAAACAATTTAGCCTCTGAATCTTGGTAGCAGATGTCAACAAAAAATTACAAGACAACATCCACTTCATGCAAATGAATATATCCCAAGAAAACGTCAATATGTTGAACTTGATGATTCACCTTCAACCTCTTCAGCAGCAAAAAGGAGCCGTGATAATGAACCAGAAGAGGGAGAACTTAGTGATAATGATGAAGTTGCTAATTTGAAGCCAAGTCAACCTGTTGCAGCTGCATCGCAAAGCCGTCGACGTCTTCGTAATCGTGTAGAAGATTATTCAACTACCGCACCTTCATTGCGTCCTGTAGCTCCTGCTGTTTCTTCCAATATTGTATCAATGCCAGATGAACATCCTTTCCGGTAAGAGAAAAAATATATGAATGTTTTATAACTTACTTTTTAGGAATTATATTCGTGATCATGAAGTAATGCCAATTCCAATTTACTGGAATGAACATCCTTTTGAATTAAAAAGCTGCAAGAAGCTAAAAATGCTGAAAAATGTTCTTCATGTAATGTTGCATTCAATAAACGCTCAACTGAATTATTAGAATCACACATTATTGTCCATGGAAGAATTCATTGGCAATTTTTATATTGATTGATGATTTCACTGTTGAATTTCCCACAAAACTTTAAAAACAATTTAGCCTCTGAATCTTGGTAGCAGATGTCAACAAAAAATTACAAGACAACATCCACTTCATGCAAATGAATATATCCCAAGAAAACGTCAATATGTTGAACTTGATGATTCACCTTCAACCTCTTCAGCAGCAAAAAGGAGCCGTGATAATGAACCAGAAGAGGGAGAACTTAGTGATAATGATGAAGTTGCTAATTTGAAGCCAAGTCAACCTGTTGCAGCTGCATCGCAAAGCCGTCGACGTCTTCGTAATCGTGTAGAAGATTATTCAACTACCGCACCTTCATTGCGTCCTGTAGCTCCTGCTGTTTCTTCCAATATTGTATCAATGCCAGATGAACATCCTTTCCGGTAAGAGAAAAAATATATGAATGTTTTATAACTTACTTTTTAGGAATTATATTCGTGATCATGAAGTAATGCCAATTCCAATTTACTGGAATGAACATCCTTTTGAATTAAAAAGCTGCAAGAAGCTAAAAATGCTGAAAAATGTTCTTCATGTAATGTTGCATTCAATAAACGCTCAACTGAATTATTAGAATCACACATTATTGTCCATGGAAGAATTCATTGGCAATTTTTATATTGATTGATGATTTCACTGTTGAATTTCCCACAAAACTTTAAAAACAATTTAGCCTCTGAATCTTGGTAGCAGATGTCAACAAAAAATTACAAGACAACATCCACTTCATGCAAATGAATATATCCCAAGAAAACGTCAATATGTTGAACTTGATGATTCACCTTCAACCTCTTCAGCAGCAAAAAGGAGCCGTGATAATGAACCAGAAGAGGGAGAACTTAGTGATAATGATGAAGTTGCTAATTTGAAGCCAAGTCAACCTGTTGCAGCTGCATCGCAAAGCCGTCGACGTCTTCGTAATCGTGTAGAAGATTATTCAACTACCGCACCTTCATTGCGTCCTGTAGCTCCTGCTGTTTCTTCCAATATTGTATCAATGCCAGATGAACATCCTTTCCGGTAAGAGAAAAAATATATGAATGTTTTATAACTTACTTTTTAGGAATTATATTCGTGATCATGAAGTAATGCCAATTCCAATTTACTGGAATGAACATCCTTTTGAATTAAAAAGCTGCAAGAAGCTAAAAATGCTGAAAAATGTTCTTCATGTAATGTTGCATTCAATAAACGCTCAACTGAATTATTAGAATCACACATTATTGTCCATGGAAGAATTCATTGGCAATTTTTATATTGATTGATGATTTCACTGTTGAATTTCCCACAAAACTTTAAAAACAATTTAGCCTCTGAATCTTGGTAGCAGATGTCAACAAAGTGTTAAAAATATTTTTTTTAAATTCCCTATAAAATTTTGATATGTAAAGTATATCCGTAGATAAAAATGAAGAAAAAAAATTTTGGGCTTCTGAATCCGTCGATTCAGATGTCTGATAAATGTGAAAATATTTTTTCTGAATTCTCCATATTCGATTACCCTATAATGCAAGCTAAAAACATACAAAACAACGAAATAAATTTTTCGAGAATCTGAATCCGAGGATTCAGAAGGCACCAGAATCTTAAAAATCAAAAATTCAGATTCTCCATCATCGATTTAGTATATATGTTTTTTAATTTAAAGGTTCATAAGCTTTCCCGTGAACCATATAAACCTTTAACTGACGGTTCGCACGGTTCGCATGGCTCGTATTCTGAATCTGAGGATTCTGAATGTGCCAGAATCTTAAAAACCTGAAAATCATATTCTCCATAGTCGATTTAGTACATATGTTTTTTAATTTAAAGGTTTGTAAGCTTTTCCGTGAATCTGGTTCGCATGGTTCGCACGGTTCGCATGGTTCGCACGGTTCGCATTTTACAAATAGCCTTTCGAACGGCACAATCGTTTCATTATCATATGTTACTGTTACATACTTGAAGAAAAATTTCTTAACAGTTTTAGACACTGTTAGCTTTGCGAATTCATCAAATGATAAATTTTGATTTTTGATATCAAGATGAGATACACTAATGTAAGTGAATTTATCCAGCTCTTGCTTTAATTCATAATTTTCCTTAAGATAAAAGCGTTCAATAAGCAAGATATTACGTGTGATCTTCTCAAAATAAAAACGAAATTGGGCGTAATGAGGCGTTCCATTTAACGATAAGCACGGAATTAAAAAACATTGATTTTTTAATAGAAAATACTTGCATGACATTAGAAGTTTCTGATAGCCAAAAACTGAGGTACGGGATTTGAAGGCATAAGAAATAACGTCACGTGGAAGTGAAAAACATTCTTGATGAATATTTTCGATGACATAAGTTTTATTTTCTATTTGATCCAAAATATTCATTTTTTGCACTGACAAATAAGAAAGAAAGAAAATGAACATGTGCCAAAAAAGAGTAGATTGATTTCATTGATTTTAACACCGCAAATCAAACCCATGGTTACTCAAGAGGTTCCAAGTACCATTGTTGTCTGGAAAGAGGTGCGAAAGAAGGAAAGCTTTTAGGGGAAAAAAGGACCACAGCGCTTTGCCAGAAAAAAAGGAAAGACTAAACTACAAAAATATTTATTATTTTTTTTCAAAAATTTCAAAAAAGAATAACACAAAAAAATATATTTTGAACATTAAAAAATAATAAACAGCAAAAAAATTAAATCAGGAATAATAGTAATAATAATTTAAGGCATTCTTGGTCGAACCTCTTGAGTAGTAATCCGCAAAACCATTTCATTTCCATTGAGGTATGCAAAGGAATTTCTCCTTTATTGTTAGACTTGGTCCAAAAAAGCGATCGTCTTGGCCAAAGTCAAGAGAGAAAAAAAAACTTTATTTTACAAAAACAATATTGAAAAAAATTGCATGTACATGCATCCTAGTATTGTTTTTAACAAAATACAATGAAATGCAATAAGAAGGTTTATTGTATTAAAACAAGTACAATGCAAAAATCACATAATAACACTCAACAAATTTAATAAAAAAAACAATTTATTTCGATAAAGTAACTGTACGGCAGTATGACAACTTGGCCGAGATACTTTGCTTTAGGAAACAATGCTTTCAAGGTTCCTTCATCAATGTCCCGGTATTCTTCAGAAACATCAGAAATAAGTGAAAATGAATAAGTTTTACCATTTTTCTAAAATCATAAAAAGTTATTATTGAACTTGCATGTCGAACATCAAAAATGACTATCTTTAGGTGCTGTGGGATTCGTAAACAACGAATTTATAACCTTCAAACTTCTTTTTTTCGATGTGATACATAAAATGCTTCAATAATCTGACAAAAAGAAAGTTTTTGTGATGGAAAAATAAAAAGTTTTTATTGAACTTGCATGTCGAACATCAAAAATGTCTATCTTTAGGTGCTGTGGAATTCGTAAATAACGATTTAAGTTCATCCAAACTTCTTTTTTTCGATGTGATACATAAAATGCTCCAATAATCTGACAAAAAGAAAGTCTTTGTGATGGAAAAATAAAAAGTTTTTATTGAACTTGCATGTCGAACATCAAAAATGTCTATCTTTTTTTGATTCAGTATTTTCTTTTGTTTTTGGTGGCATTTGAGGTGAAAAAAGAATATTTTGATCCATTTGAATATCATCTTCTTCACATGCAGGAGCAAGCGGTGTTGGTTTTTCATTTTGCATATTTGAAATAATGTCATGAAGGCGGCAAATTTGTTCATCTTTTTCTTTTAGTACTGCTTGAAATTGATTTTCTTTTTCATTCAAATACTCCCATAGTCTGTCATCCTTTTCTTTTAATTGAGCTTGAATAAGATCATCTTTCTGTTGAAGTTGTGCAATTTTCTCACCAAGTTCCTTCTTTAGTTGATTGAATAAATCCATCATGTTGTTGGAATGTTGTTTTTTAGTTTGATTCATAGAACGATTGGTTGAAGGAATATTTTGGTAACTATTTTGAGCATAAGGAATATTTTGAGAAGCAGCAGCAAAAGATTTGTACCTTGATTCGAGCATTGCATCACTTTGTTGTATTTTAGCATTACTTTCTTGTCGTTGTTTTTCAGAATGTGCAAGAAAAGCATCCATATATTGACGTTGTTGAGTTGGATTCATTCGAGCATATTCATCAGCGCTAGCCATTTTAAAATTCATTTTTGAAAATAATATTTATAAATTTCATAAATTGATTGATTTGAAAAATAAATAAATAAATATTTTCTTTTTTTGCAGAGCAAAAAATTTGGATCACCCGCACAGAACGAGAAAAAGGTTGCAATTGAAAAGGTTGCAATTGAAAGGTTGCAATTGATAGACATTTTTTTGCTCCTGCATGTGAAGAAGATGATATTCAAATGGATCAAAATATTCTTTTTTCACCTCAAATGCCACCAAAAACAAAAGAAAATACTGAATCATCTGTTGTCGTCACAAATATTCCAGAAACTATGATTGCAGATGATGCTAAAACAATATTGACTGATATTCAAATAATGGAAACATTAATTCAAAATATTGATCAAAATGCTAAAATTGTATCTGTCAAAAGAATGGGAAAAAAAGACTCTTCGAAAAATCGTCCAATTCAAGTGTCTTTTAAAACCAAAAATGAAAAGAATGCTGTTCTTAAAAATGCTCCAGAATATATTAAATCTCAACAGAAATTGAAAGAATGGAAAGTATTCGTGAACAATTATGAATCTCCTGATGCTCATAAAATCCAAGTGAAACTTACCAAAAAGAAAGATCAACTTTACAAAGCTCGTGGAGGAAATACATCAATCAAATATTTTATTAAAGAAAAACAAATTTTTGTGCATGATACATCTGCAAATGAAACCAAACCTGTTGAATGTGATGAAAATATTGAAGCTGCTCAATTCTATAAAAGAAATCAAACATGTTCTCTAAAAGAAACTAAAAATAATTTATCTTCTTAATTGTTAGGTATTATTGTTTTCTATTGTATTTTTTTCTTTTTTGTACTTTTAAATTGTATAACTATCCAC
Source organism: Panagrolaimus sp. LJ2400 (assembly GCA_024447215.1). Lineage (NCBI taxonomy): Eukaryota > Metazoa > Nematoda > Chromadorea > Rhabditida > Panagrolaimidae > Panagrolaimus > Panagrolaimus sp. LJ2400. The sequence continues at coordinate 1,263,736 of JAMRYA010000018.1, read as the reverse complement.
CTGGTCTAGGCCACGGGGGAATATTCTTTATGAATAAATATATATAAGAGGTATGCAAAGGAATTTCTCCTTTATTGTTAGACTTGGTCCAAAAAAGCGATCGTCTTGGCCAAAGTCAAGAGAGAAAAAAAAACTTTATTTTACAAAAACAATATTGAAAAAAATTGCATGTACATGCATCCTAGTATTGTTTTTAACAAAATACAATGAAATGCAATAAGAAGGTTTATTGTATTAAAACAAGTACAATGCAAAAATCACATAATAACACTCAACAAATTTAATAAAAAAAACAATTTATTTCGATAAAGTAACTGTACGGCAGTATGACAACTTGGCCGAGATACTTTGCTTTAGGAAACAATGCTTTCAAGGTTCCTTCATCAATGTCCCGGTATTCTTCAGAAACATCAGAAATAAGTGAAAATGAATAAGTTTTACCATTTTTCTAAAATCATAAAAAGTTATTATTGAACTTGCATGTCGAACATCAAAAATGACTATCTTTAGGTGCTGTGGGATTCGTAAACAACGAATTTATAACCTTCAAACTTCTTTTTTTCGATGTGATACATAAAATGCTTCAATAATCTGACAAAAAGAAAGTTTTTGTGATGGAAAAATAAAAAGTTTTTATTGAACTTGCATGTCGAACATCAAAAATGTCTATCTTTAGGTGCTGTGGAATTCGTAAATAACGATTTAAGTTCATCCAAACTTCTTTTTTTCGATGTGATACATAAAATGCTCCAATAATCTGACAAAAAGAAAGTCTTTGTGATGGAAAAATAAAAAGTTTTTATTGAACTTGCATGTCGAACATCAAAAATGTCTATCTTTAGGTGCTGTGGAATTCGTAAATAACGATTTAAGTTCATCCAAACTTCTTTTTTTCGATGTGATACATAAAATGCTCCAATAATCTGACAAAAAGAAAGTCTTTGTGATGGAAAAATAAAAAGTTTTTATTGAACTTGCATGTCGAACATCAAAAATGACTATCTTTGGGTGCTGTGGGATTCGTAAACAACGAATTTATAACCTTCAAACTTCTTTTTTTCGATGTGATACATAAAATGCTTCAATAATCTGACAAAAAGAAAGTTTTTGTGATGGAAAAATAAAAAGTTTTTATTGAACTTGCATGTCGAACATCAATAATGACTATCTTTAGGTGCTGTGGGATTCGTAAATAACGAATTTATAACCTTCAAACTTCTTTTTTTCGATGTGATACATAAAATGCTTCAATAATCTGACAAAAAGAAAGTTTTTGTGATGGAAAAATAAAAAGTTTTTATTGAACTTGCATGTCGAACATCAATAATGACTATCTTTGGGTGCTGTGAGATTCGTAAATAACGAATTTATAACCTTCAAACTTCTTTTTTTCGATGTGATACATAAAATGCTTCAATAATCTGACAAAAAGAAAGTTTTTGTGATGCAAAAATAAAAAGTTTTTATTGAACTTCCATGTCGAACATCAAAAATGACTATCTTTGGGTGTTGTGGGATTCGTAAATAACGAATTTATAACCTTCAAACTTCTTTTATTCGATGTGATACATAAAATGCTTCAATAATCTGACAAAAAGAAAGTTTTTGTGATGGAAAAATAAAAAGTTTTTATTGAACTTGCATGTCGAACATCAATAATGACTATTTTTAGGTGCTGTGGGATTCGTAAATAACGAATTTATAACCTTCAGACTTCTTTTATTCGATGTGATACATAAAATGCTCCAATAATCTGACAAAAAGAAAGTTTTTGTGATGGAAAAATAAAAAGTTTTTATTGAACTTGCATGTCGAACATCAAAAATGACTATCTTTAGGTGCTGTGGGATTCGTAAATAACGATTTAAGTTCATTCAAACTTCTTTTTTTCGATGTGATACATAAAATGCTTCAATAATCTGACAAAAAGAAAGTTTTTGTGATGGAAAAATAAAAAGTTTTTATTGAACTTGCATGTCGAACATCAAAAATGACTATCTTTGGGTGCTGTGGGATTCGTAAATAACGAATTTATAACCTTCAAACTTCTTTTATTCGATGTGATACATAAAATGCTTCAATAATCTGACAAAAAGAAAGTTTTTGTGATGGAAAAATAAAAAGTTTTTATTGAACTTGCATGTCGAACATCAATAATGACTATTTTTAGGTGCTGTGGGATTCGTAAATAACGAATTTATAACCTTCAAACTTCTTTTTTTCGATGTGATACATAAAATGCTTCAATAATCTGATAAAAAGAAAGTTTTTGTGACGGAAAAATAAAAAGTTTTTATTGAACTTGCATGTCGAACATCAATAATGACTATCTTTGGGTGCTGTGGGATTCGTAAATAACGAATTTATAACCTTCAAACTTCTTTTTTTCGATGTGATACATAAAATGCTTCAATAATCTGACATAAAAAAAGTTTTTGTGATGGAAAAATAAAAAGTTTTTATTGAACTTGCATGTCGAACATCAATAATGACTATCTTTGGGTGCTGTGGGATTCGTAAATAACGAATTTATAACCTTCAAACTTCTTTTTTTCGATGTGATACATAAAATGCTTCAATAATCTGACATAAAAAAAGTTTTTGTGATGGAAAAATAAAAAGTTTTTATTGAACTTGCATGTCGAACATCAATAATGACTATCTTTGGGTGCTGTGGGATTCGTAAATAACGATTTAAGTTCATTCAAACTTCTTTTTTTCGATGTGATACATAAAATGCTCCAATAATCTGACAAAAAAAAGTCTTTGTGATGGAAAAATAAAAAGTTTTTATTGAACTTGCATGTCGAACATCAAAAATGTCTATCTTTAGGTGCTGTGGGATTCGTAAATAACGATTTAAGTTCATTCAAACTTCTTTTTTTCGATGTGATACATAAAATGCTTCAATAATCTGACAAAAAGAAAGTTTTTGTGATGGAAAAATAAAAAGTTTTTATTGAACTTGCATGTCGAACATCAAAAATGACTATCTTTAGGTGCTGTGGGATTCGTAAATAACGAATTTATAACCTTCAAACTTCTTTTTTTCGATGTGATACATAAAATGCTTCAATAATCTGACAAAAAGAAAGTCTTTGTGATGGAAAAATAAAAAGTTTTTATTGAACTTGCATGTCGAACATCAAAAATGTCTATCTTTAGGTGCTGTGGGATTCGTAAATAACGATTTAAGTTCATTCAAACTTCTTTTTTTCGATGTGATACATAAAATGCTTCAATAATCTGACAAAAAGAAAGTCTTTGTGATGGAAAAATAAAAAGTTTTTATTGAACTTGCATGTCGAACATCAAAAATGTCTATCTTTAGGTGCTGTGGGATTCGTAAATAACGATTTAAGTTCATTCAAACTTCTTTTTTTCGATGTGATACATAAAATGCTTCAATAATCTGACAAAAAGAAAGTTTTTGTGATGGAAAAATAAAATGTTTTTATTGAACTTGCATGTCGAACATCAAAAATGACTATCTTTAGGTGCTGTGGGATTCGTAAATAACGAATTTATAACCTTCAAACTTCTTTTTTTCGATGTGATACATAAAATGCTTCAATAATCTGACAAAAAGAAAGTTTTTGTGATGGAAAAATAAAAAGTTTTTATTGAACTTGCATGTCGAACATCAAAAATGACTATCTTTAGGTGCTGTGGGATTCGTAAATAACGAATTTATAACCTTCAAACTTCTTTTTTTCGATGTGATACATAAAATGCTTCAATAATCTGACAAAAAGAAAGTTTTTGTGATGGAAAAATAAAAAGTTTTTATTGAACTTGCATGTCGAACATCAAAAATGACTATCTTTAGGTGCTGTGGGATTCGTAAATAACGAATTTATAACCTTCAAACTTCTTTTTTTCGATGTGATACATAAAATGCTTCAATAATATGATAAAAAGAAAGATTTCGTGACGGAAAAATAAAAAGTTTTTATTGAACTTGCATGTCGAACATCAAAAATGTCTATCTTTAGGTGCTGTGGGATTCGTAAATAACGATTTAAGTTCATTCAAACTTCTTTTTTTCGATGTGATGCATAAAATGCTTCAATAATCTGACAAAAAGAAAGATTTCGTGACGGAAAAATAAAAAGTTTTGATTGAACTTGCATGTCGAACATCAAAAATGTCTATCTTTAGGTGCTGTGGGATTCGTAAATAACGATTTAAGTTCATTCAAACTTCTTTTTTTCGATGTGATACATAAAATGCTTCAATAATATGATAAAAAGAAAGATTTCGTGACGGAAAAATAAAAAGTTTTGATTGAACTTGCATGTCGAACATCAAAAATGTCTATCTTTAGGTGCTGTGGGATTCGTAAATAACGATTTAAGTTCATTCAGACTTCTTTTTTTCGATGAGATACATAAAATGCTTCAATAATCTGACAAAAAGAAAGATTTCGTGACGGAAAAATAAAAAGTTTTGATTGAACTTGCATGTCGAACATCAAAAATGTCTATCTTTAGGTGCTGTGGGATTCGTAAATAACGATTTAAGTTCATTCAAACTTCTTTTTTTCGATGTGATACATAAAATGCTTCAATAATCTGATAAAAAGAAAGATTTCGTGACGGAAAAATAAAAAGTTTTGATTGAACTTGCATGTCGAACATCAAAAATGTCTATCTTTAGGTGCTGTGGGATTCGTAAATAACGATTTAAGTTCATTCAGACTTCTTTTTTTCGATGAGATACATAAAATGCTGCAATAATCTGACAAAAAGAAAGTTTTTGTGATGGAAAAATAAAAAGTTTTTATTGAACTTGCATGTCGAACATCAATAATGACTATCTTTGGGTGCTGTGGGATTCATAAATAACGATTTAAGTTCATTCAGACTTCTTTTTTTCGATGAGATACATAAAATGCTTCAATAATCTGACAAAAAGAAAGTTTTTGTGATGGAAAAATAAAAAGTTTTTATTGAACTTGCATGTCGAACATCAATAATGACTATCTTTGGGTGCTGTGGGATTCATAAATAACGATTTAAGTTCATTCAGACTTCTTTTTTTCGATGAGATACATAAAATGCTTCAATAATCTGACAAAAAGAAAGTTTTTGTGATGGAAAAATAAAAAGTTTTGATTGAACTTGCATGTCGAACATCAAAAATGTCTATCTTTAGGTGCTGTGGGATTCGTAAATAACGATTTAAGTTCATTCAGACTTCTTTTTTTCGATGAGATACATAAAATGCTGCAATAATCTGACAAAAAGAAAGTTTTTGTGATGGAAAAATAAAAAGTTTTTATTGAACTTGCATGTCGAACATCAATAATGACTATCTTTGGGTGCTGTGGGATTCATAAATAACGATTTAAGTTCATTCAGACTTCTTTTTTTCGATGAGATACATAAAATGCTTCAATAATCTGACAAAAAGAAAGTTTTTGTGATGGAAAAATAAAAAGTTTTTATTGAACTTGCATGTCGAACATCAATAATGACTATCTTTGGGTGCTGTGGGATTCATAAATAACGATTTAAGTTCATTCAGACTTCTTTTTTTCGATGAGATACATAAAATGCTTCAATAATCTGACAAAAAGAAAGTTTTTGTGATGGAAAAATAAAAAGTTTTTATTGAACTTGCATGTCGAACATCAATAATGACTATCTTTGGGTGCTGTGGGATTCATAAATAACGATTTAAGTTCATTCAGACTTCTTTTTTTCGATGAGATACATAAAATGCTTCAATAATCTGACAAAAAGAAAGTTTTTGTGATGGAAAAATAAAAAGTTTTTATTGAACTTGCATGTCGAACATCAATAATGACTATCTTTGGGTGCTGTGGGATTCATAAATAACGATTTAAGTTCATTCAGACTTCTTTTTTTCGATGAGATACATAAAATGCTTCAATAATCTGACAAAAAGAAAGTTTTTGTGATGGAAAAATAAAAAGTTTTTATTGAACTTGCATGTCGAACATCAATAATGTCTATCTTTAGGTGCTGTGGGATTCGTAAATAACGATTTAAGTTCATTCAGACTTCTTTTTTTCGATGAGATACATAAAATGCTTCAATAATCTGACAAAAAGAAAGTTTTTGTGATGGAAAAATAAAAAGTTTTTATTGAACTTGCATGTCGAACATCAATAATGACTATCTTTGGGTGCTGTGGGATTCATAAATAACGATTTAAGTTCATTCAGACTTCTTTTTTTCGATGAGATACATAAAATGCTTCAATAATCTGACAAAAAGAAAGATTTCGTGACGGAAAAATAAAAAGTTTTGATTGAACTTGCATGTCGAACATCAATAATGACTATCTTTGGGTGCTGTGGGATTCATAAATAACGATTTAAGTTCATTCAGACTTCTTTTTTTCGATGAGATACATAAAATGCTTCAATAATCTGACAAAAAGAAAGATTTCGTGACGGAAAAATAAAAAGTTTTGATTGAACTTGCATGTCGAACATCAAAAATGTCTATCTTTAGGTGCTGTGGGCCTCGTAAATAACGAATTTATAACCTTTAAACTTCTTTTTTTCGATGAGATACATAGAATGCTTCAATAATCTGACAAAAAGAAAGTTTTTGTGATGGAAAAATAAAAAGTTTTTATTGAACTCGCATGTCGAACATCAAAAATGTCTATCTTTAGGTGCTGTGGGATTCGTAGATAACGAATTTATAACCTTCAGACTTCTTTTATTCGATGTGATACATAAAATGCTGCAATAATCTGACAAAAAGAAAGTTTTTGTGATGGAAAAATAAAAAGTTTTTATTGAACTTGCATGTCGAACATCAATAATGACTATCTTTGGGTGCTGTGGGATTCGTAAATAACGATTTAAGTTCATTCAAATTTCTTTTTTTCGATGTGATACATAAAATGCTTCAATAATCTGACAAAAAGAAAGATTTCGTGACGGAAAAATAAAAAGTTTTGATTGAACTTGCATGTCGAACATCAAAAATGTCTATCTTTAGGTGCTGTGGGATTCGTAAATAACGATTTAAGTTCATTCAAACTTCTTTTTTTCGATGTGATACATAAAATGCTTCAATAATCTGACAAAAAGAAAGATTTCGTGACGGAAAAATAAAAAGTTTTGATTGAACTTGCATGTCGAACATCAAAAATGTCTATCTTTAGGTGCTGTGGGATTCGTAAATAACGAATTTATAACCTTTAAACTTCTTTTTTTCGATGAGATACATAAAATGCTTCAATAATCTGACAAAAAGAAAGTTTTTGTGATGGAAAAATAAAAAGTTTTTATTGAACTCGCATGTCGAACATCAAAAATGTCTATCTTTAGGTGCTGTGGGATTCGTAGATAACGAATTTATAACCTTCAAACTTCTTTTTTTCGATGTGATACATAAAATGCTTCAATAATCTGATAAAAAGAAAGTTTTTGTGATGGAAAAATAAAAAGTTTTTATTGAACTTGCATGTCGAACATCAAAAATGTCTATCTTTAGGTGCTGTGGGCCTCGTAAATAACGAATTTATAACCTTTAAACTTCTTTTTTTCGATGAGATACATAGAATGCTTCAATAATCTGACAAAAAGAAAGTTTTTGTGATGGAAAAATAAAAAGTTTTTATTGAACTCGCATGTCGAACATCAAAAATGTCTATCTTTAGGTGCTGTGGGATTCGTAGATAACGAATTTATAACCTTCAGACTTCTTTTATTCGATGTGATACATAAAATGCTGCAATAATCTGACAAAAAGAAAGTTTTTGTGATGGAAAAATAAAAAGTTTTTATTGAACTTGCATGTCGAACATCAATAATGACTATCTTTGGGTGCTGTGGGATTCGTAAATAACGATTTAAGTTCATTCAAATTTCTTTTTTTCGATGTGATACATAAAATGCTTCAATAATCTGACAAAAAGAAAGTTTTTGTGATGGAAAAATAATAAGTTTTTATTGAACTTGCATGTCGAACATCAATAATGACTATCTTTGGGTGCTGTGGGATTCGTAAATAACGATTTAAGTTCATTCAAACTTCTTTTTTTCGATGTGATACATAAAATGCTTCAATAATCTGACAAAAAGAAAGTTTTTGTGATGGAAAAATAAAAAGTTTTTATTGAACTTGCATGTCGAACATCAAAAATGTCTATCTTTAGGTGCTGTGGGATTCGTAAATAACGAATTTATAACCTTCAAACTTCTTTTTTTCGATGTGATACATAAAATGCTTCAATAATCTGACAAAAAGAAAGTTTTTGTGATGGAAAAATAAAAAGTTTTTATTGAACTTGCATGTCGAACATCAATAATGACTATCTTTGGGTGCTGTGGGATTCGTAAATAACGATTTAAGTTCATTCAAATTTCTTTTTTTCGATGTGATACATAAAATGCTTCAATAATCTGACAAAAAGAAAGTTTTTGTGATGGAAAAATAAAAAGTTTTTATTGAACTTGCATGTCGAACATCAATAATGACTATCTTTGGGTGCTGTGGGATTCGTAAATAACGATTTAAGTTCATTCAAATTTCTTTTTTTCGATGTGATACATAAAATGCTTCAATAATCTGACAAAAAGAAAGTTTTTGTGATGGAAAAATAAAAAGTTTTTATTGAACTTGCATGTCGAACATCAATAATGACTATCTTTGGGTGCTGTGGGATTCGTAAATAACGATTTAAGTTCATTCAAATTTCTTTTTTTCGATGTGATACATAAAATGCTTCAATAATCTGACAAAAAGAAAGTTTTTGTGATGGAAAAATAAATAGTTTTTATTGAACTTGCATGTCGAACATCAATAATGACTATCTTTGGGTGCTGTGGGATTCGTAAATAACGATTTAAGTTCATTCAAACTTCTTTTTTTCGATGTGATACATAAAATGCTTCAATAATCTGACAAAAAGAAAGTTTTTGTGATGGAAAAATAAAAAGTTTTTATTGAACTTGCATGTCGAACATCAAAAATGTCTATCTTTAGGTGCTGTGGGATTCGTAAATAACGATTTAAGTTCATTCAAACTTCTTTTTTTCGATGTGATACATAAAATGCTTCAATAATCTGACAAAAAGAAAGTTTTTGTGATGGAAAAATAAAAAGTTTTTATTGAACTTGCATGTCGAACATCAAAAATGTCTATCTTTAGGTGCTGTGGGATTCGTAAATAACGACTTAAGTTCATTCAAACTTCTTTTTTTCGATGTGATACATAAAATGCTTCAATAATCTGACAAAAAGAAAGTTTTTGTGATGGATAAATAAAATGTTTTTATTGAACTTGCATGTCGAACATCAAAAATGTCTATCTTAAGGTGCTGTGGGATTCGTAAATAACGATTTAAGTTCATTCAAACTTCTTTTTTTCGATGTGATACATAAAATGCTTCAATAATCTGACAAAAAGAAAGATTTCGTGACGGAAAAATAAAAAGTTTTGATTGAACTTGCATGTCGAACATCAAAAATGTCTATCTTTAGGTGCTGTGGGATTCGTAAATAACGATTTAAGTTCATTCAAACTTCTTTTTTTCGATGTGATACATAAAATGCTTCAATAATCTGACAAAAAGAAAGATTTCGTGACGGAAAAATAAAAAGTTTTGATTGAACTTGCATGTCGAACATCAAAAATGTCTATCTTTAGGTGCTGTGGGATTCGTAAATAACGAATTTATAACCTTTAAACTTCTTTTTTTCGATGAGATACATAAAATGCTTCAATAATCTGACAAAAAGAAAGTTTTTGTGATGGAAAAATAAAAAGTTTTTATTGAACTCGCATGTCGAACATCAAAAATGTCTATCTTTAGGTGCTGTGGGATTCGTAGATAACGAATTTATAACCTTCAAACTTCTTTTTTTCGATGTGATACATAAAATGCTTCAATAATCTGATAAAAAGAAAGTTTTTGTGATGGAAAAATAAAAAGTTTTTATTGAACTTGCATGTCGAACATCAAAAATGTCTATCTTTAGGTGCTGTGGGCCTCGTAAATAACGAATTTATAACCTTTAAACTTCTTTTTTTCGATGAGATACATAGAATGCTTCAATAATCTGACAAAAAGAAAGTTTTTGTGATGGAAAAATAAAAAGTTTTTATTGAACTCGCATGTCGAACATCAAAAATGTCTATCTTTAGGTGCTGTGGGATTCGTAGATAACGAATTTATAACCTTCAGACTTCTTTTATTCGATGTGATACATAAAATGCTGCAATAATCTGACAAAAAGAAAGTTTTTGTGATGGAAAAATAAAAAGTTTTTATTGAACTTGCATGTCGAACATCAAAAATGTCTATCTTTAGGTGCTGTGGGATTCGTAAATAACGAATTTATAACCTTCAGACTTCTTTTATTCGATGTGATACATAAAATGCTGCAATAATCTGACAAAAAGAAAGTTTTTGTGATGGAAAAATAAAAAGTTTTTATTGAACTTGCATGTCGAACATCAATAATGACTATCTTTGGGTGCTGTGGGATTCGTAAATAACGATTTAAGTTCATTCAAACTTCTTTTTTTCGATGTGATACATAAAATGCTGCAATAATCTGACAAAAAGAAAGTTTTTGTGATGGAAAAATAAAAAGTTTTTATTGAACTTGCATGTCGAACATCAATAATGACTATCTTTGGGTGCTGTGGGATTCGTAAATAACGATTTAAGTTCATTCAAACTTCTTTTTTTCGATGTGATACATAAAATGCTTCAATAATCTGACAAAAAGAAAGTTTTTGTGATGGAAAAATAAAAAGTTTTTATTGAACTTGCATGTCGAACATCAAAAATGTCTATCTTTAGGTGCTGTGGGATTCGTAAATAACGAATTTATAACCTTCAGACTTCTTTTATTCGATGTGATACATAAAATGCTGCAATAATCTGACAAAAAGAAAGTTTTTGTGATGGAAAAATAAAAAGTTTTTATTGAACTTGCATGTCGAACATCAATAATGACTATCTTTGGGTGCTGTGGGATTCGTAAATAACGATTTAAGTTCATTCAAATTTCTTTTTTTCGATGTGATACATAAAATGCTTCAATAATCTGACAAAAAGAAAGTTTTTGTGATGGAAAAATAATAAGTTTTTATTGAACTTGCATGTCGAACATCAAAAATGTCTATCTTTAGGTGCTGTGGGATTCGTAAATAACGAATTTATAACCTTCAAACTTCTTTTTTTCGATGTGATACATAAAATGCTTCAATAATCTGACAAAAAGAAAGTTTTTGTGATGGAAAAATAAAAAGTTTTTATTGAACTTGCATGTCGAACATCAATAATGACTATCTTTGGGTGCTGTGGGATTCGTAAATAACGATTTAAGTTCATTCAAATTTCTTTTTTTCGATGTGATACATAAAATGCTTCAATAATCTGACAAAAAGAAAGTTTTTGTGATGGAAAAATAAAAAGTTTTTATTGAACTTGCATGTCGAACATCAATAATGACTATCTTTGGGTGCTGTGGGATTCGTAAATAACGATTTAAGTTCATTCAAACTTCTTTTTTTCGATGTGATACATAAAATGCTTCAATAATCTGACAAAAAGAAAGTTTTTGTGATGGAAAAATAAAAAGTTTTTATTGAACTTGCATGTCGAACATCAAAAATGTCTATCTTTAGGTGCTGTGGGATTCGTAAATAACGATTTAAGTTCATTCAAACTTCTTTTTTTCGATGTGATACATAAAATGCTTCAATAATCTGACAAAAAGAAAGTTTTTGTGATGGATAAATAAAATGTTTTTATTGAACTTGCATGTCGAACATCAAAAATGTCTATCTTAAGGTGCTGTGGGATTCGTAAATAACGATTTAAGTTCATTCAAACTTCTTTTTTTCGATGTGATACATAAAATGCTTCAATAATCTGACAAAAAGAAAGTTTTTGTGATGGAAAAATAAAAAGTTTTTATTGAACTTGCATGTCGAACATCAAAAATGTCTATCTTAAGGTGCTGTGGGATTCGTAAATAACGATTTAAGTTCATTCAAACTTCTTTTTTTCGATGTGATACATAAAATGCTTCAATAATCTGACAAAAAGAAAGATTTCGTGACGGAAAAATAAAAAGTTTTGATTGAACTTGCATGTCGAACATCAAAAATGTCTATCTTTAGGTGCTGTGGGATTCGTAAATAACGATTTAAGTTCATTCAAACTTCTTTTTTTCGATGTGATACATAAAATGCTTCAATAATCTGACAAAAAGAAAGATTTCGTGACGGAAAAATAAAAAGTTTTGATTGAACTTGCATGTCGAACATCAAAAATGTCTATCTTTAGGTGCTGTGGGATTCGTAAATAACGAATTTATAACCTTTAAACTTCTTTTTTTCGATGAGATACATAAAATGCTTCAATAATCTGACAAAAAGAAAGTTTTTGTGATGGAAAAATAAAAAGTTTTTATTGAACTCGCATGTCGAACATCAAAAATGTCTATCTTTAGGTGCTGTGGGATTCGTAGATAACGAATTTATAACCTTCAAACTTCTTTTTTTCGATGTGATACATAAAATGCTTCAATAATCTGATAAAAAGAAAGTTTTTGTGATGGAAAAATAAAAAGTTTTTATTGAACTTGCATGTCGAACATCAAAAATGTCTATCTTTAGGTGCTGTGGGATTCGTAAATAACGAATTTATAACCTTCAAACTTCTTTTTTTCGATGTGATACATAAAATGCTTCAATAATCTGACAAAAAGAAAGTTTTTGTGATGGAAAAATAAAAAGTTTTTATTGAACTCGCATGTCGAACATCAAAAATGTCTATCTTTAGGTGCTGTGGGATTCGTAGATAACGAATTTATAACCTTCAAACTTCTTTTTTTCGATGTGATACATAAAATGCTTCAATAATCTGATAAAAAGAAAGTTTTTGTGATGGAAAAATAAAAAGTTTTTATTGAACTTGCATGTCGAACATCAAAAATGTCTATCTTTAGGTGATGTGGGCCTCGTAAATAACGAATTTATAACCTTTAAACTTCTTTTTTTCGATGAGATACATAGAATGCTTCAATAATCTGACAAAAAGAAAGTTTTTGTGATGGAAAAATAAAAAGTTTTTATTGAACTAGCATGTCGAACATCAATAATGACTATCTTTGGGTGCTGTGGGATTCGTAAATAACGATTTAAGTTCATTCAAACTTCTTTTTTTCGATGTGATACATAAAATGCTTCAATAATCTGACAAAAAGAAAGTTTTTGTGATGGAAAAATAAAAAGTTTTTATTGAACTTGCATGTCGAACATCAAAAATGTCTATCTTTAGGTGCTGTGGGATTCGTAAATAACGATTTAAGTTCATTCAAACTTCTTTTTTTCGATGTGATACATAAAATGCTTCAATAATCTGACAAAAAGAAAGTTTTTGTGATGGATAAATAAAATGTTTTTATTGAACTTGCATGTCGAACATCAAAAATGTCTATCTTTAGGTGCTGTGGGATTCGTAAATAACGATTTAAGTTCATTCAAACTTCTTTTTTTCGATGTGATACATAAAATGCTTCAATAATCTGACAAAAAGAAAGTTTTTGTGATGGAAAAATAAAAAGTTTTTATTGAACTTGCATGTCGAACATCAAAAATGTCTATCTTTAGGTGCTGTGGGATTCGTAAATAACGATTTAAGTTCATTCAAACTTCTTTTTTTCGATGTGATACATAAAATGCTTCAATAATCTGACAAAAAGAAAGTTTTTGTGATGGAAAAATAAAATGTTTTTATTGAACTTGCATGTCGAACATCAAAAATGTCTATCTTTAGGTGCTGTGGGATTCGTAAATAACGATTTAAGTTCATTCAAACTTCTTTTTTTCGATGTGATACATAAAATGCTTCAATAATCTGACAAAAAGAAAGTTTTTGTGATGGAAAAATAAAATGTTTTTATTGAACTTGCATGTCGAACATCAAAAATGTCTTTCTTTAGGTGCTGTGGGATTCGTAGATAACGAATTTATAACCTTCAAACTTCTTTTTTTCGATGTGATACATAAAATGCTTCAATAATCTGATAAAAAGAAAGTTTTTGTGATGGAAAAATAAAAAGTTTTTATTGAACTTGCATGTCGAACATCAAAAATGTCTATCTTTAGGTGCTGTGGGCCTCGTAAATAACGAATTTATAACCTTCAAACTTCTTTTTTTCGATGAGATACATAAAATGCTTCAATAATCTGACAAAAAGAAAGTTTTTGTGATGGAAAAATAAAAAGTTTTTATTGAACTTGCATGTCGAACATCAAAAATGTCTATCTTTAGGTGCTGTGGGATTCGTAGATAACGAATTTATAACCTTCAAACTTCTTTTTTTCGATGTGATACATAAAATGCTTCAATAATCTGATAAAAAGAAAGTTTTTGTGATGGAAAAATAAAAAGTTTTTATTGAACTTGCATGTCGAACATCAAAAATGTCTATCTTTAGGTGCTGTGGGCCTCGTAAATAACGAATTTATAACCTTCAAACTTCTTTTTTTCGATGAGATACATAAAATGCTTCAATAATCTGACAAAAAGAAAGTTTTTGTGATGGAAAAATAAAAAGTTTTTATTGAACTTGCATGTCGAACATCAAAAATGTCTATCTTTAGGTGCTGTGGGATTCGTAAATAACGAATTTATAACCTTCAAACTTCTTTTTTTCGATGTGATACATAAAATGCTTCAATAATCTGACAAAAAGAAAGATTTCGTGACGGAAAAATAAAAAGTTTTGATTGAACTTGCATGTCGAACATCAAAAATGTCTATCTTTAGGTGCTGTGGGATTCGTAAATAACGATTTAAGTTCATTCAAACTTCTTTTTTTCGATGTGATACATAAAATGCTTCAATAATCTGACAAAAAGAAAGTTTTTGTGATGGAAAAATAAAGAGTTTTTATTGAACTTGCATGTCGAACATCAAAAATGTCTATCTTTAGGTGCTGTGGGATTCGTAAATAACGATTTAAGTTCATTCAAACTTCTTTTTTTCGATGTGATACATAAAATGCTTCAATAATCTGACAAAAAGAAAGTTTTTGTGATGGAAAAATAAAATGTTTTTATTGAACTTGCATGTCGAACATCAAAAATGTCTATCTTTAGGTGCTGTGGGATTCGTAAATAACGATTTAAGTTCATTCAAACTTCTTTTTTTCGATGTGATACATAAAATGCTTCAATAATCTGACAAAAAGAAAGTTTTTGTGATGGAAAAATAAAAAGTTTTTATTGAACTTGCATGTCGAACATCAAAAATGTCTATCTTTAGGTGCTGTGGGATTCGTAGATAACGAATTTATAACCTTCAAACTTCTTTTTTTCGATGTGATACATAAAATGCTTCAATAATCTGATAAAAAGAAAGTTTTTGTGATGGAAAAATAAAAAGTTTTTATTGAACTTGCATGTCGAACATCAAAAATGTCTATCTTTAGGTGCTGTGGGATTCGTAAATAACGAATTTATAACCTTCAAACTTCTTTTTTTCGATGTGATACATAAAATGCTTCAATAATCTGACAAAAAGAAAGTTTTTGTGATGGAAAAATAAAAAGTTTTTATTGAACTTGCATGTCGAACATCAAAAATGTCTATCTTTAGGTGCTGTGGGATTCGTAAATAACGATTTAAGTTCATTCAAACTTCTGTTTTTCGATGTGATACATAAAATGCTTCAATAATCTGATAAAAAGAAAGTTTTTGTGATGGAAAAATAAAAAGTTTTTATTGAACTTGCATGTCGAACATCAAAAATGTCTATCTTTAGGTGCTGTGGGATTCGTAAATAACGATTTAAGTTCATTCAAACTTCTTTTTTTCGATGTGATACATAAAATGCTTCAATAATCTGACAAAAAGAAAGTTTTTGTGATGGAAAAATAAAAAGTTTTTATTGAACTTGCATGTCGAACATCAAAAATGTCTATCTTTAGGTGCTGTGGGATTCGTAAATAACGATTTAAGTTCATTCAGACTTCTTTTTTTCGATGAGATACATAAAATGCTTCAATAATCTGACAAAAAGAAAGTTTTTGTGATGGAAAAACGAGTAAATCTTGTAAAACAAATGTTTCGCAAAAACCTCCAAAACTAAATTTTGAAAGATGTTGAAAAGGTGGAGGCAATGAAAGCTTTCTTGCAGTTTCAGATGTGAAATATTGACTTGGATTTTGTTGTTGGTAACTAAAAATGATGTTTTTGGCATAGTGTTTTCTTTTTTTTTAAACATATAACGTTCGATAAGAATTTTTTAAAGCAAAAATAAAATTATTAAAAATTTGCAAGGTCATTAGTTAAATAAGAATTAACTTACTATGTCAAGTTTTGAAGTTTCTTAAGCCCTTCAACAATACATTCAAATGGCACAATTTCATCGTTGTAATATCTAACAGTACATTCAATAAACGAAAATATTTGAATACTACCAGTCTCCGTTAGAAGTTTGAATTCATCAAATGAAATGATTTGATTTTCAATTTTTAGCGTACGAAAGCCACATCGATAAAATCTTGGAATCCATGACGACAACAAATCTTGTTGACAATCTTTTTCAACAATTAGCCTAGCAATAAGCCATAGCTTATGATGAGCATTCTGCAATTCCCAATGTTGCATGTATTGCACTGAAGAACGATCATCGACAAAATTAAGCCAATGAATAAAAATATATTTATTTTTTAACAAAAAATATTTGCAACTTTGTAACAGCTTTAAATAAAGTTTAGAGAACTTGGGTAGCTTTGTCAGGTAACGAATAATTGTCCAATGAAATGAAAAATTTTGTTGATAAACTTGTTCAAAAATTAATGAACAAAGTTTCTTTTTTCTCAAGTGAAATGGTAGAACACGCATGGTTTCGATCAAAGTGAAAAAGGATCAATGCAAATTTTTTCCTACGATCGAAAAAAGTTGAAAGAGAGATTGAAAAGAAGAAGGTCATGGGCATATTCCATTATCCGGCCATAATAAATCTCAATTCTTTCGTTCCATTTTTTGTCTCCAATTGGGTTGAAATTTGTTTCACCTGTTTAACAGCGCATTCAAGGTTATTACCAAACTGCAAAAAATAGTAATGCAAACATTCCATAAGCAGATATTGCTTTTTATGGGGCATGCAATATTTCATTGATTTTTATTTTTTTAAGTTTGATTTTTTATTTCGTAATGCATCAATACAAAATGTATGACTGATTGATTCAACGGTTAAGAAATTGTGATGCATTGTGTAAAATAAATTTTTGTGTTATGTGTTAAAAAACGACATTATAACTCAATAAAAATGTATATAAACAAAAAAGGCACTTTAAAAAATAATTTTATAATGTGGTATGTTGTGGCAGTAATTTAATTTAATTATTCACTCATGAAATTTAAAATCTGTAACAAGGAAACATTATATTACTTAATGAAATTGTGTTTAAAAAATCCAAATCATATTAGGGATGAAACACGGGAGAAAAAAAAACCGCCGGCCGTTCTTGTGGCATAAAAATCGACCACCGTGGCGGTTGACGGCAAAAAAATTTTTCATCCCTGAATCATTAGAAGGAGCTCGATGAAGAGTAATTGCCAAATAGGGCTTATACGTTATCTGTTTTGGTCTTCAAATTATAGACACTCGACAGTATTTTATTAGAGATAAATTGTTTTTTTTTATTTTTCTTACGATCATCAGCGTGCCCAAAGTTAATTATGCAAACTACAAAAGTTTCGTCCAGATAAACGATGATTTCTGGAAAGAAGTAATAAATAAACAAATTCATTTATTAGTTTTCTTCTTCTACCGGTTGTTGTGTCAACAATACATATGTATCTATACATATGTTTCTATCATGAAAAGGGAAGTAAAAGTACACGCAGTTAGATACATTTACCGTATACATTCAAAAAAAGAACAAGGAAATGTATTGATATTAAACAAGGAAGTTACAGGTGTAAACTTGTGCTCTCATCCATTTTTACATTTTCGTAAAATTACAACTTTTTGAACGCCCCATTTTTATGACATTTTAAAGTCATTATTGTTAGATTTTCCATTAAGTGGTAAGTACGACAGGTGTATAATACCTATAATTTTGTTATCATAAATTTTAATGAAATAAATAGAATTTCATTAAAATTTATGGTTATAGTGTACTTTACCAAACTCTTAAAACAGACTGAATCATACTTTTTTAAGAATTATTTTAATACTATTTCAAAAATGAAATTGTCTGTTTTATCACTGCTATAAATCGTTCAAACAAAGTCCGCCTTTTATTTCACAAAACTTATAGGAAAAGCGTGTTTTCATTTCAAGAAAAAAAACTGTAGCGTGTTGGAGGTTCGAGTTAGCGTTTTTAGCTACAGTATACCGGGAATAAAAATCTTGATGTAACTAAATGTTGAATAAAAATTTTAGGTAGTTCAAAAAAATGGCGGCGGAACTTGCATATATGATATATTTAGTTCTTGTAGAGAATATCATGATGTTTATAATGCATGTAATAACAATATTTTATCTAACACCAACTTTATTTACAAGCTTTAAAAATCCTGCGTCCTCTGAATATTCTCCTCCTTTTCTTGTTTATCTTTGCATAATTAAACTCTCTGCATTCATCGGATTTGTCAATAGTGGATATATTATTTGTGTTTGGTGGAGTGGTAATAATACAAACTGAAATTTGCATAAATCTTATGTAATACATGTTTTTTAGGAGTTAATAATGGCTTTATCATTTATGTTACAACTGCAGCAACTTTAATGTTTCTTCCGCTTGTTTCAATCACAGTTTTCTTTTTACTTTTTCATCGAATTGTAATTATTACACGACTTTTTTCAAATTTTAATATCTATCGTTGGCTTATGATCCTTACGTTTATTGCACTTATTGCTGTTACTTGTATTACCGTAGCATGGTATACATGGACTTGGACATTAGTAGAACAACCAGGTATGTTTTTTGAAAAATTTTCATTCCCACTTCATTACCATAAGATAAACAAATAAAATCTTATAGTACAGTAACTTTTAAACTTTAGAAACTTTTTAACACCTTTTAATTTTTGCAACAATAAATCATGTTTCGCTGGCATTTCTTTAAACTCCAGTATCCTAAAAATTCTACATATTTTAGCTCCAAATAATTGCTGGTCTGTTAATTGTGTAACACGATTCAATGGAAGCATTTTAACAGTTTGGGCAAAATTAAGTACTGGATTTTTTAATACAATTATTGGTACAATTTTTGTATTCGTCGTTAAAAGAGTAAACAGATCCAAAGGCTTAACAACTGCTGAACAAAATAAACGTAAAAAGGTAAAACTGAAATTTGTTTTAATTAATTTCAAATTTAATCAAATTTGTTCTTTTTCAGTCAAACAATCTTGCATTATTTACGCTATTTTCAGAAATTATGTTTAATTTTATTCCATATTTTTGTGATATTTTTTTGAGATATGTGCCCGTTTTAAACTTTATAAGCTTTTTTTAATACTACCAAATTTTAGACAATCAATTTTTCGTTAACATATTATCTTGGAGTTTACGGAATGGTTTTTGGTGCATTGGATGGTGCATTCGTTTCACTGGTTTACTCAAATGCTTTTCGAAGAAAGAAGAATTTAAAAGTTATTAATTCAAATGGCGCCAAATCTACTGTATCAGCGATTACACCGGCCAACGTAAAAATTACGTCACATAAATAAAAAAAATTCAATTTGAATATTTAAAAAATTTTTTACAATTATCTTTTAAGTGTTTGTTGTAACTTGCTTGTAAATAGTTAAATAAATATTTGAAAATTTTCACAATATTTGTTTATTCAAAAAATTAATACATTACAAAAGAAGATCCCTTATATATTTTTCATTGCTGAATTTTAATTTGATATCTTTATCTTCAACTATTAACAACAGTTGCAAAATCTTTTGTGTAATGTTTATTGGTATTTTGGTTAAAAGAAATTTCAGTAATGCTATAAAAAATTATTGATTTTTGTTACAAGAAATGATTTAGTTTCAATTCAAAAATGTCTTATCGACAACAAATGAAAAATCATAGTCAAATGTTAAGCTTTCAATATTTTTTCACATCTTTCTTGAAAAATTTACAGTAAAATATTACAAAATCTAATAGATCTTTGAATCCTTGAACAAAAAAGTCATGCCTTTTAAAATATACTGTAACTTTTTGAAGGGAGTGTATCATTATTTTACTGACGAATAAGCTGTAATTTTGTGTTCAACAGAAAATTTCATTCCTCTACAATAAAAGTCATATTTTAAGAAAAGAATGTCATTTAAACTGTCAAAAAAATTTCGTTGACAACAATGTTTCATAACAAAAAGTACTTGACCGGTAATCATGGGTAATTAACGTATACTAAAACCTCCCTCATTTTTTAGATCCCAGAAGATCACATAAAATCAATTCGTGGAATAATACAAAGAAAAAATCCAGAAATTGTTGAAGAAATTTTCTTAGAAAAATCACAACTATTTTCTTGTTTAGAAGCTTTAGGATGTCATGGATTAATAAATTGCAGCACAGGAATGGTACAACTAATTGAAGCAGTCTTATATGAAACTATTAAATTACAAGAAAAGATTAAATCTATTCTGTCGAAGATCAAGGAGATGCAGAAACAAAAATTTTGTTAGTTTTAGTTATCCAAGTAAGTGCATTTAACCCTTTAATTTTTAGTGCACAATTCTCCCAGCAAAGCAAGTCATCAACGGCAGTTGAGTTTAAAGCTGTCAGAAATTTATGATCGCCTAAAACAGAATGAAGCAATTGAAACGGTTATTATTGAAATTGTTACAAATCCAAGGGTACGTTTGTTTTATGTTAATTTTAATTGTAAGGTCAAAAAAATTAAATGAAACATTTATGCTAATTTGACTGCAATAAGCTAAAAATAAAAATTTGGGAGAAAGAATAGACATTCTCAAGTCGTATTCCAACTTCTTTTATGAAGTATTTATTAATGCATAAAAGCTCATTCAAGAAAAATCAACAAAGCTCAATAAATTTCATTTTTAAATTGCTTCTTTTTACCGCCATCAAAAAAAGTTGAATGACACATTTAAAGCTGCAAAAAATCAAAGATTTGTTCAACAATGGCCAATTTTTCATTTCTTACATGTCTTTGTGGTATTTCTTACCACACAACTCATTGAGCTATCAACAAAGAGTAAGCTGTTTTTTTTGGCGCCATTGTTGGTGGTCCAACAAAAAAAACAGTTGTCTCAGTTTAGTTTTTTGTTGACAACTGGATTTGTTTTTTTCGATGGATTAAAACAACTTTTTTATAGTCCATTTTTTGGATTACGGTAGTTCTAAAGAATAGCAAAAGTAAAAACAAATCCCGCCAAAAAACAATATTCAGGTGAAAAAATAATTAGTTTCAATCTTATTTGTTTTTTTCTCTCTCGAGTTCTTTTTTCTCTTTGAACTGTCGCTTGCTTTTTCGTTCTCTTTTTTTGACAGCCACATTTGGCACGCTTTCTTTTTTCTTTTAGCTTTTTTTCGGCATTTCTCGAAAAAAACCAGCTACACCGGAAAACATACTAAAAAACGGTAACAGATGGTTGTCGTAGCTTTTTTCTTGATGGAACACGAAAAGGTGATTAAAGCAAAGAGGTAAAAAAATATGCGATAAGAAAGCTGTTTTGAGTTCATCCAGGAAAAAAAAACATGGGGTTTCATGTAAATCTAAAACAGTTTTTTGGAAGCAATTTTTACATAGTAATTTTAACAAACAATTCCCACTTCTTGTTTTCTTTCAACAAATAAACATTTTCAGCTCGAAAGCTTGCTTCGAATTGTTCGAAAACGTGTTTCTGCTGATCGAACACTGATAAATGTTTTTAACTCTTACAACAATACAAAACCAGATGGATTTCAAATATGTGAAGTTAATCCAATTGTTGCAAAACTAATTGTAATCTTCCAAAATGCATACAAACAGTTAACTTCGTTGATTCCAATAAGTGATGATGAAAATAATGGCAATGATGGCAATGATGAGAATGTTGAAGAAAATTGTAATGGTATGATTTATTGAAATATTAAAAAAAGGAAGGACGATATACAAAGAATACTTTTAGATGATACTGTAACAGATGAATCTTTGATGGATAAAGAAGCATTAAGTGAAGGAAGTTCAATTTGTGTGAGTTTTTTTACTTGAAATACTAACCGTAGAGGTCCTCAAGTGACTTCTGAGTGGAGCTCCTCTGTCTTGGCACTTCTATAGTTTGTCCCCCCCCCCCCCCCCCCCCCCCACCTTTTCATTTGTGTTGTGATATGAGATAATTTGCGTAAAAAACATTGAGAATGCACACAAATTTATTTGAAGGGGGCTGGTGGGTAAATGAGCGGTTGTTTTTTGTGGATGGGGAATGAAAATAATTTGTGGGAGGAGGGAGGGGGGCAAACTAAAGAAGTACATCTGTCTTGCCCAAATACTTGTTATAGTAAGGGATAGTTATGGACAAAATATCAGCGGCTGAATTCTCATTCTCTGGATTTAATAGCAAAAATAACTCAAAGTATCCAAAAATAATACATTTATAATATTTGAAAAGTATTTATCAAACAGAATTTTGGACATTTTATAACAAAAATGGATATCGTCTGCTATTTATTAGCTATATTCATATATCTATTAAATCCACAGATTGAGGATTTGGCCGCTGATATTTTGTCAGTAACAATCCAGTATATAACTAATATGAGTATCTGCGCAAAATATGAGGCATTAACTCCCTCTCAATTGGGGACCTCTTGGCGAGCTTAAACCCAATCTAAAATGAATAATATGCAAATTAAATCATTCATATGATAATCTTTCATCTTTTAAACTATGATATTCCTAATTACATCTTATTTACGAGTTATTTATTATTATCTGCAACAATGTTTTTGATCATTTTATATCTATCAATATTTTAGGTATCATCTTCATTTCATGGTCAAGTCAGCAATCATCCACAAGGAATAATTTCAACTAATCCAAGGTAACTTTCTAACATTTCATAGTTTCCATAAATAAAGATGGAGCTCATGATAATGATACTAGTTTAGATGGATAACTTTATCAATTTATTCCTCTCCTGATGAAATTCAACAATTACTTGATCGTTTTACTAATCTTTATTACCATCAAAAAGATGAAATTTTAAAAACTTTAAATGGCTTAAAAGAATTTAAAGGATTGAAAGAATTACAAATAAAAACAATGTTAAGTGTTGTTGTGGTAAGTAGTGAAAAAGGGTTACGGTAGCTGAAATTTTTTGGGTCAAAGTTTAATTATCTTGTCTTAAAAAGATTACTGTAAATTCTTTTTCATTTCAGCTAACATATCGCTCTGTTTTTGATGCCACTCAAGCACAATACAATCAAATTTATAAAACCCTTGAAATGGACAATGACTTCGACGACCTCATGGATTACTCCATCTATCGAATTATGTATCGACAAGCTAAAAATAATCATGGAATTAAGAATGCTAAAGATGTTACAACACAAATCTGGGAAACATTGTTTGATTTTCCATCCCTTAAAACTTGTACTCGCTTTAATCGATTTATTTTGGATTGTGTTGATGTAATATGGGATATTGTAGCAGGAGTGGATGGTCGAATGCCACGGATGAGGTTGGATTATGAATGTGCTGGGATGACATTTGATCCAACGCGGTATATTCGATCATCAGATTCGTGCATGGATTCTGAGGCAATAAAATATTGTATTTGGCCTGGTTTAATTAGCATTCATGATTGTCGATATATGATTAAAGCTATTATGTGTACATAAATATTTTTTAATTGATGTTTAATAAAACGATTTTGCTTCACTTTTATTCTTTGCAATAAATTAAGAAAATAATTTGTCGCTATTTTTTACAAAATGATAAAGCAGAAAATGAAAGAAATAGCACTTGAGAAAATTGTTTGACGTCCAATAAAACAGATTGTGTTATTACAGTATAAATAAGTTTTTATCTGTAAAAAAAGGAAAAAAAAAATTTACACGCATTCCGTGCTAAAAAACTCAGCTATATCAACAGTTTGATTCTATTTTCTTTTAATTAACCACGAAAATTTCGAACTCAACAAAAGCAGTGACATATCAAATTGTTCCTAGGAATCATCTTTTATATTCATTTTTAAAAATATAAATTATTTTTAAACGAAAAAACCAAAGTTACACAAATAATATGAAATTTTATTAACTATGTACAAGAAAAAAAAACATTTTATTGATCATTACAGTAGTCAACGCATTTTCAAATTTTTTTCGTTTTTGGCGTTGCGTTCACTCTGTAAATGATTGAATTGCTATACAAAAAAATTACGTCAAACTTTTTTTGTCTTATCATCTTTTTAATTTAATTAATTAAAAGATGCCAACTGTACATTCTATCTTAAATGAACTTAGAAGAAAGCGAAATATAATCGAAACTCAGCTACAAACAATTCTCGATAATCAAATCAATGAAATTCAAGAAAAATATCCAGTTCTTCAAAATACAAATGCAAATATCGATGATAATGAAGCATTACGAATTTTGCTAGAAATTGATTCTTTTGCAACTTTTAAACGTGATGTTGGTTCACTGCTTGAATCTACAGAATGTTGTACAACTATCGCTGAAAAGGTAATTCAAGTTCGTACACTTATCGAACAAGGTAACTTTGTTGCTGCACATACTGGGTTAGTTGCTGTTAGAATGCCGTAGATGATAATTAATATTTTAACTTTTTAGTTTGTTTGAATTACATGCAGTAAAACAAGGTTTTATTAGTTCTACCAATTATGGTGATGATGTAAGTATATGTGATGCTGCTGATGAACTCGAAGCATACGAGTTCAGCTGTCACCCTTGGATGCCATATTTATGCTTTAACTTAATGCTGTTTTACTTTTTAGTTTGTACAATTACATTTTGGACTTTTAACTCAGCTTGCCCAAGAATTTGCAACTAAAATTCTTAATGAATATGCAAGAAATCTTAATGATGAACCATCAAGAGGGCTGATAATTGCAAGTATCGAAAAACTATTGTTGACTGCTATTTCCAAAAGATTTGAATCTCTTCCTTGCTCTTCTACAAATGATGGATGGTTAAAAACTGCATTAGCAGATACTACAAAACTTATTGATAGTGATTTAACTTTTGCTAGATCAATACTTGGACCACTTTTTCCCGAAGCAATGAATGTATATGATATATATCTAAAACAATATTTTGTTATGTTTACTGAAAAAGTAAACTCCTTTAGTTCATTGACCAGGCTAATTTGTTGTAAATTTTAGCTTAAACTTTTATCTGAAGCTGATCTACGAGATCCTGATGTCCATGTATTGATCACTTGGGGTCATCAAACTGTGTAAGACTTTATATCTATTTGATTTGTCCCATTCATTTTAAAAGCAATACACTGTTTTTAGTGATCGTTTTTTTACCACAGCTCAGTCTCCAGTATCTCAAACTCTTTTTGAAGCAACATTGAATAAGCTGTATTCTACATTCGTTGGAATTGTAAAAGAAAAGCTTTTTGGTTTTCTCCAAAAAGTATATGACTTTGAACAAAAAGTATGTTTGAATTTTGTTTTCTTCTACTGTATGTATATCTTTAGGCCTTGAATGTTGATGAACAATTACCAATTACATATGCTAATAATGAAGAATACTATTCATCACAATTACCTGTTGATTTATACGGTATTTTCAATGAAATTGATAATTGTTTTAATGGAGCTCCGCCACATGTTATTGCAAATGGTATTGGTTCATTGATTGATCAATTCTCAACTTTTACTGTTCGATTAATGAATGATGTCAAGAAAAGTAAAGAAAGATATCTTATAAATCGCAATATTTTTAAATGTTACACAGCAACAACGGTAAGAAAAATAAGTTAAACGTGGAGACCCTAAAGTAATGCCATAGTTGCTATTCCATATATCACCTATATACTTGTCTTGTAATGTAAAAATTGAGAGAAAAATACTAGCAGGAAGAAGTCTATCTGTATCAGCTTTTTGCACTGAAAAGTATGTCAAGTAACAAGCAATGATCATACTGTAGCTGTCATTACTCTTGTTTTAATAGTTTTTTTTGTTACTATTTGAATAACGTTTCTGAAACGTAAGAGTGTCAGAACATTGCTTTGACTATAAATTTGTCTAAAAAATAAATTACCTTGAGCCATGTTGCAGTCATCGTTTGCTACTTGACGTACTGCAAAAGTAGATAAAGAAGTTGAATTCTACTGCTATTGTTTTTCTTGAATATTTTGTACTTGGATAAATATAAACCCATAACCAGGATTTGTTTTTTGAGAGGGTTGTCCTGTGATCTTCTGTTGTGTAATTGCTTTTTGCTGTAAAAGACCAAAGAGAATTCCTTATAGACTTTTCCTTAAAATGGGCTTTGTTGGATTGAGCTGACCATTACCGTATATAATTCTTCTATTTAAAAGTCACTAATTTCAGATTCAACTTGCTAATGATCTATATACTTCGTACACTTATGTCATTTCTTTTACTGAGAAATATCAAACTTATCATGCATTAAAGAAGAATCTTGAAACTTTTTCAAAAGGATGGAAGACTGCGATTGTGGAAACGTAAGTGATATAGCACACATTTTTAAACTATATCTAGCATATTTAAGGCTCTCAATTTTGTATGAAGAATATAGTGTTGATGTCCAAAGAGCATTTAAAAATCTTCTGAATAGTGATTCATGCTTAGAAATTTGCACAACCTTGGAAGATTATTACAAAGATTGGAAATATTTACGATCAACACTTGAACAAACTTTACTCAAACATACTTTATTCAAGCTCGCTGGAACATATATAATGGCATTTAAAGATTCAACAATGATTTGCAAAACTTCTGTTGAACGTGAAAATACTGCAAGAAATTTGGAAGACAATATTAAAAAGTTTGAAGAATTCTTTGGCGATCGCAATGATGTCGTTTTTCGTTTACTTTTTTCTCTTCAAAATGTTATTGCTCAAAGCAAGGAAGCTTTAACGACTCAAGGAATTGATATGTTTGTCCAACAATATCCCGGTATTCCTGTTGACATTTTTTTAAATACATTGATATTTCGAGGAGATTTTACTTCACAAGAAGCAAAGTAAGTAATATATATTAATTAATTTATGGATTAATGTCTCTTGTTTTTTTAGTGAAATGGCAACTCAAGTTGAACGAGCACTTTCTGCAGCAACAGAAGATGAAGAACTAAAAAATTTTTATGAATTTTATCGTAATGGTTGTTCAAGCTGGTATGAATTTCAATAACCATATTATTGTATTATTAAACAAATTTGTTGTGTTATAAAAAATTTTTATTTATGAAGTACTGTAATAGGTAGAGACAAAAAAGTAGTAGCACACAATCAAAATATCATTATTATAAATGATGATTTTTAGATATTTTTTAAGAAAAATACTTTATTGCTAGCTATCCCATACCGTATTTCTTCTAATTAAAGCATTTTCTAATTAAAGCACAGTAACAAGATCTGTAAAACAGAGCTTGTAAAAGAGCACAAGTCAGATAATGATATGGAAATGTTGTTAGACAGCATTTCGATGTATTAATTG
Organism: Panagrolaimus sp. LJ2400; assembly: GCA_024447215.1. Lineage (NCBI taxonomy): Eukaryota > Metazoa > Nematoda > Chromadorea > Rhabditida > Panagrolaimidae > Panagrolaimus > Panagrolaimus sp. LJ2400. The sequence goes on along the minus strand of JAMRYA010000018.1, from coordinate 1,236,105 downwards.
AAAGAAATAATTCATAAAACAAAATTTTTACCAAACATAAAAATTAAAAGCCAAGCAAAATGTTGCTTTGAAAAATAAAAGCACAGTGCATCAATTAGAAGAAATACGGTAACTAAATGAGTATGCCCTCTTGATTCACACATAAGTTGAAGTATTAACGATTGTTGTTCATTGCCATATTGTGTATGCCATGTTTTTCTTCGTCGCTTTGACTCGTTTGCCACACCTTTTTATTATTGATTCTATGAACCAAGGTTTTTTTCCCATAAACAACGGACAGCAGTTTTATTTATTCAGTGAAGATTTAAAGAATATATTCATCTTTTTCCGGTTTAAACGACTTGGGTTAGTAAACTAAATCGTATTTGATAATAAAACCGTAAATTTAACTTCTGAATTTTTAAAATATCATTAGAATTGCAGCGTTTCAGTGTGCGTCATAAAGTGATCAAAATTTTAACACTTGTAAACTTTTTTCAGGGACTAAAAAATCATGCCAACAAATTCAAGTGAATCGTTTACTTTTTCATTTCCACGACAACAATTCTTCGCATTTCCTCGTTCACTTCTTCTACATATTTTTAATGTTTCATCGCCAAAGATCTTGGAAAAGCTGTATCAAACATGCAAATATATTTTTTCTAAGAAGAAAGTATTAATTCGTGAACTAGCTTGCAATAGTGTATGTGTAGTGCTCTTACAAGATTTTTTTATAACATTTATTGTTTTAGTGTATGTTAAAAGTTGTGGACAAAAAATTTTGGTTTACTCGTTATTTGTATGTTTTTAACAGTAATTTTTACAACAAAATTTATCGATGTACTGTAAAAACGTTGAAAATACATGTATTAATAAACTTCACAGATTTTACATTATTAGCTTATGAGAATACAATCAACTCATTTTCATGTTTTTATGGATCTATTCATTATTCAAATGGCGATCAAGTTCCAGTAGATGCAATTTTAGAAAAGCTACCAAATATCCAAGAATTTTGTTATTTTGTAATTGATGAAAAATACGATGAAAAAACTTTGGAAAGAATGAATGCATTAACTTTTTGGAATAAATTGCAAAGAATGACAATATTATTAACTCACAACCTTACAAATTCTTCCATCCCAAAATTATTTTATGATTTTGTTCAAAAAAATTTTGACAAATATTTTAGAATCAGTTTCGACTTCACCAAAGAAAATTATGCAAATTTAAAACCGATTTTTGAAAGTTTATTTAAAAGTTGCCCGGCAAAGGTTTCTTTTTTTACTGAAAATCTCTATGATCATCATGCGCCTAAATATAACGAAATGAAGCAACGATATTTGGATACTTTAAAACAAAATGAAAAAAAATTAGGGATTAACTAACCCTGACATGCTGAAGAAGAAAATAGTGAAGGCTAAAATTTCCCCATATTTTTCTGTTTTTTTTCTTTCAAATTTTTTGAATTACTTTTTTTGATTAGTTAGCAACTAAAAAAAAGCATAAACTGATATATGCACTCTTGGTAAAGGATGATGTCAATATATGATTAAAGCAATTATGTATACATAAAAAATTATTGAAAAGTTTAATAAAAGTTTTGTATCCAATTCAATCGATTCATTTTAAATTAAAAAATAAAATATTAATGCAATGCTTTTTTCGAAAACATTTTTTGTTTTATAGCAAAAATTACTGTATTTCTGTGAAGGCGTTAAATCCGTTTCTTTTTTTCATTCGATCTTCCAATGGAGTCAGTGTTCTCATTAACACCACAAAAAGTACTACTACAAGCCTGTGCAAATAATTGACGTATACGTTACAAATGCAAATACGCCCCAACGAAGGTAGTTAATAATTTGTGAAATGATTTTTGTCTAGAAAAAAAAATGAAACAAATTATTTTTTGCATTTCTTTTTTGATTTTGAACGATGATGACAAAAAAGATATATAGTTTTTTGTTGAAACAACTGCAGACGTTAACACATTTGTTAAGAACGTTTGGGAAGTAAAAAAAGATGCAGAAAAACTTTTGCAACAGTTTTTTTACAATTAATTTTTGACAGCTGTTTAAATAATACACTTACTAAAAGGGCAACGACTTTCTCTTATATTCAATCATCCTCATTGCTCAATTTTTCCCCTTACAAAGTTGTTTTCCATTATTTTCTGCAGATATTTGAGCAGCAAATTATTTGCAACATTTGTTATCAAAAAATGATGCGTTCAAAATTACGTATGTGTTGGGGGTGTATTGACTTTTGATTCACATCCATTTGTATAGACTTATAGTTTTATGAACTATTAATTAGATCATTGATGCCAGTGATAGGGTACAAATGTACAAGACATTGCTAAAATACAGTAAAACGCTGTTTCAATAATTAGAAAGGACAAAAAAACCAATACATGCTTTACTCATGTCCTTTTCTATTTATTTCAGTCCCTGTTATCTCCCACTTATTAGACGCCCTAAATGTATGTGTTCTGATAGCAGCGTTTGCAAGTGTTTTAACAACAATTTATATACCCTTTTTTCGTCATTGTTCAAATTCAAAAAAGAAATGCAAAAAATCTTTTGTTTCATTTTTTTGCCAGAGAAAAATCCTTTCGTCACAAATAATTAGAATGTATATTTGGGCGTATTTGAATTTGTAACGTATAAGTCAATTATTTGAACAGGCTTGTAGTAGCTTTGGTAAAGTTAAAGCGAACATCAATGCTATTGAAGGACAGACGAAAAAAGAAATGGATTTAACGCCTTCGAAGAATTACAGTAACCTTTTGCTGCTTTTGACTTTCTCAATAAAATAATAAAAAAAGTACTTTTCATGCAAATCAAATAGACATAAAACAGAAACGGCGTTTAAGAATAAATGGCATGTAAAATTAACATAATGCAACACGAAAGAAACAACAGTTTTTACATCGATAAATAAAATAAGTTTTTTACTTTTGCTCAATTAAAATAAGGTAAGAAAGTTATCAGAAGATTGCTGTATAGTTGTTATAGTTAAACAAATCGAAACGTAAACATTTTAATTAACGTAATAGTGCTCAAAAAACATAAAGAAAAAAAGTATTTTAATTTTTGAAAAAAATTTGATTTTTATAACAGAAAAAACTGCGTTAATTTATTTATTGACATTTTCTTTCATAACTATTTTTTTCCTGAAAATGGTATGGGTGTAAGCAATTGCTTGGATATAAGCTGAGCTTTAACTATGTGGTACACAAGCGGGAATCTTCGTGAATAGTTAAAGCACAGCTAATATCCAACCAACTTTAAGCATCATTACCATTTTTAGAATCAGAAAAAATAGTTATGAAAGAAAATGTCATCAGAATTTTATCATTCAGGATTTTTAAAACATTCGTTTCGGGACTATTAGTAATGCGGATTTAGAAAAAATTATTAAAGGTGGAACTCCCCCTTTATAGTTAAATCGCGTTTAAAGATCCAGATAGTGAAGAAGTAAAGCAAAAATTGTTTTGATAAACATTTTTTGATTCCTTGAAATTGTTTAAGAGAAAAAAAGTTTTGTCGTCCGTCAATCTTTGTTTTTAGCAATGTAATAATGGGCCGTCCAAACCCAACAACATCAACATCAATAATAAAAAAAGTGTATCAAAAAGGCCAAGAAAAATCTAGCAAAAAAGTATAGGATATAATTATTCCAAAGTTAGGTTCAAAAGCTGATGTGTGTTCATTTGATGATGACTGATTTTAGCAGAGATTACAAGTTCTTCCACAATATTGTCGCTTTTGTGTTGGAGTGTAAAAAGAATTGGTGCAAAAACCATTAGTTCTCCAAGTGGCACAATTTGCACTTGTATCTGCACATGTTGAGCTTACAACACTACTACTGCCACTGCTGCAATGATTACATGTTCGTGGACATTTTTGTGTCATTAAAGTAAAGTAGGCAGCATTGTTGCAAAGTGCCGCATTTGTAGCACAATTTGTTGCAACATCAGAACACGTTGGATTAACTGGAGCTGCTGTGGTTGTAGTTGTTGTTGTAGTACTGCATAAACGACAAGTTCTTCGACAATTTGTTCTTACATAATCACCAAGTTCACCTGCATTTAAACACATGCTAGCCATGGTATCACATCCAGTATTGATATCAGCACAGCTACCAGTTAAACAAGGTCCACATGTTGCTGGACAATATTGATTCATAATAGTTGTCCATGCTGCATCCCTGCATTTATTGGCATTTGCTTCACAATTAATTGGTGATACTAAATATTGTAATTTTTATATGTTTATTAATATTCAAGTTCTTACAAAGATCATTCCCACAATTAACAGCTGAAGTGATACAACAAACGGCACATGTTCGAGCACATTGTATCGCAAGATTATAGTATCCTGCAGTTTCACAATTTGCTGCACGCGCTGGAGCTTCTCCAGGAGTAAAGACTGTTTCACAAGTTGCAGAATCGAGGATATTTTCACAGTTGGTTGCATTTCGGTTAAATGCATCAGCTTCTGCATCGGGTCCACTTCGACATGTAGATGCGACAATCTGGGAATTTGAAACATTCCAGCAGCAGCATAATACAACGAAGATACCCAATAAACTGCTGCTTCTCATCATCATCATGTTTTTGTTACCTGAAAAAGAACATTTAGATAGAATTATTAGTTGAAAACACTGATTGATGAATTACAAGAAAATCGCTCGATATTTATATGCATTTTTATGCCACGTTTTTGCCTACGGTTTTTTGTTGAAAATATTCTGATGCATCTGTTTAAACATGTGGTACAAAGAAAATGACTAATACTTTACAATATTCTTTCAACAGACGATGCTGATCATGCTCTTTTGAAAATAGGGGTGGAGTTTCTTTTTAGCTGCGATGATGCATGTTTGCTAAATGTCTGATTTTCTTGATTGGTTCATTTTTGTTTTTGGTAAAGTACTTGACCGGTAATCATGGGGTCGCAAGTTGGAGTTTTGCTAGAATTGAGAGAACTAAATTTTTCGAATCTTTTCAATTTACATGCATTACATCATTGCATCATTACATAACATACACTACAATAATTTCATCATGTTGTATACTATAAAAGTGAATGTATCACATCCCTATAACACATATGCATGACCATGTATTTTAAAACACTGTAGTGTCACAAATGGAGTCTATGATTATTTCCAGCCGTTTGTTAAAAAAAAGAAAGACAAAATCTGTATTTAAATTTTAACAAAAAATTTTTTCAATACATAAACTGACAATCTTATGAATCATCTTTTTAGGCAATATTCCCTACGTTTAGCGCTGTTGACACAGTAATTTGGTGTATAGTTATTTTATTTATTTCGAAATATGAAGGCGGACTCTTTGTTTTAATGTATTAACCGTATTCTTCTATATATAGTAATGTATATAAATAATATTGTAAAATGTAAAATATATTATTGCATATATTAAAATCATAAATCACGAAAAAGTCAAGAACATTGTAAAATAGAATAACTATAATGCAAATAAGTAATATCTAACATAAATTTCAATTGGATGGATCTGCAAAGTCACAATCGTAGCGATATCAAGTGTAGTAGCTCAATTATCACAATAAATCGTGAAGTAAAGATGAAGAATGAAAAGTGGCAGTGAGTCTTTTCCGCTACCAAAGCAAAGCCTTTTTTTCTATTTTATAAAAAATGTTTGAGGCTTTTAGAATTATGTCTAAAACAACTATAAGCCCACTAACGAGCTATCATCTACCACAGTAAAGAAAGTTGTCACTGCTAGTTTTTAGGTTTTCAAATTTATTTTAAAATATTCAAACATACTCTTTTGTGTTGGTGAAAAAATGAAGTAAGAATGAAGAAGAATGAAAAGTGACAGTGATGTTTTTCCGCTGTCAAGGCGATAAAGCAAAACCTTTTTTTCCTTTTTTATAAAAAATATGTCTGCTGCTTTAAGACTGTTCTTTGAAACAACAATAAACACAATAAATAAATTTTTTATTGCTGCACAAATGGCAAGCGAGGTTAGGGGGGGGGGATTCACAAAAATGAAAATATTAGGCAAGAAATGCTATACTTTCGATTGCCACAGCAGAATTCTTATCAAATTTGTGTAAAGTGCCGTAGAAGTAAAACGACAGCTAGAAAAAACGTTTTTTGTTTGCATGGTATTTTTTTAAAAAAATTTAACATAATTTAAAAAGATAAAGGAAACACCATGTGAAAAGCTTTTTATTAGTAATAAAGCAATTTTATCATACAAGACATAGCAGCTCTCGATATATTTATGTTTATAAACTGCTTGTTTCTTTTTTCAATCAAAGCATTGTCCTTAAAATTTTTATTTTCTTGAGCTACATTTACAATACAGAAAAGTGCAAACTAAAAAGTTTTTTTTGCAATTCATTGAATTGGAATTTCTATTCTATGGGAATCTTATTCACCCTCAATCCTGATCATGTTTACAAATTCTCACATTAAGACTATAATTGACTACAAAAGAATCCACCATCTTTTGAAACTAATCATGCTTCGAAGATTTCAAAAATTTTATAATTTTCAAAACTAATCATTCTCGTTTTTTTCATTTCCACCATCATGTCGTCTACCACTTTAACTGAAGCTCTAAAAATTGCTAGCAATATCGTTTCAAATAGTAGTCGACTTCTCGAACTTTCTGTTGCTCTCTTCTTAACTTGCCAATATTTTAAACCAAATTCAAATTATAAATCTGCGTATTTTGTAATTTTGAATGTTGGATATATTGTTGATTTGCTGGTTGGAATTAATGGAATTCTTCCGTTGAATGCTGAAATGTATGGATATACGATAATCTTACATGCATGGCATAATATTTATTTTTTAACAATTTGGAATACTGTACTTTGCTTAAATCGATGCACAGCTTTGGCTTTTTCTGTTAAGCATGAGAAGGTGCGTTTTAAAGAGGGATTAAAAATTTGCATAATTTCTTTTTTTTCAGATTTGGACATCAAAATTTATGATTTTTGTTGTAATTTTTATGTTCATTTTTCCTTTTATCATTGATGGCTACAGTCTTCTCATCACCGAGTGTTCCCTAACCAATCTTCTCGCATGCCTCGTTTTACGCCGTGATTTCTACTTCAAAGGTTCAATTGTTAATGCTGCTTCTGATGCTTTTCTCATTACTTTCATCCTCTTCTCACTCCTTCGATCACAAAAAGATAAAGCTCAAGTTCATTCCCTTCATGCTAAAATTGAACGACGGCTGATTTATCAAGCAATTTTTTCTTCACTTTTTCAACTAATTTATTGTGTTGTAAATTTCCTTTCTGCTATTGTTGTTGAAATGGATACTCTGTATTTGTTGGCATATTGTGCTACTATCGTCTATCATCTACAACACTATGCTGTCATGTTAACACATTTCATCTTTTCACCAACTTTTAAAATGGCATATTTGAATTTTTATCATTTATCGTTTTTGGCAAAATTTGGAAAGAAAGCACCGATCTCAACAATTTCAAGAGCAGCTTTAACAAAACCTACATTACCTAGGATAACTGTTTAATTTAGCTATCTTTATTGATTATACGTATTTATCTCATACTACAATATAACATAACTTTTTTTTATATTATTTATGTATCTATTTTTAAGCTTTACTACCTCATATTACTGTATTATAATTGTTTGTCAAAAGCTGTAATAAATTTAAAATGAATTTCCTGTAACACAAAAGTTCAAAAAATTATACTACTAAAATTTAATTTCAACTCACATGTTTGTCCCACGCTATTTGCAATTAACAAAAAGCAAAAGAAAAATAGATACATTTTGTTTATATGTGAAAGTACAAAAATTACATTTAAGAACTTGTTTCTATGAGTAATTACTGTCTAAGATGCTATTCAGAAATCATTTTTCCATTTTTGCAAATTTTTTCAAGTCCACCAGCTTTAATCTCACTTTTTACAGGGGCGTAATCTTTGGTATTTTCACTCTCCATCTTTATCAATATAGGAAACGAAATTTCTAGGTCTTATGCCAAAAAATGAATGACTTTATGAATCATTATTGAACCTAAATTTTTATTTCATAGTAAAATGGATATATGATAAGAAACATAGATAACAGATTCGAATCAATTAATACAAAAAGTGGAAGAATAAAACATATGATTTCAAAATTAGAAAAAAAAACTTAACAAACTTCAAGCAACACACAAATTTTAAATGTCATTTTTTTCCAGCATAATTAACCGGCTTACAAACATGATCATTTTGTCCAAATCTAACACATTGTTTTCCATTACTATCTTCAAAAAGACTTGCAGAAACCAATATCTTTTTTGTACTACATTTGCCACATTTATAAATAGTTCCCTTATACCAATTATATTCATAAACAGAATCCTTCTTGTCGGTATTAAAAATGATTAACCTTCTATTTTCTTCACCCTTTGAATTCTTTTCCAACTTGAATCGATCGCTTGAAAATATTCTTGATTCTGTATCATCGAGTTTAGAATATTTTGTTGGATCATATTTTTTTGGACAGCATTTATGTTCTCCAGGTAGCAGTTCAATAGCGGTAACTTCATGATTTTCACCGTCTTTAATTATTTTTGCTTTAGTGGGGTTTTTATAACGACATCCACCACATCGATATGAAGTTTTGTATTCCCACAGATATTCATAGATCAAATCTTTCTTTGCTGAAGTAAAAACAATAAGTCGTTTATCTTTTTCACCATTTGGATTTTTATGAAGTTCAAACATTTCTTTGGGTATTATTGTTGATTTTTGCTCCATCTTCGAATACTTCTTGGGATCGTATTTCACGGATTTACAAACATGTTCCTTATCTCCAAGGATTAGACATTCTTCACCATCTTTTTGAACAATATTTGCTCGAACGGATATTTTTTTTGCAAAACATTTATTGCATACATACGAATTATTTTTACTAACTCGATATTCATAAACGTAATTTCGCTTATCTGATGTAAAAACTAGCAAAATTTTACTTGTTTTTCCAGTAACCTTCTGATATTCATGAATTTCATAGCCTTTTTTTGAAATGATTTTTGGTTCTTCATCAATTTTCGAATATGTTTCAGAATCACATTTCCTTGGTTGACAAACATGTTCAATAGCAGAATTTACTTTAACATATTTTCTTTGATTTTCATTGTCATCAATAATAGTAGCAGTAATATATTGTTTTAAAGACCAGCAGCCATCACATTTATAAATTGAAACAATGTGTTGCTGGGTATTTGTATTAGTTTTTTTAAGTATGTTCAGAAAACGATAGGCATAAAAAAATTCTTTTTTCTCTGAAGTAAAAATGAAAAGTCTTTTATCAGCTTCACAATTCTTATTCTTGTGAAATTCAAAGCATTCACTTGGAATAAGCTTTTCATTTTCTTTCAATTTCAGAGGATTTCCTTGCTCAGGATCATACTTTTTTGGTTCACATACATGTTTATTCTTGCTGCATTCTTTAACATATTTTTGACCGTTTTCATCTTCAACAAGTTTAACAAAGACATAACTTTTTCGTCCACATCCACAGCATTGAAAAAGATTGTTTCTAACCCAAAAATAATCACGGTATAATTCTTTTTTCTCGGATGTAAAAACTATCAGCTTTCTGTTTGGAACACCTTTTGATCCATTTCGAAGTTCAAATTGCGTGGTTTTATTTTCGTCTTCTTTGATCGGTTCACATATATGATCATGTTTTCCAAGAATAACAATAGTTGCTTTATTTTCATCAGTGTGAAGTTTTGCATTAACTTTTAACTTTCTTTGTTCACATTTGCTGCAACGATATCCATTAGAAAATTTACAAAAATAAAGATCATATTTTAATTTTCTATCTTCTGAAGCATAAATAATCAATCTTCCATTTTCTGTATTGGTTTTCTTACAATGTTGTAATTGAAAATTTGGTGAACGAATAATTTTGCTTTCATCAACATTTTTTGGCATTTTCTTTGCAGCTCTACTTGCAAGAATACTTTCGTCAATCAATGGTAGCCTTTTTTTAATTTCGGTTTTTGAAAGAAGTTTATAATTTGGCGCTTGAATACTTGAATATTTGATTGGTTCACAAATATGATGTTTGCGATGAAAGAATTCTTTGCCATTTTCATCTTTTTGAAGTTTAACCTGGTTATACTTTCCTTTGTGATGACATGGAAAACATACAAAAACATTCTTTTCTTTTTGATATAAAAATTTGTAGCACAATTTTTTGTTTTGTGGATGCATAATAACAGCATACATTTTGGAGGGAACGCTTTTTGGTGAATAAAAAATAAAATCATAAGTTTTTTCTTGAATCCCATATTTTTCAGGTTCATATTTTCGAGGTTTACAAATATGCTTTCGATCAGATATCTTTATATAATGTTGTCCATTATGATCTTTATGCAAATATACTGAAGCACCAGGATCACCACCTCTGACAGCTTTGGGCATGCACCCGAGACAATGAAAACTTCCTAAAATTTCATTTCTTTTAGAAGCAGCTGTATAAATATAGCAGAATTTATGGCTTTTTGAAGTAAAAATAAATAGCTTTGGAATTCCAGAAGCCGTTTCTTCCATTAATTTAAAATCATTCTGACGTAGAATTGTGGCATCGTTTTCTTTGTCTTCTTCTCTGTTGTATGGTGTGCAAAGATGTGCTTTATGTGATAGAATAACATATTCTTCACCATCTTCATTTTGACATAATCGAGCTGTACTTTCATTTTTTTCGAGACGACATTGATGACAAAGAAACAAATTTCGATTATTGGAATACCAATACTTATAAAATTTAGTTTTTTCTTCATTTGCATGAATAAGAAGCCATTGCTTTTCTTTTCCGTCTTTTAGCTGTTTTTGAATTTCGAAATCTCCTGGTTGAACAAAGTTTTTAAACTGATAATACTTCTCTTTGTCATACGGTACCATTGGACAATCATGTGGAACAGCACTTTTGAGCTCAAGATATTCATTTCTTAAGTTCTCGTTACATAGCTTAACAGTTATTTTACATCGGTTACAATCAAAAAATTGGCTTTGATTTTTCCAACGAAATTCATGACATTGACTTTGATCATCAGAATTAAAAATGATTAAAAGTTTTCCAGCTTTTCTGTTAACTTTTTCCAAAATTTCGTAGCTAGGTTTTTGAAGTAATTTTCCTTCTGTAAGCTGTGAAGGATCATAGGATATTTCAGAACATGAATGTTTTTCAAATTTAGCACATAGCTTCCCTGTTTCATCATCAACATCAATAATAGCAATTTTAGTTTGACATTGAAAGCAATAAAAGTTTTGTCGCTTTTTACTCCATCGGTATTCGTAACAATAAGATTTTTCCAGTGATGTAAATATGATAAGAATCTTGACCATTATTGTATTATGTTTTGCTATTCCAAATTTGAAATCCATGCTTCTATTTGTATAATTGGTTTTTGGGCGTTTTACTCTAAAAGCAAAATTTTTTTAAAATATGTTTATTTTTTCACCCAATTAAACTTAAGATATTACATAAAATATCTAATCAGCCCTCGCGAACATTAAAGGCGGCAAAATTATTTAGCCCCATATTATCATGGAAACATTTAGACAGTCATTAACGCTTGATATGCTTGCCATTGATAAAACACTTGCCGTAAAAGCGAGCACAACTTTTTTTTTGAAAACTGTGAGGCAAACAATAGTGCAAAAAAATTAGTTTTCAAGAACTTACTCTTCAACAGTTTCATCAAAGTCATCATTATTGTCAACATCACAGTATCGTCGCTTACGTGACTTATTTGGCCTAAAAAATATCATTTATTCAAGATTAAGCAAAAATTTATATGCTAACCTATCAATATCTTGTGTTGGATAAAACATCTCATAAACATTATTCTCTTTTAGAAGATCCAAATAAACTTGTTTCTCTTCATTTTGATGAAAGTGAATCCATTTTGACAAAATTTCCATCAGTTTATCTTTATCAGCTGCATCTTGACTAATTTTCTTAAAAATTGGCAATATCATTTTTTGATGAAGTATTTCGGGTTCAATGAAATCTCTCACCTATATAATCAAAAAAAAAATAAGATGTGTTAAAAATATAACTAGCGATGTGATTTAAAATCAAAATTTACCTTATTCTTGTAAATGGCAGAATAAACTGTCTTTGAAAGAGTTCGATTTTTAAAAATTAATGCAAAATTTTGTAATTCAACAGGATCAAAAACGAATATAATGTTCTAAAAAATTTTTGATTCTCAAAATTTTGCTGTGAAAAAATAATAACTTACTTTTTTACAAATGAATTTCCACTTGAATGAAGCTTTCAAACACAACTTAACTCCTAAAAAATGATTTATGTATTCATATGAAGTTATTTGTGTAAATAAGCAAAAATACCATTTTCAGTAAAATACCCAACACAAAGTTGAGAGGTGATTCGATTAATTTTCAGCTTGCATTGCCAGCCGTATTGTAGAATATTGTCTTTACCAAAGACTAATAATTCAATTCTTGGCTTATGCTTCTTCATCTACAAACAAAAACAAATTAATTTGATTAAATATTGTAAAACTTTGCGGGAAAAAAATAAATTTTGAATACGACAATTGGTACATTTTTACATGTAAAAAAGCTGTCAATGATTTGAAAGCTATTGAAAAAGAAAAAAACACACTTTACACAGCAAAGAACAAGTCTCTCTTTTTGGGTTTCTTTGGCGCCAAAAAGCAAGACACACAATTAACAATAAAGAAAAGAAGTCAGTCAACATAACAACAGGTAAAATGTTCACAGTCAGTTGGCTGCAATTTTTTGTGGACAACCCCGGCCACAAAATACTAATTTTATATGTTGAATGACTAATGAATTCAAAAGTCAAGTTTTCTTATTTATCTTCTAAGGCAAGATGTGAGGTGATTCATACCGCTCGAGATCAATAAAAAAACATATATGTTACAGTTGAGTAGTAAAGATAGTTAATAAAACAGAATAACAAAATTTTTATTTCATAAAATCAACATTTCTTTTGTAAACAAACTCAACAGATAAATACAATGGTAAAAAATTTTTAAAACAAAAAGATCAAAAGAAACTTAAAACCATCTCAATTCAAGAAATATGCGATATCTGCATCCCGTGGATATACAACTTCAGCATCATGCTTGCTTTCAACAACTCCATCACTTGAATCATTACTTTCAGCAGTAAAATAATAACAATTTCCTTCTTCACAAGATTCACATGGTTCACATTCCTATAAAAATACCAAAGATAAAATAAAGAATTTCAATAAATAACTTTAAAAAACTAGAGCTCACCTCATAACAAAATTTTTCACATCGTACACCATGTAAACAAGTTTTAGGACATTGCTGTTCACATTTAATCTCAAGATGTTTCATATCATAACCGTGACAATATAGAGCACATTGATGTCCACATTCAAGCATTTCATTACAAATAAGTTGACAACCACCTTCAGGACATTTGAATTCAAAATCTTTGAAATGTTTAATAGTTTGTTCCGTTCCATGTTTCTGACATTTGGTAATTAAAGTTTCTGATAAACGACCTTCACTTTTGAGAGTTTGTTCAATTTCTGACCATAAGGTTGATGAAGCACGATCTGCTAAATATTCAATATTTCCAATAACATACATTCCAATTCTGGCCCGAGAAAAGGCAACACATATTCGATTTTTAACCTAAAATGATACATGAAATATTAAAAAAATTACAGTAATCTACGAACAATCTTAAAAACAATTTGAACGCAAAAAAATTCTATATCAAAATTACAATAAACGTATTTTAATAATATTGCAGATGGATTCTACGTCAAAAATTATGTATATAGCCGGAAAATTATAAAAATTTAACATGGTTAAGATCATTGTGCCAGGGGGTTCAAAAAAAGCTCGAACTATTGAGAAAATGGCTTTTAAAACTTACATTTAAATATCCAATTTTGCCATTTTCACTTTGACTTCTAACAAGTGATAAAATAATAATATCAGATTCTTCACCTTGATAACTATCAACATTTTCAATTTGAATACCATGCTCATCGCCAAACATTCTTCTAGCACGTTTTCGCAAATTATAACGTTGTTCAGAATATGTACAAAGAATGGCAATCTTAAAAATCATTCAGTAATACAAGAACACAGTAAATAAAAACATGCCTGATCAAACTTATATCCTTGTTGATGAAAATATTTCGCCAATGATAAAGCATAATTATATTCGTAAGGATTTTTACGAGTTTCATCTTCTTCATCGTAAATCTCTGGATTCACATGTTGAACGAATGCAACATCTTTTGTAAGACCTTTAACATTTGGCCGTGATAATACTGTTTCAGCATTCAGCAAACCCTCATAGAAATGTTTTTGCATAAGTGATGAAATTTCCTAAACAACAGTTATCATATTGCTATAACTACAGAATATATCCTTACAGGCCGCATTCGATGTTGTGTTGTAAGCATTTTATGTGCACAACCATTTCGAACAAGTCTTTCAAAAAGTGATACATCCAAATTATAATCAGTAAGCTTATATTCAGCAATATTTGGACGAAGTTGTTGATGATCTCCAATAAGAATTAGTTGTTGACAAGATGACGTTAAACTTGTAAAAATATGTGCTTCTAATACTTCTGCTGCTTCTTCAGCTATTACGATTGCAGGTCGTAATTCTTCCAAATAGCCTAATAATAGTATATTTTAATACCACACAGCAACCTTTCAAACTTTCAGTCAAACAAAAATAATCCCAGTTTCTTGACTTTGATACCCTCAGATATTTATGGAACTTCAAATCTAATTGTGAAAAATAAAAATTTTTCGATTTCAATCCAAAAAAATTATTAACCCTGAATAAATTTTAAATATTTAAACAGTACAAAACTTACTTTGATATTTTGCAGCACCGGTAGTTGTCATACCAATAACTTTAGCTTTTTGCAAAATTGTTTTATCCAATTTCTTATTCATTTCATTGACTTGATTCTTGTAGTAATAATAGTGATCTTCATGCTCTTTAAGAGTTCCCATTGTCAATTTAGATGCTTCAGAAACATAATGTTGATAAAGTCTCCAACGTTTTTGTAGCGGAAGTGCCCATAGATTTGTTATATTCATTCTTTCATTATCTTCCATTTTTGGTACTGATCGAATATAATCACCAAATTCTTCAACTTCATCAGGAAGTTTACGCTCCTAAAAAATAAGTGGTGATGTCATTTTTATCAAACATCTCAATTGATGACTCACTTGTTTAAGCCTTTCTTTTTCAGCTTCTTTTTTAGCTTGCAAAAATGGATCATCTTCAAATTCTTCTTCACCATCACTATCAAGTAAAATATTGAATTTTTTCTCAAGTTTTACAGGGAATCTTCGACATTCTTCTTTAATAATTTCAACATTAAATCTTGCATTTCGTAATAATGCAATTGCAACCTTTTCAGAATATCCTAATGTCATACTTATTATTAGTTCAGGATACTGATTAAACAAACCCAAATCCATAACAGTATCAATATCTTTAAGAAATGGCCAATGACGAGTATATGTTGCATACATTCCACGATAAAAATGCTTTTTTCTAATTCTTTCATATAAATTATCGATATCAATTTCGGGCATATCTTCATCCTTCTTTTTTCTTGTATATACTGATGCATATGCTTCTCTTGCCATTTTTTCTGTTGCACCTCTGTATACTAGTTGCCGAATTACTTCAACATTCAGTTCAGGAATTCTTTTATTTGGATCAAATAATGTAAGCCATTCAATAAACTTTTCATCAGTATGAAATTCTGTATCAGATGAACTGAAAAATAAATTTTGAAAAACTGTAAAGAGTTTTTTAAAGTACGGTAGCGGTAGCAGAAAAACTGGGTGCAACAAATAGAGAAACCGGTACTCCATTCGTTCCACCTAGCTACGGTTAACCGTAAAGTGAAACAAACTATAAATTCGTCAATTATTACACAACACTTTCCAAGCAACACGCTCTTATAAAGCAATATGTTAGCTTTTGACACTATCGGTGAAAGCAATAATAATGAATAAAAATTAAACTTACAAAATCATTGCTTCACGAGATGCAAGTCCACTCTTCAATTGTTTTAAATGCCATCGAAACTTTACAACTTCTCGTTCAAGGCGTTTACAATGTCCAATAAGAGTTCGATGATTTTTATTAGAAAATTCTTTACGCCATTGATGCATCATAAAGCTAAAAAGGGATAACAATTATCAAACAAAAACAAATCACTGAAAAATACATACTTAATCAAAACTCGATCATTACATCTACTTCCAACTCGAACAATTTTACCATCAGCAAAATTACAAATTCCTTTTAAAAATTGATCCAAAGCATGATTGGTGTAGCATACAACCAGTAAGGGAGTATCATGAAGATTCCATTGACTCCAATTCTTTTCATCTAATAAAAATCTTGCAAGTTGTAGACCAACATAACTTTTTCCAGTTCCTGGTGGTCCTTGAATCAATGCTATTTCTGATTCCAATGCATGAGTAAAAGCACTAAATTGACTTTCATTTAAAATAAAATTTTCAAGAGGAATATGTTTGATTTCTGATACAGTATATCGCATTGTTGCAAGACCATGTTTTGCTTCATCATTAAAAATGCATGAAAAATCATACAAGTTTGTTCCATCTGTGTACTGTGGTAGTTGGGTTTCTATTTGATTATGAATTAAATAATTTGCAAATGGCAGTGGATGATAAGGTTGAATATTCTAAAAATGAGCGTCTTAAATCAAAGACGAGACACGTAATTCGACGCTTTCTGTTTGTTTTTGGAAATAAAACAAACAGAAAGCAATAGACACTGTAAGATGTTTTTCAGAACAGCCTATCATTCACCATAACTTTCTTGTTTTCATCAGAAGAAAAAACGGATTTAACTGATTACAAAAAAATGTCTTTTTATTTCCGCTGACACTGGGTGAATGAGACAGATGTATGTAAAAGAGGATAAGTCTCAAGCTTGGCGTGACAGTTTAGAAATTTAAAGTTCAGCATTTTAAAAAGCTAATTGAAATCTAAGAAGACATACTTGTAAAGCTTTTAAAACATGACGATATGCTTCAAAAAATGCAGGGGATTCAACCATTAAATATTCCTTTGAAAAATCTAGTTCATATTCATATTCGAATTTAATACCAATCTTTCCATCAAATATCAAACATTCTTCTCGATCAGCTACAGATGCAAATAAAAATTCTGTTTGATATTTATCTGATGATAAACATAACATGGCAGCATGTTTGAGAGTTTTCTTACATAACTTTTGTTGATTTTCCTAAACGTAAAAAGATTATTAAAAGGAACCACAAGCTAAAAACTCACATGAATCTTAACGTAATGAATGTATTCCCCTGTAGGCATATGCAGGCCTAATTCAGTAATTTTAACATTTCTGTAACAATGTAGCCGGGTTTTACCAGTTTTAACTTCTTCAATTCCAATTCTAAGAGGGCTAATTAAATCTTCCCGAAGCAAGCGAAAATGGACGTCAAGATAATGCTCGGTATCAAGATATGGTGTAAAAATTTGTGCACTTCTTAAATATGGAGAAAAATTAATTGCAAGTTCTTCAGGAGATGGAATAAGTGATACATGTCGAAAATTCTCTGGCGGTAAAGAACGATTTCCAATAAATTTACGATTCTTAAATTGTGCTTTTGATTTTTTATGAGCTTTTTCAGCTTTACGTCTTTGTATAGTCTAAAAAATTTATCTAAAAAAATGTAAACGAAAAAAGTGTTACCGTATAAATTTCATCCAATTGTGCAAATTTTTCTTTTGTCATTTCCAGTAAAGCATCCGTTGATTTCAATGAAGAAACAATCTTGCCAACATCAGATTCATAGTCATCCATCTTTGTTAAATGATGATCATAACCAAAGAGAAATATTTCGATAACATAATGAAATAACTTTGCAAGGACACGATTCTTTATTGTGCTATCTTTCATTGTTGAAATATTTTCAGAAATAATTGTTTTAATCATATCACTTTTAAGAACTTTATCATATACTGCCAAAATTGAAAGTTTAAGTTTATCTTCATCAGCGTATTTTTTGACAGAGATAACAATTCGAAGAAATGTTGCAAGCTTTTTTGGATCATTCCAAGGATGAAGCAAAATATTTGAAAATGTTTCACTCTAAAAACAGAAAAGTAAATGTATAACAAATAAGCGATTAAAATAAACAGTGGTGTTATTCCGCGCATATATTTGGGCCATCAGTATCATGAGCTGTCCCTTTTTGCATTCCTATATTCGCGCTTTTATTTAGGTGCTTCCAACTTTGCGCATACAGTTTTTGTGCATTCTAAGTTTGCTTTTCCTGTTACGTTTTTAGGACTTTTATAATAAAAATTTGACCATTAAGGTTATTTACAACTCCATTTTACGATCCTATAAATGAAAATGCAAGAATAAATCCTTAACATACGAAAAGCAAAAAGGCGCAAATAAGAGGGGCTTGAAATGTATGTGTAAAGGGTCAAAGTAAAAAAAGAAGCGATTGTATCCTTTTTAATACTCTCTTCTTCACAATGAGATTGATTGACTTCTGTTAAACAAAATATTCGCATCGTAAATTAGCAATTGATTTTAAAGCTTTTAAATTTGATAAAAAAACTAAAGTATTTTCTAACAACAGGCTTATGCGTAACTTGGTGATCAAGAGAGTCTCAGAAAAAGGAACCCAAAAGCAATCTTTTTTGTGCAGTCAAAAGAGTGTTAGCTTCTTAAAGATTTAATTAAAACAAGCTTTAAAGCACAAAAATTACCTGAACAAAATCCATAAGCTTTTCACGATTAATAATATCGGCGTCTAATTTATCACAAATTTCTTCAACTTGTTCATAAATAGCTTCTGAAGAGTTTCCATTTTCGTTTCCAACCATTTTATAAATTTTATGGACGGATCAAGCTAAAAAAGAGACAAAAATTAATAAATCAAGACTATAAGTTGAAGAATAACACGCAAAGAAAAAAATATTTCAACGATCAAAAAGAAAACACGTTTTTTTCTTTTGCAGATCAAAACCACCAAAAGCAGTGAACTATTGATTGTAAACAAAAAGAAAACATCGCTGCAGCTGGCATAAAAAAGAAGAAAAGAGAAAAGAAAAAAGGGCAAAGTTCAACACAGCATTCATATTCACTAGACACAGCTGATGATTGACATAAAAAAAGAATCAAACAAGGGACTATGACAAAAGTGTGTTAAAAAAAGTAGAAACTCTGCTAATGAGGAAGGTAACCGCAATAAATTAGATATCAGAGTTGAAATTTATTAAAAGCAAGGTCGTGGAACTTTCTTATAAAAGATAAAAAAAAAATTCATTTTCCCTATTACAGCTTTTGTTATTTATACGAAATTGGGCACAAAAGGAGAGAAAGCCTCTTTAAGTTTTCTTTAGTATTTTTAGCCCTGTAAAATATAGCACCCTAATTGTATTATAACTGTTAAATAGACACAATTTTTTCTTATTATTAATAAAGCAATATAGGAGACATAAAAGCGTTTTTTGCACCAGTAAAAATAAGCTAACTTATTGAACGAGAGAAGAAAAGAATTAGCCTTTTTTTAGCAACAATGTTTGTAGCTTGTGGTTTATTACCTTATTTTTACTTTGCTCTTTCATGTTGAATCCTTATTTATCTTGTAAAAGCTTTTGCTTGTGGCCTCAGCTTGTTTAGTATTGATATGTTCTGCACAGTATACGAAACAAAGATGTTTTCGTCATTTTAGTGAAGTAGAAGTAGGATTCAGCAGCTGAATATCCGCTTGAACACTACCTTAGAATTGACGTAGACAAAATATGATTTCCTAACTCTGTTGTTAGTTGGCAATGTCTACGGTAAATACGACATTAATTAATAGAGTACTTGTTACAACGCTGATGACAAAAACGAACGTGTCATTTACTCATTAAAATTTATATGATTCGAATGCATGGTGAAGAGAAAAATTGAGTATATCCCTAACATAATCCCAAAGTAACAATGTGTAACACGAGCATACAAGAGAAAAATGAAAGAAGAGGGAAGAAAGCAGTTTTTCCTCTTCAATTTCCGTGTCTCGCATTTCATATAAACCCTACTAAAAGGCTTACCCAAAAATCAATTCAGCTTTCCACAAAAGTTTTAATCACTCGTAATAGTTCTTCCACAAACTTTATTAACAATAATTTATTTATATTCACCAGAGTATAATAATAATATAAATACTTTATTATAGCAAAGAGCAAAGAACATTCAATTTGTGTTTTTGCGAAAAAATAAACAACAACAAACACAATGGATATTAGGTGACATAATGCCAAAAGCTAGCTAACATTAAAAAAACAAGGGTTACTGTAACATGCGAAACAAATATTGTCGAATCTAAACTCCTTCCTCGGAGATATTTTCCTAAAGATTAATAGAAGAAATACTTGTTTATCTGCATCTAGAAGCCTATTCAGAAGTTAAAGCTCTATTATTTATGCCAATAAAAAGTGGTTTATGCAAATTTTTATAGATCCTTTTGGCCGTTTTTAAAGGTATCCTTTTTGTACAATATTTTTTTTAAACCTTGTTGTTGCACTGTATTGCTTATCACTTTTTTTATACTCGTGTTTGGACGACTAGATGATGCCGGAATTGTTTGAAAGAGATTTACCATTAAATGTTATTACAAGAAATTCTGAAAGAAAGCGACGGCTTAAATTAGCAGTTATAATTTTTGCAGCACTCGTCTTATTATTTGTTTTTGTGAATTACTCTTTTCCATCTTTACAAAATATTTATGGATCAAAGAATTTTGATTATGTTAAACCATTGAAATCTAATCGTATGTTACTTTATTTATTAAATAAACATGCACGTGTGAACAGCACATTTGTGTAACCATAAAAAACGAGCTTTTTTTGTTTGATGAATGATCTATATTCTTTTATTTTTCAGGTATAAACAATTTAATAACGAAACCTCAAACAACTGTATTAAATGAAAGTAAAATATGGCTTGATTACTGCAATTTAACCGATATTAATCCATGGGATTCAACAATTATCAAATTTATTAAACCTGAAAAAGATCATATGCTTAATTGTAAATCGAAAATTTTTCAACATTCAAAATTCGTCGATGGACAACTATTTATATATTCCAACGAAACTTTTTCTTTGATGGAAATGAATTGTACAATGAGATGTTTGTTTCCAAAAAGTGATCACAGTCTGCTAGCTGGTATATGGAAAATAGTTATAAATGGAACAAAACCTAAATGTGATGTTATTGAAATTGAATGTCGTTCAACTGAAGATAGAGATGAAGAAGAAGTAGAACCATTTTATAAATATTTACATGCACAAATTTATCGTGATTTTGCAAAGTAAGAAATCTTTGATAAATATTATATCTGTTGATTTAATATTTAGACTACCATTACAATCCATCTCTAAACAACAACCAGAAAAATATGATGTAAATATAATTGTGCTGGATTCAATTTCTCAAACACAATTTATTCGATCAATGCCAAAAACTCTTTATATGCTTGAAAGATATTATGATACAATTCCATTTCATCGCTTAAATAAAATAGGCGTGAATAGTTTTTACAATGGATTTGCATTATTAATAGGTATACTGTAATGATTATATATGATATTTTATAATGCAATTATATGTTGTAGGCAAAATGGTTAATGATATTCCAAAATCACCTTTTTCAAGAGGATATGCTGGTGATTATTCTACTTGTGAAAAAGCATGTGAAGCGCCATTAAATGATGAACAATTCATTGGTTTTGAATTTCAAGATAACGAATATATTACTATGATGGCAGAAGATTGGGCAAGTGGAGTATTTAACTGGCCGAATTGTAAAGGATTTAATAAAACTCCTATGCATCATTATATGAGGTAAACTATTAAACTACGGGGTGATTCAAGAAAAATGCCGGGATGGTTTTAGACGACAAATCGCTTCTGTTTACTTTTGGGAGCTCATATTTGCAACGACGGATCATCATTGCTCCCAAATTTGTGTGCAAAAGAGGCTTGAGTCAATGATAATCCACCGCCGCAAATATGAGCTCCCGAAAGTCAAAACCAATTCAGCACTTTTTCTGATTCACCTTATATACAGTATACCGCTGCAATAATGTGTGTATGTAACGTTTTAGACCATTTCAACTTCGAATAGAAAAAGTTGGTGATAAACCCAAAGATATGGCAAAAACAATCCTCCAAGATTCATGTCGAGAATATCATCATGACAATATGGATTATTTAAAGAACTTCTTAAAAGCATATCCAGATAAACCAAAATTTTCGATCACATGGATGAGCAGCTTGACACATGACTTTGAAAATGCTTTATCAAGTTCTGATGACTTTTTTTCTAATTTTTTTAATGATACAAGAAAGGAGGTAAATTGTTTTTATTTATCTAAAGTTAATTTAATGATGACCTTTTTAGTTTGAAAATTCATTTTTATTTGTTATGGGTGATCATGGATTAAGATTTCAAGAAATTAGAGAAACAAAAGTGGGTGAAATGGAAGATAATAATCCTGCTTTATTTATATCTGTTCCAAAGTCACTTCGAAATGACGCAAATTTAATGAAACAATTACGAGCTAATTCAAAAGAGTTGATAACACATTATGATATATATGCAACTTTACATGAAATTGCACAAGTTTGTATTATCTTTTATCATTTAATGAACGTGTAAATATCATTTCAGGCAAAGAATTCAAGTACAATTCTCCATGGGTCCTCACTACTTCATCCACTACCGTATCCTCGAACATGTGATTCTCTTCAAATTCCATTTGAATTTTGTAATTGTCATGTCATCAAGCCCGTGTTATCAAAAAATAATACAATTGGAATTCCAGCAGTAAAATTAATGGTTGAACAAATGAATTTCAATTTATCAAATTCTCATCAAACGCTAAAAATTTGTTCTGAATTAGCTTTGAATGAATCAGCTGATGTTATCGTTGAAGATTACGGTAGTGAACAGAATGTACAAATATATAAAATTACATTTACGACGCTTCCTGGAAATGGAAAATTTTGGGGCTTTATTACGTATAATTCAGCCAATCAAGTCTTCCAAATTCTCTCATCATTTTTTCCAAGGCTTAATTCATATAATGAGCAAGCCAAATGTGTTGATTCTTCTTCACCTGTAATATCTTACTGCTATTGTATTAATCAAACTGATAGTAATCGTAAAAATTAATAAAAATAAATATCTAATACATTAATTATATGTTTATGAATAAAAGCTTTTGTTATTGTAAATATTCTTTTTCTTGGGAGACATTTCTTTGTATTTTATATAATGGATTTCTTTATACACACTTCCTCCGAAAATTTTGTTATGTTTTAGCGTACATGTGCATTCACCATTTTAAATGTAACACAAATAACAAGAACCACATAATTTTATTGCTTTTAAATTATCTGTTTCATTAACAATATCCTTGCAGTCAGTGGAACATATCTCTTCAAATGACAATAAAAAAATATATAATAAAATCGCTTTTTTAAAATTTATTGTTGTAAACATAATCATTAAAATATACTTACAAAGGATAACAATAATTAAACATAAACATTTTAAAAAAATACATTTGATTTTTTACAAACCCAAGAAATAATCAATATCTGCATTTCTGGAATATACTACTTCTGTAACAGTTTCAGTTTCTACTGCTGCGACATCTTCGCTTGACAGATCATTTTCATCATCAAAATAATAGCAATTTCCATCGTCATAAAATTCACATGGATTACATACCTGCAAAATATTTAAACTTATTAGTTAAAAATATTGCACTCACTTCATAGCACAACTTTTTACAAGTTACGTCATGTAAACAAATCCTTTCACACGGTTTTTTACATTTAATATCAGTATGTTCTATACCATGACAATATAAAACACATTGATGTCCACATTCAAGCATTTCATTACATTTTAACTGACAACCGCCATCTGGACATTTGAATTCAAAATCTTTAAAATTTTTAATAGTTTGTTCAGTTCCATGTTTTTGACATTTTGTTGTTAGGTGTTCAGATAAACAATTATCAGCTTCGATGGTTTCTTTAATGGTAGACCATAATTTTGAGGAAGCTGCACGAACCAAATATTCCATATTTCCGATAACATACATCCCTATTTTTGCACGTGAAAATGCAACACAAATTCGATTTTTAACCTAAAAAATATGGGTTATATATGTAGTCAAGACCGTTTCAAAGATCAAAAATTTAGGAGGGGGGGGGGGGGGGGGCGCAGTGCTCACAAACTTCCACTCCCAGAATTACTTCCCAAAAACTTCTAATTACTTCCTAATGGAAGTAGAAGTAATTGAAAATAATTAATTCTTCAAAGCTTATTAAAAATGCTAAATAAAGATTCCAGTTTTCCTTTTTTTCACCCGAACTACACTTGTATTTTTCGTTTCATTTTTTCAGTATACTTTATTGTGGTATTTTTTTTAACAAAAACCCAGGATATAATCATTTTTGAGCACAAAAAGAGCATCCTTCTGATCGTAAGTAAATAATTAACAGTTAGTATTTTCACAGTGATCTCCAGCACTAAGGAGAACGAAATGCCAACGGCCGTTTGGAGGCGGAGCTTAATATTGTATATCGAGTTCTACTTATTTATTTTGCATGATTGAACACAGTATAATAAAGACAGCATCAAGAAACATATTCCACGTTACAGAATGTGTTTAAACAGCTTTAAAAAAAGTTGCTTGTTATTGAAAATTAGTTGAAATTTTGATCACCCAACTTTGATAGCTCATAACTTTGACCTACTTTTATAAAATTGTATGACTAAACACAAATTTGTAGCTAAGATACTAATAAGTAATATGTGCTTCGTAATTTGTCTTCCAATAGGAGCACAAAAAAGTTGCTAGTTAATTAAGTTAGCTCCGCCCCCAACGACCATCCGCAGTGTGCAAAAAAATCACTGTGTTTTGTTAAAAAAAAGTTTAAAGCTCCATTTTTGGCAATTATTTGGAATTAATTAGAAGTATTTGGAAGTTGTAAAATTAACGATGGAAGTAATTAGAAGTAGAAATAATAGTCTTTGTTGGAAGTGGAAGTAGTTGGAATTAGAAAACTCGGAAGTTCACTGGGAGTGCCATTGATTTTTTTCGCCACTGCCAGTATATCAAGATTGTGCGAGATCTTGATTTCCCGATTTCGAATCCCGATTCTTAAGACGAAAACCTTTTATGTGAGCCAATATTTGGGTCATTGCACATTCTTAACATCCCACGCGCACTAAACAACTTAAAACTTACATTTAAATATCCAATTTTGCCACTGTCACTTTCACTTCTAACTAATGATAAAATAATAATATCAGACTCTTCACCTTGATAATTATCAACATTTTCAATTTGAATACCATGTTCATCGCCAAACATTCTTCTAGCAAGTCGTCGGAGATTATAACGTTGTTCAGAATATGTACACAGAATTGCAATCTTAAAAATCATTCAGTAATACAAGAACACAGTAAATAAAAACATGCCTGATTAAACTTATATCCTTGTTGATAAAAATATTTTGCTAACGATAAAGCATAATGTAATTCATAAGTATTTTTACGAGATTCAACCTCTTCATTATAGATTTCAGGATTTGAATGTTGAATATATACAACATCTTTTGTAAGACCTTTAACATGTGGTCGAGATAATACTGTTTCAGAATTTAATAAGCCATCATAAAAATGCTTTTGCATAAGCGATGAAATTTCCTAAACAACAGTTATTATATTGCTATAACTACAGAATATATCCTTACAGGACGCATTCGATGTTGTGTTGTAAGCATTTTATGTGCACAACCATTTCGAACAAGCCGTTCAAAAATTGATACATCCAAATTATAATCAGTTAACTTGTATTCCGCAATTCGGGGACGAAGCTGTTGATGATCGCCAATAAGAATAAGTTGTTGGCAAGATGGCGTTAAACTTCTGCTGCTTCTTCAGCTATTACGATTGCAGGTCGTAATTCTTCCAAATAGCCTGAAAAAGATTTTATGTATTTTCTGTAATTAATAAATTTCCGATAGCTTTAAAGTTGTGATTATAATGCATTACATAAATCCAAAACCCCAAAAATTTTTTTGACATTAACGAAGAAAATCTTTTGATTGTCAAGATTTCCCAGCGAAAATAGTAAAGTCCATGAAAAAAATTAACAAAAGTCTTACTTTGATATTTTGCAGCGCCCGTAGTTGTCATACCAATAACTTTAGCTTTTTGCAAAATTGTTCTATCAAGTTTTTTATTCAAGTCAATTAATTCATTTTTGTAATCATAATAGTCACGTTCATGTTTTTTCAACGCTTTTTCAGTAAAAATTATTGCTTGTGAAACCCAATGCTGATAAAGTCTCCAACGTTTTTGTAATGGAAGTTCCCAATTATTTGTGATTTTGCTTCTCTCATTGAAACCCATTTTTGAAACTGAACGAATATATTGACCAAATTCTTCAACTTCAACAGGAAGTTTACGCTCCTTAAAAAATTTGTGAAAATTTTTTTCATCAGGAATAATACAACAAATTTTTCTTACTTGTTTACGCCTTTCTTTTTCTGCTTCTTTCTTTGCTTGCAAATCTGGGTCGTCTTCAAAATCTTCTTCACCATCCATATCAAATAATTGTTCCATTGTTTTATCAATTTTTACAGCAAATTTTCTACATTCTTCTTTTATTATTTCTACATTCATGTTTGTATTCTGTAACAATGCAATTGCAACTTTTTCGCAATACCCTAAATAAAAATTATGGCTAATGTATAATTTTGCAATAACAATTTACCCAAATCCATAATTTCGTCAATATCATTGAGGAATGGCCAATGACGAGTATATTTTTCATACATTCCACGATAAAAATGTTTTTTTCTAATTTTTTCATATAAATTATCAATATCAATTTCAGGCATATCTTCATCCTTCTTTTTTCTTGTATATACTGATGCATATGCTTCTCTTGCCATTTTTTCTGTTGCACCTCTGTAGACTAATTGCCGAATTACTTCAACATTAAGTTCTGGAATTTTCTTGTTTGGATCAAACAATGTAAGCCATTCAATAAACTTTTCATCAGTATGAAAATCATCATCAAATATGCTAAAAAATTGCACAAAAATTGTTAAAAGCAATAAAAGACAACGTTTTTAGCATTTGAATAACTCATGAGGTTATATCGGAAACTTTTTTAAGGAGAAAGACACTTGGTGGATGATTTAAGATTACAATATAACACATAAATAAAGTTAAGACAATGAAAAGCGATAACCTTGCTCAGTCTACATCAAGATTAAAAAATAATAAACCATTTTTTAAATTTGTTAACATCACTTTAACATATCATTTTTTCATGTTTTCCACTCAGTGTCCCAGGACATTTGGTGGGTTCCACCAATTTTTTTTCTTTTTTACCGTTTCAACTAATTTCAAAACTTTTCAAATGGTATCTTCAAACTTACCAACTCATGGCATCTCGACATGCAAGTCCACTATTTAATTGTTTTAAATGTCGTCTAAATTTCAGAATTTCAGCTTCTTTGCATTTGCAATGTCCAATAAGAGTAAAATGCGCAGAGGTAGAATCCTGTTTACGCCATCGTTGCATCATAAAACTGCAAATTAATCAAGTGTCAACAAAATTGCTTACTATTATAATACTTTAAAAACATACTTTATCAAAAGTCGATCCTTGCATCTACTTCCAACTCGAACGATTCTTCCTTTAGTAAAATCACAAATGCCTCTTAAAAATTGATCCAAGGCATGATTGGTGTAGCAAACAACCAAAAGCGGTGTATTATTTCGATTCCATTGACTCCAGTTCTTTTCATCTAATAAAAATTTTGCAAGTTGTAGACCAATGTAACTTTTTCCAGTACCTGGTGGTCCTTGAATTAATGCAATTTCTGATTCCAAAGCATATGTAAATGCATCAAATTGACTTTCATTCAAAATAAAATTTTTAAGAGGAATTTCTTTTATTTCTGAAACAGTATATCGCATTGTTGGACGTTCATCTTTTGCATCATCGGTAAAAATGCATGAAAAATCATATAAATTTGTTCCATCTGTATATTGTGGTAATCCAGTTTCAATTTGACCGTGAATTAAATAATTTGCAAATGGCAGTGGATGATAAGGTTGAATATTCTAAAAACAAAGTTTAAAAAGATGGCATTTCAATAGTAAATAGAGAGTGCTTTTAATTGTAAAAACTTTGATCTTGGTGTTTCAACATCTTTTTTTGATTTTACAAAAACCTCGTTTCCTGTCGGTGTATTTTGCAAGCTAATAAACAAAAAATTTATTATTAACTTACTTGTAAAGCAGTTAAAACATGCCGATATGCTTCAAAATATGCTGGAGATTCAACCATTAAATACTCTTTTGAGAAATCAAGTTCATATTGATATTCAAATTTGATTCCGATTCTTCCTTCATAAATCAAACATTCATCTCTATCCGCAACAGATGCAAACAAAAATTCTTTTTGGTATTTATCAGACGACAAACATAATAATGAAAAATTTTTTAATGTTTTCTTGCACAACCTTCGTTGACTTTCCTAAAAATATTTCAATTTTTTTGAAGAAAAAGCCGCAGAAATTTTTTTCTTAAGATATTTAAGTGATAGGAAAAGGGTTACCAAGAGAGGAGAAGCCCAAAGATAAAAAAATCACGTAATTTCTGGACAGTCCCATAGTTGGGGAATTACAGAAAATATGCTTGGATCAAATCGAACTTACATGAATTTTAACATAATGAAGATATTCACCTGTAGGTAAATGTAAAGCTGATTCAACATATTTGACATTTCTGTAACAATGTAGCCGAGTTTTACCAGTTTTAACTTCTTCAGTTCCTTTTCTTAGTGGACTAATTAAATCTTCACGAAGCAAGCGAAAATGAACATCCAGATAATGCTCGGTATCATAATAAGGTTCAAAAATTTTTGCACTTCTTAAATATGGTTGAAAATCAATTGCAAGTTCTTCTGGAGATGGAATCAGTGGCAAATCTCGATAGTTTTCAGGCGGTAAAGCTCGGTTTTCAATAAACGTTGGATGCTCGTACTGTATCTGTTCTTTCTTTTGAGATTTTTCAGCTTTGAGTTTTTGTATAGTCTATAAATATGTTTTAATTACAGAAAGTATTCATAATAATCTGTTACCGTATAGATTCTATCCAATTGTGCAAACTTTTCTTTTGTCATTTCCAGTAAAGCATCAGTCGATTTCAGTGATGTAATAATGGTGCCAACATCAGATTCATAGTCATCCATCTTTGTTAAATGATGATCATAACCAAAGAGAAATATTTCAATAACATAATGAAGTAACTTTGCAAGGACACGATTCTTTATTGTGCTTTCTTTCATTGTTGAAATATTTTCAGAGATAATTATTTTGAGTAAATCACTTTTAAAAACTTTATCATAGACTGCTCGAAGTTCGTCTTCATCAGCATATTTTTTGACAGAAATAACAATTCGAAGAAAATTTGTTAATTTTATTGGATCATTCCAGGGATAGTGTTGTAAAATATTGGAAAATGTTTCATTCTAAAATTAATAAAAATTTAATTGCTAATTGTTTTCAAATTTTGCTTAAATTATATCAGCTTTTAATCTTTTATCACCTATTTCTCTTACAGTCAAAAATCATTTTTGAACATTTTTTCTTGTCACAAAGTATCAGAAATGCTATTTTTCATTAAAAAGCACCAGGCTCACCTTTGTGTTGCCAAAGGTGTGACACAACACTTTTTTTATATACACAATCAATAGCCCTTCAATTAACGCACTTTTATCTGTTCTTAAGTTGCGATTGTTTTTCCACTTGCTTGTTTGTTTAGCGACGTTGTTTCTTTGATCTTTTTTGATTAAATTAAAAGTAACACAAAATCGAGTTAAAACCATTCATGCTGAATGCCCAACATCTGGACATTTTAGTCTTACTCTTTTTGCAGTTGCTCAAAAATTAGGTGACGCTTTTGTTCGTATTTTTTTGGTTACATTTTAAGCTTTGATATTGCTTTTTAATGCATCTTGATAACATGGACAACTCCATTCTTTTATGCCATCAGAACACGTGATTTCTGAACAGTCCTACGCTATTTATCGCTAAAAAAGCTTATCAAACAATCTATTTTTCTTCTACATTGGAATTGATTACTTTTGATAACAACAGAAACGTTTTTTATGACTTCTTCTATTGCCAACTTTTTTACGCATAAAATTTGAATTCAGAGAAAAAATTTTTTAAAAATAATTTTGCTTTCTTTTCTGTTCCTTTACTGTCAGTTAAAAAAATATAAAACTCCTTGAAAAAGATAAATTGAAAAAAGTTACCCGAACAAAATCAAAAAGCTTTTCATGATTTTCGACATCGGCTTCTAATTCATCACAAATTTCTTCTATTTGCTCATAAACAGCATCTGTAGATTTACCATTGTCGTTTCCATCCATTTTCTTCAACAGCAGAAACAAGCTAAAACCTTAGAAAAAAATATTACTTTTTAAAGACAGTTAAAGTTTATTTCTGCAGAGGAAAACAAAAAAAAGAACAAAGAGAAAAGAAACTCAAAAAAAATCACATTATTGGGGTGGTGTTGTACGCATTTATTGATTGTAAACAAAAAAGAAGACATCGCTGGCATAAAAAACGAAAGAAGCGAAGAAGAAAAGAGGGCCGAAGGTGCAACACAACACATCTTTAATATACATAAAAGAGGCAACCAGATGAGTGAATAAAAAAAGTATAAAAAACAAGGAGTGCACAAAAAAAATGTTTTTGACACACTGACATTGATAAGTAATTGGAATACAAGTTTGCACCTTTTTTTACTCAAAAACTAAACTACTACAGTCGAACCTCGTTATTACGTTCTTCAAGGGACCACGAAAAAACAACGTAAGATCAACGTAATAACGAGGTCCATTTACACTGATATCCTTTGGAAGGGACCAAACATGGACCACCTGATCATCTGGCACCCCGGGTCAACTGGCACCAGCATTAACAATAACTTAGAAAATTTTTAAAAATATGTTATATGTTATGTGTGGAATTAGAATAGGAGCAATGGGTAATACAGCAGCAAAATATGCATAAAGCGTTGAATTATCCCTAAGTCACTTCAACACAGCAGCTGAATCAAAGGATTATCGACAAATTTATTGACTATTGAGATGTGTTAGAAAAACCAAATGGGTACTGTTATTATTAGTTAAAGAAATTGTTGGTGAAAGAGAATCAAAGCTTGGAAAGAAATATTCCCAAATGTTCAAGTTAAATTATTAAATTATGCACCTTTCATGCTCAACAAAAAAAAGTTTCCTGAATTACTGATACTGTTGGGTGCCAGTCGAGCGGGTGCCAGTCGAGGTGGGGTGCGAGTTGAAAAAAGTGCCGGTTGCTCATGGCCCTGTTAACTGTTACTTTTTTAATTATTTTTTCTAACTCCAAAAATGGTATGGATGTTAAAAATTGGTTGGATATAAGCTAAATTTTAGCATTTCTTGGATTATCATATTGGATACCCAAGGACTAATCTCAAAAGCTGAAACTCAGCTTATATCCAATCAATTTTTAACATCCATACCATTTTGGAATCAGAAAAAATTATTAAGAAAGTAACAGAATTTTAAGATTCTGAGTTTTTAGAAGTTGAGCCTGAATTTTATTGCTTTCGTGCTAGGATACTTCATCTAAAAAGTTTTGTGATGGCTTGGACACTCCCTTTAAAGCAAACTGAGTGAGTTAAATGCACGAACAAATCAATTACTCCTTTTTTTTGCAGTGTTTTTGGAGTTCATAGTTTGCAAATGACTCTCTCTTTTGTTCTTCTCTTGTGCTACTTGTATATGCTGAGAATAATAATATGGCCGCTTAGGTGTTATAGCTGGTGGATAATAAAGGAATCGAATGAAATATGCTATAGACCAAAAACCTCTTATTTTCTTTAAACGTCTTTTTATTAGAGACATCTTCTGAGACATTCAGTTACAAGCAGCATCACAAGCATTTTTTTAACTAGAAAGGACTGTTTTTTTACACATACTAGCTCCATTAATTTTGTGCTTTTTTTAACCATAATGTGTCAGTGTTACGATAAAGGCATTTTTGTTTATTCAACAACTTTTGTATCATCAAAGAAATTTCTTTTTAATTATCGTTAATGCATCTTCGAATGCATGGTCCAGTTCGGCAATCAATTTCACAGCTTTTTGATGGGCAATCAAGGCATGAATGATCTTGAGATTGTCTTTTGTCACGTCCTTGGCCAACAGGATTCCCATCGGGGACCTGGAAAATAAAAATCTTGTAATTCAAAGATGTGAAAATAATAAAAGGGTAAACGTACACCAATTTGTGCAATACTTAAAGCCACCATGATACCAATAATCAAAGCAATGAAAAGCTTCATTTTATCAAAAATTGATAGAACTATAAATATCAGTATTAAAAAAATATTTGTGAAAATTTTAAAGCAAATTAAAACGTATTCTGTGAATTTTTTTAAAACGGCTGGCACAGCAAAAATTTTTTTTCTCCAAAAATGATACATAGGTTTTCGACCATGCTTAACAAGCTCAAATCCAAAATATTAGCGCTTTAACTCAACCTTAACCCTGATTTTTTGGTCCCGGAACGAACATATCCAGGTTATTTCAGGTGGACGCCATATATGTATTTTCTTTAAAGTTGTTAATATTCTTTCACCTATATAGGTTTTCGAGGTCGAGGAATCCGAATTTCGCATTTTCGAACGAAAATTTTCGCTGCAAGACCCATTTTTTGCATAACGGCACGTTTTGTGCCGTCGTAACTTTTCGGCAAGGGCCCACGGGGCGGAATGGATATCACCATCGGATTCAGCGCCCTTTTTTACCCCAGGGGGGTCAGGAATGGTAAAAAACCCCGTGGAAGAAAAACGGGTTTTGTATCATTTAACATAGAGTACTGTGAAAAAGTTGTCTTGGTCCCCCCTGTGCTCAAAAAATGACAAAATAATAAAAAAAAATTTTTTTGTCTAAAAATGCTCAAAAATGCTTATTAATAATTATTGTATTATTATGGGATCAAAAAAAGGTGTTAAAACTTTTTTAAGTGCTTCAAAACATGGTAAAACAACGAAAAATACGGTATTTCATCATGCACAATGTTAAATGATACAAAACCCGTTTTTCTTCCACGGGGTTTTTTACCATTCCTGACCCCCCTGGGGTAAAAAAGGGCGCTGAATCCGATGGTGATATCCATTCCGCCCCGTGGGCCCTTGCCGAAAAGTTACGACGGCACAAAACGTGCCGTTATGCAAAAAATGGGTCTTGCAGCGAAAATTTTCGTTCGAAAATGCGAAATTCGGATTCCTCGACCTCGAAAACCTATATAGGTGAAAGAATATTAACAACTTTAAAGAAAATACATATATGGCGTCCACCTGAAATAACCTGGATATGTTCGTTCCGGGACCAAAAAATCAGGGTTAAGGTTGAGTTAAAGCGCTAATATTTTGGATTTGAGCTTGTTAAGCATGGTCGAAAACCTATGTATCATTTTTGGGTCGATACGGGAAGGTCATTTTGCTGTGCCAGAAAATAGCCAAATCTTTAAAAAAATTCATAGAATACGTTTTAAATAAAAACTCTTGTTTGAAAAACAGTGAACGACTGTAAAATCAAGAAAAAACAGACACTGCTTGAACGAAATTAAACATTGAATTTTAAAGTTTCTCGCAATTAAAAAAGGCTGTCAAACGTTTTTTATAGAAACATTACAACTCTCATGTTAAACACAAACAGTGCTAAAAAGCGACAATAAAACAGCAGATTTTTTGATGCTTTTTGTAATGTTTGCTAAAAAGAATTAAATTAGATAAGGATTGTTAAAAGTTTTGAAAAATCAAAAGAGACTGGAAAAATGGTATCACAATATTCATGTTAAGGCTTTTGTTTTGTCATAGACAACTTTTTATTAGAAGTATTTTATATTATTTTTACTTTAACGTTTTACATTTAACAAAAAACATTTAAGTTAAAGCGTCAATAGTTGTAGTTGAATTCACCCTGACAACCTTAAAATATTCATAAACAATGACTTTTTCTTAAAAATTAATTGTTTCAGCTTTGCTTGATATTTTTCGTGTCACAAAAATGTTTGAAGTTTATATTTCTTTATGTAATTTGTTTAAACATCATATGTAAGTTTTTTTAGTTGTTTTTAATGCAATGGTGATGGCATATCACAACGTTTTGAGGGGCAATAATCACAAGAATGATCAGGTTGAACAAATCTTTTTACACGTCCCATTTGTCTAAGAGATCTGTATGGAAGGTAAAATAATGAATTTTTTTCTAATTCGTAAGGAAAAACAGAAGCTTACACCAATTTGTGCAACACTAAAAGTGGTCATGATAGCAATGATCAAAACAATGAAAAGCTTCATTTTTAAGACTGTTTGACAATGCTATAAAATGATGTATGTTAATTTATAAAGGCGTTTATAAAAAGCTATCCTAAAATGCAAATTCCTGGTTTTAGCGACTTTAAAGCTTTTTAAGTTTCAACCGTCGGTGCCTGATAAATCATGAAGAGGTAGACATTGCTTAAATAAAAAAATTGTTAATGTTTGTTACAGTCCAAATGTCTTCAAAAACGTCTTGAAAACCTTTAAACAGCCATATTTGACACATCTTTCTTTATTTAAACATTAATTTTTTGTAATGTTTTAACATATTAAAATAGTGTCTGAAAGTTTTTTTAAACATAAATTTTGCGGCTTTGTTGTGATTTTTTTTGCTTGTGTAAAAATTCAAAAGGGTATCAGCAAAAGCATTTTAAAAAAACGACAAAAACGTTTCCTCTAAAAGAATCTTTATTTTCAAAATGCGTTACTTATAACCAGCAATTCATTACATTAAAACTTTGATTTATCTTTTCGATCATATTTTCTATCCCAATCTAACACCAATGCAGTAAAATAATGTTCTTCTTCATTTTTGATAATCATATTTTGGCCCGAAATTGATTTGATTACTTGCATTTCGGTTGTAACAATTGATGAAATTCTTGATGGAGTTTTGAACAATGAACAAATTCGTCTAAAATTATTACAAAAATTTTATGCAAATCTTTTTTATAAAAGCTTACAAATATTTAATTTTAAGCTTTTCATGTGTAAAAATAAATGCAATTGGAATTATCAAGAAAAGATATGCTTCTAAAGTATCCAAAATAATTCGACATAGCGCAACCATATTTGTATCTGAGATAATAATTGATGGACTAAAAGACTTGAGGTGGTTAGAAATTTGCATAGGATTATGGTAACTGTAAACTTACAACCAAGTTTTATAATGCATCATAAAATGAATGTACGCAAATGCAAAGAGTAAACTCAAGATACAAGCTGTCACAAACCAATTCATAGTTTTATGAGTTCTTAAATTTTCAAATCTTTGATATCTCTCTGATACGCTTTGAATTTTTGTGGTATTTGTAAATTTTTTTGAAAAATAATATACAACAAAATATCCCTGTAATTTTTTGTTTTTTAAGGTTTTTGCGGTAGTTGACAACTTACAGCCCAAATAGATATCATTACAGTATTTGTGCATAGATAAACTGTTAAAATTGGAAACCATGATTGTAGAAAAAATAAATGTACTGTTTGATATGAAGCTCCCATGATCTACAAAAAGGAACGATGTAGTATGAAAACGTTTATATAATATAAATTAAGGAAACTTTTTCGTGGGAGTTTAAACGCACTTTTTGATTACTGTAAAGCTATGCTATAAAATTCACAAAAAAACACTTTTTTAATTTCGAGGTAAATTAGAAAAATTGATTACTAAACTAAATAATTATTTATTAATTACAATACACTGAACAGAGTGTACTAGGCTTGCACTAGTACATTCTGTTAACCATGCTTATGTTTATTGTATCGTAATAAATTTGTTTGTAGCCTTTTTAGA